>WOXC01009450.1:0-25704 GCA_011680675.1 Gymnobelideus leadbeateri | reverse complement strand
AATGGACAGTGGGAAAGAGGAAACCAATTCAAACAAGATAAAGAAAAAGAGCAGGTAGTTTACTTCAATCTGGATTCAAACTCTGCCCTTTCTAGTGTTTTTTTCCTCTGAATATAGATATCACTCTCTATCATGAGTCTTTTGGAGTTGAATTATAACCCTGCATTGTTGAGAAGAGTCCAGTCTATCAGAGTTTGTTATCACACATACTTGTGTTTGTAATTGTATACACATTTCTCCTGGTTCTGCTATTCTCACTCAGCATCTGTTTGTATAAAACTCTCAAGGTTAATATGAAGTCCATCTGTTCCTTGTTTCTTTTTATGTCTCTCTTGGTCTCATAATTGGAGGTGGAATTTTCCATTTAGCTCTGGCTTTTTCATCAGAAAGGTTTGGAAATCGGGGGCGGAGCCAAGATGGCGGAGTAGAAACAGCTAGTCCAAGCCTCTCTGCCCCCAGATTCTCCACAAACTATGTAAAAAAGGACTCTGAAAAACTTCTGGAGCCCCAGCACCCACAGAACGACACAGAGAAGCTAACCTCCCGCTGAGAACAGCCCAGCACCCTGCAGGAAGGACCAGCGCAGCGGTCTGGGAGCCGGCAGCGAGCAGAGCTCAGAGCGCAGGAGCTGAGCCGAGCCGAGCCCAGGTCCACGTGAGCCGAGGTTTTAGCCCCAGGGCGGCAGGGCCAGCAGCCGGCTGGAGGAACCCCAGAACACCAGGAACTGTGGCGACTCCAGAATTATCAACACAGACTTGCCTAGGACAAAGTAAGAGGTTAGTGTCCTATGGACTTTGGGACCTGTATTTGGGGAATGCGTCAGCTCCCTCCCCTGGGGGCTAGAAGCCGCTGAGGAGACACGCCATTGTGTAGTTTTCATAGGCATTTCCGGCTCCCAGCCTACAAATCGTGGGGAGATCCAGCGATCAGTCTTGGGGGGTAATCGCTCTTGCTTTAACCTCCCTGGATCTGGATTGTGATCTAGGGTGGAAGTTGTGGGTGGGTTTACAGCTTGCCAGAAACGGAAGTTGCCCCCCACACGTTCGGGACGAAAATTCCTCTATATGGCCTTAAAGCCATAGTGTGGCAACAAGCCCAAAAGTCAAGCAATTAAGTGGCAACATGCCAAGGCAAAGGAAACAGAAAAATGCAACCCTAGACTCCTATTTTGGGGGCATAGAGCAGGAAAAGGACTGTGAGGTCAGAAGTCCTGCTCCAAAAGCCCCAGGGGAAAACATGAGTGGGTTGGAGGCCATAGAGGACCTTAAGGAGGACTTTAAAAATCAAATAAGAGAAGTGGAGGAAAAATTAGAAAGAGAAATGAGAAGGATGCAGGAAAAGTATGAAATGAGGGTCAACAGCCTGACTGAGGAAAACAACACCTTAAAAAATAGACTAGCTCAAATGGCAAAGGAGGCCCAAAAGGGCATTGAGGAGAAGAATGCCTTAAAAAGTCGAATTTGCCAGATGGAAAAAGAATCTCAAAAGTTCACTGAGGAGATTCATTCCTTCAGAGTTAGACTGGAGAAAATGGAAGCTAATGACTTTATGAGAAATCAAGATGCTGTTAAGCAGATCCAAACAAATGAAGATTAGAAGGCAATGTGAAATATCTCATGGGAAAAACCACTGACCTGGAAAATAGATCCAGGAGAGACAATTTAAAAATTATTGGACTACCTGAAAGCCATGATCAAAGAAAGAACCTAGAAATCACCCTTCAA
Organism: Gymnobelideus leadbeateri; assembly: GCA_011680675.1. Taxonomy (NCBI): domain Eukaryota; kingdom Metazoa; phylum Chordata; class Mammalia; order Diprotodontia; family Petauridae; genus Gymnobelideus; species Gymnobelideus leadbeateri. Next base: position 23,980 of record WOXC01009450.1, on the reverse strand, counting down.
GAAATTCTCAAGGAAAATTGCCCTGATGTTTTAGATCCAGAGGGCAAATAGAGGTTGAAAGAATCCACCGATCACCTCCTGAAAAAGATCCCAAAAAGAAAACTCCCAGGAATATTATAGCCAGGTTCCAGAATCCCCAGATCAAGGAGAAAATACTACAAGCAGCCAGGAAGAAACAATTTCAATATTGTGGAAACACAATCAGAATAGCCCAGGACCTGGCAGCTTCTACACTGAGGGATCGAAGGGCATGGAATATGATATTCCAGAGGGCAAAAGAACTGGGAATGAACCCAAGGGTCACCTACCCAGCAAAACTGAGTATTTTGTTTCAGGGGAAAATATGGTCATTCAGTGGAATAGAGGACTTTCAAGCATTCTTGAGGAAAAAACCAGAATTGAATAGAAAATTTGACATCCAGACGAAAGAAGTAAGAGATGCCTGAGAAGGTAATCAGGAAAAAGAAATCAAAAGGAACTTATCAAAGTTGAACTATTTACATTCCTATATGGAAAAGCAATATCTGTGACTGATGATATCTTTCTCACTATGAAAATAATGGAAGAAGGGGGTGTGGTCATATGAATACATATGTGAATGTGTGTGTATATGGTTACAGTTATATATGGATAGAGGGCATAGGTTGATTTTGTTGGGAAGGGAGAGTACTCAAGGGATGAAATTATGAGGTGAGAGAAGAAAGTGGCAAGAGGAGATGGGGAGAGACATGGTAGGGTAAACTATCTCATGTAGGGGAAGTGCGTGCAAAGGAGGGGGAGAATAAGGAAGGCTAAAAAGGCAAAACCACATTCACATTGAATTTGGTTCAGGGAGAAAATGTCATACATACTAAATGGGATACCTCAACCTGCAGCAGGATAGGGGGAAGGGGGATGAGAGGAGGGATGATGGATGGGAGGGCATCTTTGGGGTGAGGGGAGGTTGGAAGTACCCACTATAGAAGAGGGACAGGATCATGTAGGGAATGGACCAGGTGGGGGGTGGGATGAGTGGGAGGGAATTATAAGCAGCCTTGTACAATATATTTACTATGATAATGTTTTGCATAGCTAGACATGTACAACATATACGGAATTACTTAACTCCCAAAAGGGAATGGGTGACAAGGGAGGAAGGAAACGGATCTGAAATTCGAGGCCATAACATTAAATGTTTCAAATATATATAAATACTATTATTAATACTCTTTTGCTTGTAATAGGCAGATAAGATGTGCAGGCATTGGGACACAAAGACTCACCTTCCTCTAATGGAAAATTCGATGGGGGTATGGGAGAAGGTATGGGAGAGAGCAGATTGGAGGAAGCGATATCTTGTGGGACTGCTATTCTGGGAGGTTGGGTAGGGGAATAATGGGGGGAAAATGATTTTAACTCAAAACCTGGCAGAAATGAATGATGTAAAACAGAAGTTAATAAAGTATTTGTTTAAAATAAATTAATAAATAAATAAAAGAAAAAAAAAAAGAAAGGTTTGGAAATCCCTTATGTCATTGAATGACCATCTCCTTCCCTGGAGGAATATGTTCAGCTTTGCCGGATAGGTGATCCTTGGTTGTAACTTGAGTTCTTTTGCCTTGCAAAAAATAAATTCCAGTTCCTCTGATCTTTCATTTGTAGAAGCTGCCAGTTCTATGTGATTCTCACTATGGTTCCATGATACTTGAGTTGTTTCCTTCTGGCTGCTTGTATTATTTTATCCTTTACCTGGTAGTTCTGGAGTTTGGCCAAAACATTTAGCAGACTTTTAAATTTGGGATCTCTTTCAGGAGGTGACAGGTGGATTCTCTCGATTTATATTTTACCCTCTGGTTTTAGCAATTCAGGGCAGTTTTGCTTGATGAGCTCTGTGAAGATATTGTCCAGGCTCATTTTTTTTTTCATCTTGATTTTCGGGTAGGCCTATGATTCTCAGATTAACTCTCCTAGATATGTTTTCCAGGTCAGTTATTTTTTTAGATATTTTAGATATTAGAAGTTACAAGATATTTTAGATATTAGAAGTTACAAGACAGAGAAACAGATGAAGCTCACAGCCTTACAAAATCTGCAACCATTACATCCAAACAAAATTGAGATATTTGAGATATTATTGAAATATTTTACTTTTTTTTTTAGCAACTGGGGTTAAGTGACTTGCTCAAGGTTACACAGCCAGTCATTATTTATGTGTGGGTGCTCATTTTCTGAGGCTGTAACCAATCCTGGGTTATCCCATTTCCACTGTGCCACCTAGCCACCCCTTACATCTATTTCTAATTTTTCATTGTTGATGTTTTGTTTGAGTGATTCTTGGTTGCTCACAGAGTTATTCAATTAAATTGCATTGATTTTAGTTTTTAGTGAATTATTTTCTTCTGTTAGTTTTTGGAACTCCTTTTCCATATGAGACATTTTTATTTTTAAGGAGCTATTTTCTTCATTGTAAAGTTTTACAAAATTTTGCAATTTTGATTTTTAAAAGAATTATTCATTTTATCTTCTATTTATCTAGTTTGGTTTTCAAAGTTCTTTTTGAGCTTATCGATAAGTGATTTCTGTGAGTTTTTAGCTGGGAGTGTGTAGTCAACACTGTCTCCCGCTGAATTTGTTTCCCTACACTCATAACAATAGGACACAAGAGTCTTTGTCTTTACAGTGTGCTTTTTACCCATTTTGAGTCAGGGATGTAGTCACACCCTTCCTCTAGGGTTCCCAAGCCTTTATTGTTTAAAGTTTTTCTTTGGGGCAATAATGACTATGTTTTAAGGGTCAGAGGGTGGATTGGAACAGCTGGAATTCACTCTGCCATCCTGGTCCCTGGAAGTTGTAGGAGCAAGCACGCTAGCATCCTGAGGGGGCTGACAACACAGGTTCTTAGATCTGCTTTTCTAAAGGAAAGCAATATTCAAAATGTGTTAACAAGCTTACTTTAATCAATCAAACATATATTGTTTACTTAGTTCAGGGGAAAAAAGGTCAGCACCCTGAACTTCAGAGTATACAGACAGAAGTTACAAGACAGAGAAAAAGATCAAGCAGACAGGCTTACAAACTGTACAACCATTACATCCATACCAAATCATAGTTACCAGACAGGGAATCACTAAAATCTGGGTTTTCAAAGCCAGTGACCTCTCAAGGGCTTCCTAGAATCTCATCTGGTCAAATCACACAAGACTTCTCAAAGTGAGCCCCAAAGCAAAGCCTCACAGCAGGGATTATATAGCCTTCTCCTTGATCAGAGAATGTAATCGCCCTCTTGACCCACTGCCTAATCACAAAGCACCAAGGTGTGGGCATTCCTGAAAACCAAGTCTCTTGCCACAGGCTCCATGTGACAACATACAGCCTATTAGGGGGCAGAGTGTATTTTCAAATCAAGGAAGGTTCTCAGAGTCTCTTAAGCCTATCAGAGGGCCTAAAATAGACTTTATTAAAAATTCTTCTTTATTTCTTCTGTATTGGAGGGTATATGGGTGTATGAATACATATATGAATGTGTGTATATATGTTTATACATTTTCATAGACAGGGAGCACAGGACCAATCTAATAGAAAGGGATGGTACTTAAAAGGTGACATTAAGAGATGAGAGAAGATTATACTGGGAAGGGATGGGGAGAGACAGAATGGGGTAACCTATCTCATATAGAAGAGGCAAGTGAAATGGTTGCAATGGAGGGGAAAAACAAGAAGGCAAAAGGGAATGTGTCAACCTCATTGTCACTGAATTTAGCTATGGGAAAGAATGACATACATACCAAATAGGATATCTCACCCTACGAGAGAGTAGGGGAGAAGGGGATGAGAGGGGGGGTTGATGGAAGGGAGGACAGGCTGGGGAGAAGGAACATTGAAAGCACCCACCATTTAAAAAGGACAGAATTGGGGGGCAGATCCAAGATGGCAGAGTAGAAACAGCAATTCCAAGGTTCTCTTCCCCCAGACCATTTCCAAACCATGTAAAAGGGGACTCTGAACAACTTCTGGAGCCCCAGCACCCACAGAACAACACAGAGAAACTAACCTCCCACTGTGGACAGCCCAGCAGCCCTGCAGGGAATGGCCAGCGCACCACTCTGGGAGCCAACAGCAAGGCAAGCAGGCAGCCAAACCCAGGTCCACATGAGCAGCAGTTTTAGCCCCAGGGTGGCCAGGCCAGCAGCTGCCAAGAGGGAAACCAGAAAACCAGCAGCAGTGGTGATTCCAGAATTATCAACACAGATATGCCTAGGACAAAGTGAGAGGTTAGTGCCCTATGGACTTTGGGACCAGGATTTGGGGAAGGCATTGGCTTCCTCCCCTGGGGGCTAGAAGTCTCTGAGGAGACTCTGCACAGTCTCCATTTTGCAGCTTCAGTGGTGGCAACAGCTCCTGACCTGCTAACTGTAGTGAGATCCAGCAATCAGTCTTGGGAGTTAATGACTCTTGCTTTAACCTACTTAGATCTGGATTATGATATGGGGGGGAGATCTGGGGTGGATATCCAACTTGCCAGAAGTGGAAATTATGAAGACCCGAACATTCAGGACAGAAGCTCCCCTGTGTGGTGGCAAAGTCCTACTGTGGCAACAAGCCCAAAAGTCAAGTAATTAAGTGGAAACATGCCTAGGCAAAGGAAACAAAATAAACAGAAAAATGCAACATTAGACTCCTTTTGGGGGCAAAGAGGATCGAAGCATGGAACAGGAGGAAGACTGTGAGGTCAGAAATCCTGCTCCAAAATCCTGCTCCAAAATCCAAAAAGGATTTCCTCTGAAAAGAAAATATGAGTGGGTTACATGCCATAGAGGACTTTAAGAAGGATTTTAAAAATCAAATAAGAGAAGTGGAGGAAAAATTGGGAAGAGAAATGATAAGGATACAGGAAAAGTATGAAATGAGGGTCAGCAGCCTGAATGAGGAAAATTAACACCTTAAAAAATAGACTAACTCAAATGGTAAATGAGGGTCCAAAGGGCAAAGAAAATGCCTTTAAAAGCCTAATTTGTATGATGGAAATAGAATCTCAAAAGCTCATTGAGAAGATTCTTTCCTTCAGTGTTAGACTGGAGCAAATGGAAGTAAATGACTTTATGAGAAATCAAGAAGCTGTTAAACAGATCCAAATAAATGAAAGAATAGAAGGTAATGTGAAATATCTCATGGGAAAAACCACTGATAATGAAAATGGATCTAGGAGAGATAATTTAAAAATTATTGGACTACCTGAAACCATGATCAAAGAAATAAACTAGAAATCATCCTTCAAGAAATTCTCAAGGAAAATTGCCCTGAGGTTTTAGACCCAGAGGGCAAAATAGAGGTTGAAAGAGTCCACAGATCACCTCCTGAAAAAGATCCCCAAAAGAAAACTAGGAATATTATAGCCAGGTTCCAGAATTCCCAGATCAAGGTGACAATACTATAAGCAGCCAAGAAGAAATAATTTCAATATTGTGGAACTGGCAGGTGAGGGATTGAAGGGCATGGGATATTATATTTGAGAGGGCAAAAGAGCTTGGATTAAAACCAAGAATCACATACCCAGCAAAACTGAGTATTTTGTTTCAGGGGAAAATATGGTCATACAGTGGAATAGAGGAATTTCAAGCATTCTTGAGGTTAAAAACCAGAGTTGCATAGAAAATTTGACATTCAGACACAAGAAGCAAGTGGTGCTTGAGAAGGTAATCAAGGAAAAAAAATTCAAAGGGAACGAAGTTGAACTATTTACATCCCTATATAGAAAAACAATAACTGTGACTGATGAAACATTTTTCAGTATGAAAATAATGGAAAAAGGGTATATGGGCATATGAATACATGTGTTAATATGTGTATATATATTACAGTTATAAATGGATAGAGGGCACATCTTGAATTTGGTGGGAAGGGATGATCCATAAGGGTTGAAGTTATGAGGCAAGTGAGGAAAGTAGTAAGAGGAGATGGGTAGAGACAGGGTAGGGTAAACTATCTCATGTAGAAGAAGCAAGGGAAAATGGTTGCAGGGGAGGGGAAGAACAGGAAGGCAAAAAGACAAAACCATATTCTCATTGAATTTGGCTCAGGGAGAGAATAACATACATACTAAATGAAAAATCTCACCCTGCTGGATAGTAGGGGTAAGGGTGATGAGTGTGGGGATGATGGAGGGGAAGGCATTCTGGGTGTAGCAGAGGTTGGAAGTACCGACTATCGAAGAGGGACAGGATCAATGTAGGTAATTTTTTTTAAATTTTTTTTTAATTTTTTTTTAAATCTTTAAAATCTCCTGCCTGATTTTCCAGGGGCAGTGATGGCAAAGTCTAGCTGCTCTAATTCCCCCTCCCTGACCTAGAAAACCCAGAGATAAATGTTCCACAGAAAGTAAACTCCTGAAATAATGGAAATAGCCTCAGGCTTAGGAGTCACTGGGAAAGATTATACATGAGACAGTAAGGATTCTGAAGTAAAGGTGGGAGTGGACAAAACAAGTCCTGCTTCAGATCATCATCAAAATCTCCCAAAGCCCAGGGTTTGGAGCCAGGAAACACTAACTACCGAAACTCAGGTGGACCTCAGCTCTACCAGGGAAATCTGAACCCAGCATCACTGTGGCTGGCTATCTGCTGAGCCTACCTAAGCTGTAGCCCAGGGTCATAGAGGCAGAAATCTGAAGCAGCCAGACCACTCCTCCACCCACAGTTTACTCTGTAAGCCTCAAGGTAACTCAGGGGAAACACTGAGAATCCTGGTCTTGGCTTCAGTCTTGACACTATTTGAGGGTATAGCACACAAAGTCAACAACCAGGCCCTTAACTCCAAGCCTCAGAACTTATGGAATAGAAAATTACAATGTTAAAGAAAGGAAGTTGAGAAGGAGAAGGGGAAGGCAAGAAAATCAATCAGAGTTTACTATAGTGAGTAAGAACAACCAAATACAGAGGACAACATGGACTCTATACTCAGCCCTGAGACCACAGGAGGAAATATTAACTGGTCTGAATTCCAAAAAGCATTCTTGGAGGGGCTCAAGAAAGATTTAAAAACCAAAATTAGAGAGGTAGAAGATAAATTTAAGTCTACAGTGAATAAATTGGAAAAAAAGTCTCACTGAAGAAAACAAATCCTTATAAAGTAAAATATTGCAAGCAGTCAGAAAGAAATAATTCAAATATCATGGAACTACAGTCAGGATTACACAGGACCTAGTGGCTTCCACATTACAAGATAGTACAGTTTGGAATTTCATATTTCTTAAGGCAAAATAGCTAGGAATGCAACCAAGTATGTACTACCTTGTAAACTAAGCATAATTTTTTAGGCAAGGAGATGGTCATTTAATGAAATAAGGGACTTTCAGACTTTCCTGATGAAAAAGCCAGAGCTCAATGGAAAATTTGATTTCCAATTACAAGACTCAAGAAAGACAGAAATGGGGTTGCTAGGTGGTGCAGTAAATAGAGCACTGGCCCAGGAGTCAGGAGGACCTGAGTTAAAATCTAGCTTCAGGCACTTAACACAAAAACTAGCCATGTGACCTTGGGCAAGTCACTTAACCCCAAATGCCCTTCAAAAAACAAAACAAAACAAAACAAGGGCATAAAAAGAAAAACACACAGTCATACACACACACACACACACACACAAAATATATACCCTGAAGAACACTAACCTACACATGCACATAACTTGGGATGCAATAACAACAAACTGCTTATATCCTTATATGAGAAGCTGATACCTGCCAATATTGAAATGTATATGGTTTTCACAACCTATAAAAAGATACATATAGATAGAGGGTGTGGGTATAAATGTGGGTATAAATAATCTGATGACCAAAAACCTTATTTAGGTGTTCAAAGAGAAGGTAATGGGATAAAATGAAAGTATGAGGCAGCAAAAACTAAATTATGCCATAAGAAGAGGTATAAAAACACACTATAGTGGAGTGATACTATAGTATCACAACCTTTAAAAGGGATATACATAGATAGAGGGTGTGGGTACAAATGAACTAATCTGATGATAAAAAAAAATTATTAAAGGGCATAAAGGGAAGATAATGGGATAAAAGAAAAAGATGAAGTAGAAAAAGGTAAATTATGCCATAAGAAGAGGCATAAAAGCATACTATAGTGGAGGGGAAGAAGAGAGGGAAATTAACATCATTTGAACATTATTCACATTGGTTCTGCTCCAAAGAGGGATCGACATAGTCAATTAAGCTTAAGATTCTAACATAAAACATACAAAAACTCATTATGATAGAGGGAAAGGAGAGATGGAGAAGAGTGCTTTTTTAAATTTACTCTCATTGGTTTGGGGTCAAAGAGGGAATAACACATTCTGAGAAGTATAAAAATCCACTGTGCCCTACAGGCAGTAGGAGGGATAAAGAAGGGGGAGGTTAACAAGGGAAGATTAGAAGGGGGGAAATAGTCACAAGAATAAAGGGTAGATGAAGAAGGCAGGGGTCACAGGGAGGGAATACTGAGAAGGTAGTGGTGAAAAGTAAAACCCTTAAGGAGGTGGAGGGAGAAGGAAGAAACAAAAACAAACGGGGAGAGAATAGGATTTAGGGAAAGAGACAGATAGAAATGGAGAGTTAGAAGTCAACTCCAAAAGACTCATGATAGATATAGATGTCTACATTCAGATAAAGAACTAGAAAGACCAGGGTTTGAATGCAGATTGAAGAAAACTACCTGCTCTCTGTCTTTTTCTTGTTTGGTTTTGTTTCCTCTTTCCCTTTCTTCATTCTACCCAAAACAATCCTTTGTTATAACGTGACTAATGTCTAATGTGAAACTGTTTGCAGATCCTATATTTGATAGTATGATGCTGCAGAGGTGGGGGGAGAGGTTTGTGAGGGAAAGTAGAGGGAGAAAATTTGAAACTCAAGGAATTTTGGAATTGAATCCTGTAAACTAAAAGTAAGCAAACAAATTAATAAACACCAAAAAAAAAAGATACATCATGAGACTGGCCAGAAAATGATCAAAGGAAGCTATGTATTGAAGCCCCACAGCATGGAATTCCTGTGTGCTTCCACAAAGCACCCTGATTACCTGATATTCCAGAAAAATTTTCATCTCCCCTTTCCTGTTCTCCTTGCTTATCTGTATGACAAAATCACTTCTTGATTACCTGATATTCCAGAAATTCCAGAGCTGTCCTTGCCCCTCCTACCATTCTCTTGTCCCCTTCCCCCAATTCTGTAAAATTTTATTTAAAACAGATCTTTAGCCTGGCCAACTGCTCTGCCTCCTATCGGAAGCAGAGTTGTTCTGCCTTTACCATGTAGAAACAGGAACCATTTGGGTGTGTCACCCCAGTAAGTCCCTTTCTTGAAATTGGAGGACTATACAAGTGAATTTCTTTCATGATACTTTAACCCACACATCTATACTTCATCATTTCTGCCATCTCTGCAATTTATACCCTTTGAAAATTTTCCATGAAACTAAGTTAAAAGACTTGTCCAAGGTCACACAGTGGTGGTGTATGTGAGAGAGAGAGAGAGAGAGAGAGAGAGAGAGAGAGAGAGAGAGAGAGAGAGATTTCAACTTAGATCTTCCTTGTTTTGAGGCCTGTTCTATACAGTAAGCCATGGGCATCTCATATTACCTTTCATATTAATCTCAATAATTTTAAAATAATATCACTTGCATTTTGTCAATTCTGATATCTTTAGACATTTTGAGAAACTGAAATAAAAAGTTTATATGTTTTAATATTTATTTTAGGTTACTAATGAACATATCACTGTGAATCGAAAGGATTGGTTTTGTGATGCCATTTTACATGCCTCTTTGATTTAATATTTGTCAGGAAGAAAAACTAATATCTTCTGATAAGAAAGTATATAAGGCAAAAACTATAGTTAGTTTGTCACATTTACAGTTCCAGACATGATTTTCTTCATTTTCCACCCATCTATCATTCCTGAAATTAAAAATACAAAGAGAGACAGGTGGAGCAAAGATGGTGGCATGGAAGCAGTAATTTCTCTAAGCTCCTCTGTGAATCCCGTCACTAAACCTTAAAAAGTTAATCTAAACAGATTCTGGAGTGACAGAATCCACGTGGAGATGGAGCCTTGTAGAAACCAGCCCAGGTATGTGCCCAGTGGGTCTGGACAAGGGTAGTGTGGAGCACCTGGGGTCTGTACAGCTCAGACTTAAGAGAAGACAAGCAGACTACACCAGAGAGAGAAGCCCCAGCCAGCTGACTTATCAAAGACAAATCACAGTCATCTCACTGGCATCTCATGAGGGGACAGAAGGAATCATTGAAGCCAGGTAAGAGAGGGTTCAGAGCCCCCAGCAGAGATAGCAGCTTCTCCTGGGACTATCAGCCCCCAGCCTGGAAGTTTAGAAATTGCCTGAATGTATATGGAGGGGATAGAATGCCAAAGTAAATTCTAGTTGCTCCAAACCCTCCTTCATGAAGTAGAAAACCCAAAGATAAGTCTCCCACACAGAGAGAAATCCGAAGAAAGTGGAAATAGCCTCAGGCTTGGGGGTCATCAAGAAGGGGTGTAACTATAGTCTAAAGGGAAGAGAGGGAGGGGTTCCAACAAACCCCACCTCTCCCAAATAGCAAAAGCCTCCCTGAGTTATACCCCATGAGTATAGAGGCAGAAATCTGAAGTGGTCAGACTATACCTACTCCACAGACTACTCTGTGTGCATCAGCATACCTCATTGAGACTCCTGCCTTAAGCTCAAACTAGACTCCAAGAGGCTAAAGCATTCAAAGTCCACAACCAGGGTCTTAGCACACAGCCTGCGAAATTAAGAAATAGGAAATTACAATGGGAAGGAAGGAAGCAGAGAAGGAGAAGGGGAAGGCAACAAAACCAACCCAAGCTTATTATGTAGGTCAAGAACAGCCAAATACAGATGACAACTTCGAGTCTTTACCCAAACCTGAGAACACGGAAGGAAATATGAATTTATCTCAAGCCCAAATAGCATTCTTTTTTTTTTCTTTTTGGAGGGCAGTTGGGGTTAAGTAACTTGCCCAAGGCCACACGGCTAGGTTTTTGTTTGTGTGGATTAAGTGTCGGAGGCCGGCTCCGAACTCAGGTCCTTCTGACTCCAGGGCCGGCGCTCTATTCACTGCGCCACCTAGCCGCCCCCCAAATAGCATTCTTAGAGGAACTTAAGAAAGGTTTTAAAGACCAAATCAGGGAGTCAGTGACCAACTTGGAAAAAAAAAAAGTTTAACTGAAGAAAACAAATCCTTAAAAAGAAAAATTAGTGAAGTAATTGGAGAACTTACCTCCCTAAAAAAGGAACTTCAAAAACTAACTGAAGACCATAATTTTCTAAAAATTAGATTCAATCAAATTGAAACTCAGAACTCTATGATGCACCAAGAGTCAAGCAAACAAAATGTGACAATTGAAGAATTGGAAGAAAATGTAAAATATCTCACTGGAAAAACAACTGACTTAGAGAACGGATCCAGGAGAGATAACTTAAGAAATATTGGTCTACCAGATAGCCATGATAAAAAAGGAGCCTAGACAACATCCTCCAAGAGATTGTCAAACAAAACTGCCCTAAAGTCCTGGAACCAGAAGATAAAAAATTTATCGAAAGAATTCACCAGACTCCTCAGGAAAGAGATCCCAAATTGAAAACTCCAAGAAATAAAGTAGCCAAATTCCAGAATTAAAAGATTAAGGGAAAATACTGCAAGCACCCAAAAAGAAACACTTCTGATTTCCTGGAACTACAGTTAGGATCACAAAAGACCTAGCACCTTCTACATTAAATGATTGGAGCGATTGTAATTTGATATTTTGTAGGTCAAGAGAGCTAGGACTAAAACCAAGGATTAACTACCCGTCAAAACAGAGCATAATCTTTCAGGCAAGGAGATGGTCATTTCATGAAATAAGGGACTTCTAGACTTTTCTGATGAAAAAGCCAGAGCTCAATGGAAAATCTGATCTCCAATTACAAGACTCAAGAAAAACATAAAAAAGCAAACAAAGACAGACACACACATACATACATGCACACACTCACACTCATGCACACAAGCACATAACTTGGTATGCAACGAGAGCAAAATGTTCACATCCCTATATGAGGAGCAGATAACTGTCAATATTGAAATTTTCATGATTATCATGACCTTAAAAAGGCTTATACATAGATAGAGGGAGTGGGTAAGAATGCACTAACTGAACATTAAAAAAAAATCCTTATGGGGCGGAGCCAAGATGGCGGAGTAGAAACAGCTCATCCAAGCCACTCTGACCCCAGATTCCCCCCAAACTATGTAAAAGGGGACTCTGAACAACTTCTGGAGCCCCAGCACCCACAGAACAACACAGAGAAGCTAACCTCCCGGTGAGGACAGCCCAGCAGCCGTGCAGGTAGGAACAGCTCAGTGGTCTAGGACCCGGAAGTGGGCAAGGGCGCAGAACGCAGGAAGCAGAGCTGAGCGGAGCCCAGGTCCATGAGCCGAGGTTTTAGCCCCAGGGCGGCAGGGCCAGCAGCCAGCTGGAGAGACCCCAGAACATCAGCAGCCATGGCGACTCCAGAATTATCAACATAGACATGCCTAGGACAAAGTAAGAGGTTAGTGTCCTATGGACTTTGGGACCTGTATTTGGGGGAATGCATCAGCTCCCTCCCCTGGGGGCTGGAAGCTGCTGAGGAGGCACGCCATTTTGTAGTTTTCAGAGGCAGCTCCAGCTCCTGGCCTGCATGTTAACTGTAGGGAGATCCAGTGATCAATCTTGGGGGTAATCACTCTTGCTTTAACCTCCCTAGATCTGGATTGTGATCTAGGGTGGAAGTTGTGGGTGGGTTTACAGCTTGCCAGAAACAGAAGTTGCCCCCCACACGTCCGGGACGAAAATTCCTCTAGCTGGCCTTAAAGCCATAGTGTGGCAACAAGCCCAAAAGTCAGGCAATTAAGTGGCAACATGCCAAGGCAAAGGAAACAGAAAAATGCAACCCTAGACTCCTATTTTGGGGGCATAGAGCGGGAAAAGGACTGTGAGGTCAGAAGTTCTGCTCCAAAAGCCCCAGGGGAAAACATGAGCGGGTTGCAGGCCATAGAGGACCTTAAGAAGGACTTTAAAAATCAAATAAGAGAAGTGGAGGAAAAATTGGAAAGAGAAATGAGAAGGATGCAGGAAAAGTATGAAATGAGGGTCAACAGCCTGACTGAGGAAAACAACACCTTAAAAAATAGACTAACTCAAATGGTAAAGGAGGCCCAAAGGGCAATGAGGAGAAGAATGCCTTAAAAAGTTGAATTTGCCAGATGGAAAAAGAATCTCAAAAGTTCACTGAGGAGATTCATTCCTTCAGAGTTAGACTGGAGCAAATGGAAGCTAATGACTTTATGACAAATCAATTTAAAAATGATTGGGAAATAATATATACAGGCATTGGGGCACAGAGATTCTCCTTGCCCTACTGAAGAAGTCAATGGGCGTATGGCGCTTGTGAATACTGGCATATTTTGCTTTGGATTCCCATTACTGGAATCTAAGGATGGTTCGTTCTATGTGTGATATTCATTCACATAAGGCTAGGAAAGAATAAACAAAAAGAGCAGAGAAACAAAGATTTCATATATCCATGGTTCACAACCTATCCTGAGTCCTATAGATATTCTCCTACCCTCTAGAAAATTACCAAAGAAGAGAAAATCTTCATCTTTTTGTGCTTTATATATGCACTAAATTCCAGTTCATCAGGTATTAAAAAAATCATTACCATGAAATAACTTGTAAATAGTCATCAGATGAATGTATCAGAATGCTGTGAATCAGAGAGCAGAGTCATGCATCATCAGATCCTGGAAGGAGGCTCATCAAATATCCATATGAATTTTCAGCAGGCAGAGAACACTGAGAATGATCCAAGGATATTGTTTTCATTGTTCTGTCCCCAAGTTCTCTGTTATTTTTTTTAAGTTTTTTGAGCAAGTAAGTGATGTGTTCAGATACTTCATCAGGAAGACTATTTTACCAGCTATAGGATGTTTGGTTTGAAGGTGCACAATATTAGAAGGTTGTCAATCCATTGATCAGTTTCATTGCATTTTAAAGAATATAAAGAAAAATAGAAAAGTATAAACCTATCATGTCAGAGCACTTAGAGATAACATAAAAGTGAGGAACAAGTCACAGTTAAAAAAAGTAATAATGAAAAAAAAAATATGGCATAGTATCATAAAGCCGGTACTTTTAAATAACTTATTAACTAAATCCAGGAAATAATAGAAAAAGTGATCTGTTTCTGCACAGACAATGATGACAGTGGCTGAAAATTTAATTAGTACACCTCTGTTTCTGTAGTTTGGAACATCTGCTGAATTGCATTATTTATTAAAACATAATATACTTCAATTTTGTAGTTATCCTAATATGCCATGGTTTGCCTTGGAAGGTGGTAGATTTACCATTTTGAGGTTCTTATTGAAGGCTGTAAAATCTCATGTTAGATATGTTCTAAAAAGAATTATTTTTCTCAGAGATAAGTTAGATTAGATGACTATTGAATTTCTAGGATTCTCTCACCCTGAGGCTATTATTATAGTTTAGGGAAATAATTATAAGGATTTGAATTAAAATGATAGCATAAGGGGAGAGAAAGTAACTGATATATAATATGTAGTGTGAATAAAATTAATTAGCCATGTCAACTCATGCCAAAATGGAGGGGAAATGAAAGGAACGTTAATATTGTAACATTGAGAGAATGGGAGAACAGTGTCATCATTAATGGAAAAAGGAGAAGTTCTGTTGGTGAATGCATTTTGGATGGAAGGTTATGAGTTCAAATTTGCCCATGTTGTTTTACTATATATTCAATTGGAAATAGCCAGGCAGCAGTTGGAGATAAGAATTGAAATTCAGGAAATAGAATGGCATTAGATATATAGACTCAGAAATCACCTGAAACTATTTTCTTTCTCTCCTTATTTTTTCAGAACCTTGGTCAGTCACATATATGGACTGTTTTGATCAAGATTATTTAATATCAAATAAAATTCAATCCCCTCAACTAAGAGTTTGACATATGACCTTTTAAAGTCTAAAAGCAGTGACCTTGAGTTTTGGTAAAAGGTGAATGTGAGGGAGTGATAATTACTGCTAAAGTGTATTAAAAAAATATCATTCTTTCATTTTTTATTTTACATTTTCCCAGATAAAATAGATTATTTATGACCATAATTTGATGACAGAAATAATTCCAGTTGCTTATAGTTTATTCTCTAAAATTATCTTTAAAAAAACTTTGTTGCTATATATGGTTTTAACAAATACAATTTTCCCATGCTTAAAGTGGGGGGAAAGGTGCTATAGAAATAGAGAGATGAAAAGAGGAAAATTAAAAAAAAATAGAAAATAAAATTATCTTTGCCTTTGATGCCAACATCCCAGTACTTGATAATTAGATAATAAGGTCACAGCAGGTGGTAAGAGATCAAGAAAATCTGAGAAGAGGGGAAATATATTAAAAAGGTGACAGAAGCTATGTTAGTGCCAGAAACCACATTATTTTAAATAATAATAATAATAAATAAAATTTTAGTTCTCTTAAATGATTAATTCAAATCCCAGTAGTTTTGTTTTGTTTGTTTTTGCTCTTTGGAGGGGCAGTTGGGGTTAAGTTAAACGCAAAGTCACACAGCTAGTTTTTTTGTTAAGTATCTGAGGCCAGACCTGAACCCAGGTCCTCTTGACTCCAGGGCCAGTGTTCTAATCAAACCACCCCCTAGCCACCCTGAATCCAAGTATTTAAAGATATTTTTAAAAATATAAGGTGACTAAAGGCATATCAACAGAAATCAAAGATGTTAGACAATATTCAATTATTTACACCAAATTCATTATTTTGTTCTAGATATGCCCATGTTAATAATATAAATATGTGAGGCCCTTCAGAACAATATTCCATCATCTTTAAGTTTATAATTACTTTAAAATGAGAGAAAGGAAAAATACATTCGGAATGGGAACTACTGGTGGAGAATAATTTTGGTTTTTTTTTGTTGAATAATTTCATTTGTGTTCAACTCTTTATGGCCACATTTGGGATTTTCTTGGTGGGATAGTGGAGTGGCTTGACATTTCATTCTCCAACTCATTTTATAGATGAGGAATGGAGGTTAAGTGACTTGCCCAGGGTCACACCATTAGCATATGTCTAATCCCAGATTTGAACTCAGGAAGATGAGTATTCCTGATTCCAGATGCTACATCTTATCCACTGCAACACCTAGCTAACTTGGAGAATAACATAGCTAGTAAAATAGGTCCCTTTAGTATATAAGATAGACCACTGTATTTGCAATCAGGATACTTGATTTCAAATCTCAGAACTGAAATTTCACTCTTCTTTAACTTTAGATAAGTCACCTATATTCACTGAGTGATGTATCTTCATCTATAGAATGGGAAAAAAAAATCAATAGCTGTACTACTTACCTCACAGGGAATTTTTAGGATCAGATGAAATATTATATATAACGTAAATCCATCGACCTTAATGTAAAAAAAAAAGCATAATCATTTACATGGGAAAATATAGAAAGAAAAATATAACATTAAGATGTATATATTGGGGAATACATGGAAAACCGAATACATATTTCTGTAAGTAGGAGGTGATAAAATCCTACTTCATTCTTTTTTTTTTTTTATCAATTCAGGATTCTTTCATGTTTAGTCATTTATGAAAAATGGTCTCTTCTCTCTCTCTCTCTCCCTTCCCCCCTCCCTTCCTCTTGCCCTCTCTCCCTTTCCCTTCATAACTTTAAGATATAAGGAAAGGACATTGTCAAGCATAAATATGCCGGTAGCTATAGAGAAGTTTTCTTTGTTAGTTGAATGCTTAAAAAGTTCATTTTGACATTTTTCCATTTGCATGGTAGGAATTCAAGGGATTAAGCATTGTGTCAACAAATGGATTAGCAAAATATGCCCTCAGCACAAATGAGTAAATTTGTGAAACACAATATTTCTTTGAAACATGGTCAAGCACACTTTTGCTAATAATGATGCTGAATGTAGGAATATTTGAGAATATTTCTCTCTCTGAAATGAAAAACTCTTTTATTATTGTATAAACACAGGCCTAGACACATTCCATTTATATTATACAGGAGACAGCATTGTTGACATTAGAAAAGTTATGTACACCATTTTTAAATATTGAAATGGCTGATTTGCACATTTTAAATTTATATGAAAATGCTAGGTTTTAGAAGCTAATTCTGAGGTTTTCATAGGTGCTCAGTCTACCCCATCTACTGGCAAATGTTTTCAATCCATCAATCAACCAAGAAGTCAAAAAGGATTGATGTATAGCACAATGTAAGGCACTGGGATTATAAAAACAAAAATTAAGCAATTCTTGCCCTCAAAGAATTTTCTGTTTTATATGCAAATATATATATATATATATACATAGGAATCATTAATACCATATCAAAAAAATAAAGTTAAAGTAAAATATAATGTAAATTTTCCATGTTTATGAGTATAAATATACACAACTATATGCATGTATGTGCATGTTAATATATGTATGTGGACATTTATAAATATACTAACATTCCTACATATACATGTTTGTATGCATATGATTTTATATACAAACTAATATGGAATAAAACCCTATGCTTTTGTGTGGGGCATGCACATTTTACATATATGAGTGAAAGCATATGGATAAGTGTGTGTAAACACAAAGTTTACAGAGGGATTTTTCAAAAAATATAACTGGATCTCAAATGATAATAATCATTGAGGACATGAATGATGCCACTGTTCCCCTACGTTTTACATGACAAGTATTCATTATTTCACTTTAGACAATAATATATCAAAACAAGCACCAACAGCTACATGACAATCACATAATCTTTAACAGCAGTGCCATTTGAGGCTGGGATGTTTATTTTTGGAAGTGGAACTTTTTTTGAGAGATGAAGCTAAGCAGAAATAATTCAATTTTTAAAATCTACTTTTGAAAAGCTTGGGGACATTGATTGGTCGGGAAAAAAATTGTTGAAGTAAAAGAAAATATTTCAGTAAGTTTAATTCATTTGAGGGGCAAAGAGGTATAGGTATATATTCAATGTTTTCAGAAACGTAAAACAGGGTAATTTTTATTTAAAAATAGGCCTGTGGCATGTGTCTGCAGTTTTAGCCTCAGGGTGGCCACGACCAGCCCTGGCTGGAGAGACTTCAGGGGAGTGCATCACCAGCAGCTCTGTCAATTCCCAGAATTGTCAAACCATATATGCCAAAGACAAAGTTAGTGGTCAGTGTGGAGTTTGTGGGAACAGAGGGACCAGGAGTTTGGTCCTGCCTCTGCCTGCAGGGCAAGAATTGGCTGAGGCATGGAGGCAGCTGCCACATGGCTGCTTCAGAGATCTTGGTCTGCAGATTATAGGGGGACCAAGCAACCTGCCCAAGGGGTGATCACTCTTGCTTTATAGCTATGAAATTCTGGACAAGTTATTTAATATGTATCTCAGTTGCTTCATCTATAAAATGGAGATGAAAGTGATTTAAAAGCCATCAGGACTTTATAAATGTTAGGTGTTTTTAATACACGGTGAGGTATATGTATTGTTTCATGATGCAATATGAAAGAATATGAGAGAATTTTGTAAACTCAATAGTAAAACAAATGATGAGTATAAATAAGAGGCCACTGAACATTAAAAGTTTAGAAAAGATGTAATACAGTTGTCAATATTATTTTGTGCCTATATATATATTTTTTAAGCAATTGGGGTTAAGTAACTTGCTCAAGGTTACACGGCTAGTCATTATTTATGTGTGGGTGGTCATTTTCTGAGGCCGGATTTGATCTCAGGTCAACCCAACTCCAAGGCCGGCACTCTTACTAACTATGCCACCTATTTGCCCCTTTCAGGGCAATTGGGGTTAAGTAACTTGCCCAAGGTCACACGACTAGGTTTTTGTTTGTGTGGGTTAAGTGTCTGAGGCCGGGATCCGAACTCAGGTCCTTCTGACTCCAGGGCCAGCGCTCTACTCACTGCGCAACCTAGCCGCCCCTGTGCCTATATTTTTTTACTTTGTCCCAGATAATTTAAATAAATATCTCTCTGCCTTTTTTGATTTTCTCCCTTCTATCCTTCCCCCTTCACTTCCTCTTTTCCTTCCTTCCTTCCCTCCCTCCCTTCTTCCTTCCTTCCTTAACTCTTTCCTTCACCAGAAAAAGTATACATATTAAGTCAATCCTATACTGAATACCATGCCATAAAAAATATATTCAACAAAACATCCTGAAGAAAAAAAAATGAATTGTGTATCCGATGACTTAATCCTAAAAATTGTGGTTCTACTATATATCACTGATGTTATAGATAATTTCATTAAAGGGAATTGCAGCAAGGATTTTAAATAAAATAATAGCATAGAGATTACAGCAACACAACATAAAGATTTTATGTTATGTACAGGTTAGATTTTTATTCAGAAAGAACAAAGATTGAATATTAGGAAAAAAGGTAAACATATTCTCCCTCAATAAAAAGAATGATAAAATACATATAATTATACAAAGATACACAGAAAACATGGGAATATATGTATAAATAGAGTGAATTTAGCAGAAATAGTCTAATAACTTGTACAATAGCAATGCAATTGTAAAGAAAATCAACTTTCATAATTTTAGAACGCAAAGAAATACAATGGCTAACCATGATTTAAGAGGCCCAATGATAATCCATTTTGTGTATTTATATTGAATGCAAACCTTCCTTTATTTTCCTATATTTAAGCTGTGTTTCACTTCATAAATTATCATGTAAATATTACTGTGTTTACTACAATATTCTCTATATAATAGATAAATAATATCATTGAGTACAGGTTCAGTTTTTTTTCCTGCAGGAAAGAGCACAATACCTTGAACATAGTAAATTACAAGAAAAAAGTTTTCTTGAAATGAATTAGAATGAGCTTGTGATTTAAACACCCATACTCTGCTAAGGATTGAGACTATGAAAAAAGGCAAGCTCTCAACCTTCAGAGTTTAAAGTTTAAAGATGGATGAGAAAATAAATATAGTTTCATGCAAAGAACAAATGTGCAGGATAAATGAGAGATAATTAATATTAATTAGTTTACAGTTCTAGATATTACAATATCTTTTATTCCATAATAAATATGTAATTGGCTTGAATCTCTGCAAAAGTGCCAAAAACAAGCAGATGGTTGTTGTTTTATGGTAAATTTGTACTAGAAAAAATTTGCTTTACATAAAGATCTTAAAGAATTCCACATTCCAGCAAAAAAATGTGACATTTCTTATGCAAAGCAGATAATATGATATATGATATAGAAAGTAAAATTGGTGATGGGAACCTTTCTAAGTAAGTTCCTATATGTCTGCAGACATTGAGTAATATGTTCCTCCCTCTGAATTTGAATGTTAAAATTTTAAATACTTTCACAATGACTAGAGGCAAAAATGAAATTAACTGGGCGGAGCCAAGATGGCGGAGTAGAAATAGCGAGTCCAGGCTCTGCGCCAGCGCTGGGGTGGAAGGGGAAGGGGCTGTCAGGCCGGGCCAGGCCTGCACTTGAGGGGTCCCCGCCCCCTTCACGCACTGAGATGAGGAAAGTGAGTCTCAAGGAGGTTAAGTCACCAAGGTCACAGAGGCAAGGATCAGAGATAGTATTTGACTCCAGAGTCACTACCCTTCCCCCTCAGCCAAGGTGATGTATGCTATGACTAGTCTCAGATTGCCCATCCGTGCTTTAAGAAAACCAAATGCCTGGATTGGACTCTGGGGGACATCTCTTGCACGTAAACCCAGTACCTCTTGGAGTCAGTACATAAATTCTTCTAGTTATCAGTTAAACCCATCAAACTATAGAACACTATTCTTCTATGGCATTTCCTCCATCAAACTCCCAGAGCTTTTAATATCCCCAGAATGCACTTCATTCTTTTCCATAAGACTCAAAAGCAACACAGGGTCTAAAAAGACCAGTAAAAAGGCTTTGCAGAAAGTAGATGAAGATGATGATGGCTCTGATGAAGACTGGGGAGAGATGAGTGAGCAGGAAGATGAATTTGAAGATGACCCCAGTGTAGTAAAAGACTATAAGGATCTGGAGAAGGTTGTCCCCTCTTTTCGGTATGATGTCATCTTGAAAACAGGTCTGGATCTTGCAAGAAATAAAATAGAAGATGCATTCTATAAAGGTGAACTCAGACTGAATGGAGAAAAATTATGGAAGAAAAGCAGAACGGTTAAAGTGGGTGATACACTGGATCTTATCACTGGAGAGGACAAAGAATCAGAAACAGAGACAGCTATGCGAATTGTCCTGAAAAAAGTGTCACAAGAGAAAACTGAGTCTGAAAAGTAGCGAGTACTTTTACGCCGGTGGAAAAAAATCAGATTGCCCAAGAAGAGTATTTCTAAGTAGCCAGATTCCTATGGTAGGAAGAATCCAGGAACTCAAGAAGTTTTCATCTAGTGGGGAAATGGGCCAAAGGGAGCCTTTCTGAAAAAGGACATTTTTATTAAAATAAAATTTCATTGGTTCTGGAATCTACTAGACCATTTTGTGAAAATGGGGATAAGTACATCTCCATACATGCCTAGTGCTAGGCTTCAGCAAGTTTCTCTTGGTGACTTGATTTTTGCTTGGTTTGACTTTTTTCCTGGGTGTGGGAATGAATAATTTGGTTTCCAGGTCATTTCACCCAGCATTAAGATGTGCAGTGAATGAATTAAGTCCAGAGAGCTTTTTTAATGATTTGCCTATTTTCCCAACTTAAATACCTCATGACTATATTGTAAAATAAAATTGGCCTTGTCATTTAAAAAAAAAAAAAAGAAATAGTGAGTCCAAGCCACTCTCCTCCTAGATTACTTCCAAACTATGTAAAAGGGGACTCTGAAAAACTTCTGGAGACCCAGGACCCACAGAATCACACAGAGAAGCTAACCTCCCACTGAGGACAGACCAGCAGCCCTGCAGGAAGAACCAGAGCAGGGCACAGGGAGCTGAGCACAGGTCCGCCTGAGTTGCAGTTTTAGACCCAGGGTGGCTGGGCCAGCAGCCTGCTGGAGGAACCCCAGAAGACCACCAGCTGTGGTGATTCCAGAATTATCAAAATAGACATGCCTAGGACAAAGTGAGAGGTTAGTGCCCTATGGATTTTGCAACCAATATTTGGGGAACTCTACTTCTTCCTCCCCAGGGGCTAGAAGCCTCTGAGGAGACACGCCATTTTGTAGTTTTCAGAGGTAGCTCCAGCTCCTGGTCTGCAAACTGTAGGGAGATCCAGTGATCAGTCTTGGTGGGTAATAGGTCTTGCTGTAACCTCCCTGGATCTGGGTTGTGACCTGGGGTGGAGGTCGTGGGTGGGTTTACAGCTTGCCAGAAATGGCAGTTGTCCCCCACACATTTGGGATGAAAGTTCCCCTGTCTGGTGGCAGAGCCATAGTGTGGCAACAAGCCCAAAAGTCAAGTAATTAAGTGGCAACATGCCAAGGCAAAGGAAACAGATTAGACAGCAAAATGCAGCTTTAGACTCCAACTTTGTGGGCAAAGAGGATCTAAGCATGGAACAGTCAGAGGACTGTGAGGTCAGAAATCCAGCTCCAAAAGCCCCAAAGGAAAATATGATCGGGTTACAGGCCATAGAGGACCTTAAGAAGGACTTTAAAAATCAAATAATAGAAGTGGAGGAAAAATTGGAAAGAGAAATGAGAAGGATGCAGGAAAAGTATGAAATGAGTGTTAACAGCCTGACTGAGAAAAACAACACCTTAAAAAATAGACTAACTCAAATGGCAAAGGAGACCCAAAAGGGCAATGAGGAGAAGAATGCCTTAAAAGCTCGAATTTGCCAGATGGAAAAAGAATCTCAAAAGTTCACTGAGGAGATTCATTCCCTCAGAATTAGATTGGAGCAAATGGAAGCTAATGACTTTATGAGAAATCAAGATGCTGTTAAGCAGATCCAAACAAATGAAAGGTCAGAAGGCAATATAAATATTACATAGGAAAAACCACAGACCTGGAAAATAGATCCAGGAGAGACAATTTAAAAATTATTGGACTACCTGAAAGCCATGATCAAAGAAAGAACCAAGAAATCACCCTTTAAGAAATTCTCAAGGAAAATTGTCCTGATATTTTAGATCCAGAGGGCAAATTCGAGCTTTTAAAGGCATTCTTCTCCTCATTGCCCTTTTGGGTCTCCTTTGCCATTTAGGTTAGTCTATTTTTAAGGTGTTGTTTTCTCAGTCAGGCTGTTAACACTCATTTATACTTTTCCTGCATCCTTCTCATTTCTTTTCCAATTTTTCCTCCACTTCTATTATTTGATTTTAAAGTCCTTCTTAAGGTCCTCTATGGCCTGTAAGCTTGATCATATTTTCCTTTGGGGGAAACTGGATCTCACAGCCTCACAGTCCTCTGACTGTTCCATGCTTAGATCCTCTTGCCCACAAAGTTGGAGTCTAAAGCTGCATTTTGCTGTCTAATCTGTTTCCTTTGCCTTGGCATGTTGCCACTTAATTACTTGACTTTTGGGCTTGTTGCCACACTATGGCTTTAAGGACAGATAGAGGAATTTTCATCCCAAATGTGTGGGGGGCAACTTCCGTTTCTGGCAAGCTGTAAACCCACCCACAACTTCCACCCTAGATCACAATCCAGATCCAGGGAGGTTAAAGCAAGAGCGATTACCCCCAAGACTGATCGCTGGCTCTCCCTACAGTTCGCAGGCCAGGAGCTGGAGCTACCTCTGAAAACTACAAAATGGTGTGTCTCCTCAGTGGCTTCTAGCCCCCAGGGGAGGAAGCCAACGCATTCCCCAAATACTGGTCCCAAAGTCCATAGGGCACTAACCTCTCACTTTGTCCTAGGCATGTCTATGTTGATAATTCTGGAATCGCCACGGCTGCTGGTGTTCTGGGGTCCCTCCAGCGGCTGCTGGCCCTGCCGCCCTGG
>WOXC01009449.1:0-472090 GCA_011680675.1 Gymnobelideus leadbeateri | reverse complement strand
ACAAGTCAATTTTAGAGGATTTGTGGAAGGATAGGCACACTAATATATTGTTGGTGGAGCCATGAAGTGATACAACCATTTGGAAAACCATTTGGAATTATGTGAATAAAGTGACTGAAGTGTTCATAACCTTTGAACCAGAGATTCCATCTCTGGGCTTATACCCCAAGGAAACCATTGAGAAGAAGAAAGCCCCCATATACTCTAAAATATTTTTAGCAGCACTTTTTGTGATAGCTAAGAATTGGAAACAGTAGAGGCTCATCAATTGGAGAGTGGCTAAAGAAATTCTGTTATCTGAATGTAATGGAATATTATTGTCTGTAAGAAGTGATGCATGTGATAAATATAGAGAAGCATGAAAAGATCTATTCAAACTGATGCAGTCAAGTAAGCAGAGCCAAGGAAACAATATACAAAATAACTAAGACAATGTAAGTGGAAAGAACAGCTACACAAAAAATCTAAATGTTACAAAATTATAAAGGTCAAGCAAGACTTGAATGAAAAGATATGAGAAGAAATCCCCAACCCACTCCTTTGTGGAAGTAGGAGATTTCACAGGTGTTAATATATGACACGTTTTCAGACTTTTTCACTATATTGATCGGTTGTATAGATATTTTTCTTTGATAAAAAGATACTATATGTCATATAGGGTGTCTCTTTGGGAGAAGAAGGAATATTTTGGATAACTATGATACTGTAAGAAACAGAAAATATGAATAAACACTATTTTAAAAAAGATCAACAAGCCAAGGGAGAAGTTGTAGCAATTAGAGATGAGGCTAGAAGACAGAGACTTCAGCAAAATCCACATATAAGGAATAAGAAAAGGAAGAAGAGCCAGAGTTTAATAGTCAGAGATGTAGGAGAAGAACCAAGAGAATGAAATGTCACAAGAGGCAAGGGAGAAGAGAATATCAGTAAGGAAGTAGTGGTCCTTAGTGTCAAATGTTTTATTTCAATAGCTTAAGGAGGGTAAATATTGAAGAGAGACTGTAGGGTTTGGTGATAAGGTGGTCAATGGTATTCTTGGAGAATGAGCATTTTTAGTCAAATGTGGGAGCAGAAACTAAATTATAGGGGACTGAGGAGTAAATGAATAGTGAGAAGGTGGAAGCAGCAAGCCTAGTGTAAAAGATTACTCTTTCCAGAAGTTTAAATAGTGGAGGAGAGGAGGGAGAGACAGGGTCAGAGGTAATGATAACTGGAGAATAGCAGGGTCCAGAAAAGTTTATTTTTGTATTACAGAGACCTGATCATGTTTTAGGTAGAAGGGAAAGAACTAATGAAGTGAGAGTGCTTTAGTTAACCTCATGGCTATGTTAGAGCAAATACCTGGTTTCAAAGATTTACAGGAAATTGGTACTTGGGAAGCTGGTTACAAGCATGAGCTTTATTAATATGTGACATAGCAAGCAAGTAAAAACAAAGTATATTTCCGTCATATATATACATATGTATGTGAATACACACACATATACATGTGTGTATAGTTGTATTATACACACACACACACACACACACATATGTATCTTTAGAATCTATATAGACAGATAAAAGTTTAGCCATAGAGTCGCTCACTTGAGAGAGAAGGAGACATGTATGGTGACAAAGATTTCTTTCTTTGGGCCTTTCCTTGGGAAATTCCTTGGGTCACTTATTGATACCAGACTTGGGTGGGGGAGTTACCATATTGCAACCAGAATGTGGGTGAGGGTTTGAAGTGGTAATGGGGTACCCTATAAATGAATGGTGGCGTGTAGCTTCTGTAGTTGGTCATGAGCCTTGTCCAATCAGGAGCTGTAATCATTTACATGTTTGTCTCAGGGTCAGACTAAGTCAGGACACTGGAAAAACATAAACTATTTGTCATTGTTTATTTGTTTATGCTTACTATACCCACTTATCTAAGTGATTCCATATTGAAACTCTATCATTTATAGCTGCAACATCAAACAATATATATCAAGAATCACAATTTATCATAGAGAAATTGAATGTGAAGAAAGAAAACAGATCGAACAAAATTTGTGGGCATGAGTGTAAAGCCAAGTGCAAGCAGCTTTCCAGAGGACTGCTGCTGTGAACAGCTTTAAGGTTCTGATCACAGTATAGAGAACTCTATTTATTCAACAGTAAACTAAAGCAAAACATTCACAGAAACCGAAGTACAGCATTCACAATGATATAACATAGCAACTTATTGCTAAAGTGGCCACATAGTTTTAAACAAAAGATATCATTTAGTAAGTCCTTAACTCAATCATCTTTAAGAAGCAATTCTCCTTAAGGGACACAAAGTACAAAGATCAAAGTTTTCCTACCCCTAGGTCACATTGTCTTAATCTCTCAGTCAAAAAAGTCTTCTTCCTTCTTGATTGGAGATTAATTTCTAATTATCCTTAACTCAATCATCCTTATGGAGTACAAGGTACAAAGTTCAAAGTTCTCCCACCCTTAGGCCACAATCAATCATGATCTTCTCGGTCAGCACCAGGTACCCAAGGAAAAGTCTTTTCATCTTGGCTTGAGGTTGGCTCCCAAATTCCATGGTTCCTTTTCCATGGATCTAGCACTTGCCTGAATCTACCCAACTGTCACCTGGGTACATAGGCAGGTAACTCTCCACTCTTTGTTCAGCTCCTCTTCCAGCTCCCATTCCATATTGAAGCTCATAGTATCCAGTCTACCCCAAGTCCTTCACAATTGCTGTTTCTGGGAGGACAAAGCTTAACAGGGCCAAAGCAATGTTCACACACATTGCCAGCACCATCATCAATTCACTATGTGCCTGTGAAATCAACACAGATCCACAAACAAGGTCTGGAAACCCACCACAAATCATCAGTATAGTACCAGGATCTCTGAAACCCTCTTCCAGGATTTCTGCAAACAGACAACAAGAAAATCCTCCTTCAGGGCTTCCAGTAAGGTCTCAGGACTTCTCTGTACAAAGTACCACAAACACAAATCAACAGAGGCAGAACAGAGTGCCAGCCATCACGTTTTCCCTTCTCAGTTTTGCCCTCTCCCAGCTTGTGTTTCTGCTTTTATATGGTCATTACATCCTTCGTGTTCTGCTCACCTCTTATGTCCTTCCTGTTCCTGTCTCTGGCAAGTCTCTTCCACTGTGGGTTTCACAAGTTCTGTTTCTTAACAAAGATTTGATATAATCACAGGCAAGGCTCAACTGAAACAGGGTGCTAAGTACTTGTTTGCTTGCCATTACAATAAGCAAGTTTATTTATAATGTAACCTGAAAATATAAGGTTAACCTTGATAAGGAGGAAGAAGAGAAGGATCAAAAGACAAAGAAGATATAAGGTAGGGCAGAAAAGAGGAGTGGGGTCCCAAGTTGAATGATCCCTATATTTTCTGTTAATATGAAATGTGGTCATCTGCTAACAGAAAGCCATGAATGGGACTGGAAGAAGAGATGGAAAGTTTTGTGTGGAGAAGAGAGAAAATAAAAGCTAAAGCAGAAGTAAGACTACAGCTGGAATTAGTATGAATTTATAGTGACTTCACTTATTGAAACTTTGTGACTTTCTCCAGCACTACTCAGAAGCCTGAGAGTAGGTGCAGAGAATTCAGAGGACTGGTGTTATTGAGAGTTAAGGACTGGGGACAATGGGAGAAAGATGAAATGGAATAAAATGTCAAGATGTCAAGGGGATTCAAGTTGTTCAGCTTTGTGGTAAATGAATTCTTGAAATGGATGAACCTGGGTTTAGGCTGATTGGGGTAGCAAGTGAAACTAGAATGGGGATAATTGACTATGAGAAAGCAGAGAAGTTTAAGGACCAGAGCTCATAATGAAGAGAACCAATAGGCTTAGTATGAGTGGAAGCCCAAGAGGAATGTAAGATAGGGAGTCAAGTTGTGGAGTTACTGATCTTGATCAGTATTTCTGATGGTGAGATGGAAGGTGTGCCTGAAGTGAAAAGGAAATAGAAGTTATTAGAAATCTTTCAACTTTAAGATTTTCTTGTCTGACTTTGCATTGTCTAAGGCCTAGAGAAGCTAAGGACTTTTTTTTTTTTGGTTTTTGGAGGGCATTTGGGACTAAGTAACTTGCCCAAGGTCACACGGCTAAGTTTTTGTTTGTGTGTGCGTTAAGTGTCTGAGGCTGGATCTGAACGCAGGTCCTTCTGACTCCAGGGCCGACGCTCTACTCACTGTACCACCTAGCCGCCCCAGGACTTTTCTTAAAATTACATGGCAGGGGGCGGCTAGGTGGCGCAGTGAATAGAGCGCCGGCCCTGGAATCAGAAGGACCTGAGTTCGGAGCCGGCCTCCGACACTTAATCCACACAAACAAAAACCTAGCCGTGTAACCTTGGGCAAGTTACTTAACCCCAATTGCCCTAAAGGGGCGGCTAGGTGGCGCAGTGAGTAAGAGTGCCGGCCTCGGAGTTGGGATGACCCGAGATCAGATCCAGCCTCAGAAAATGAGCACCCACGCATAAATAATGACTAGCCGTGTAACCTTGAGCAAGTTACTTAACCCCAATTGCTTTAAAAAAAAAAAAAATTACATGGCAGAAAGATAAGATCAAAATGGGTGCATGATTTAGATATAAAAGGTGATACCATAAACACATCAGGAGAGCATGGATTAGTTCACCTGTCAATTCTATGGATAAGGGAAGAATTTAGGACTAACAAGATATAGAGAGCACTGTGAAATATAAAATGGGTAATTTTGATTACATAAAATTAAAAAGTTTTTGCATAAACAAAACCATTGCAACCAAAATTAGAAAGAAAGAAGAAAACTGGAGAAAAATTTATAGTATTTTTTATAAAGGCCTCATTTATCAAATACATGGAGAACTAAGTCAAATTTATAAGAATACAAGTCATTTCTCAATTGATAAATGGTCAAAGGATATGAACAGTTTTCAGACAAAGAAATCAAAACTTTCTATAGTCATATGAAAAGTGCTCTAAACCACTATTGATTATAGCAATGCAAATTAGTGCAACTCTGGGGTACCATCTCACACCTACCATATTGACTAATAAACATAAGAAAAAAGGAAAATGATAAAAGTTGGAAGGGAAGTAGGACAAATGGGACACTAATGTAGTGTTGGTAGAGCTGTAAACTGATCCAAACATTCTGGAGAGTAATTTGGAACTATGCCTAAATGGCTATAAGACTGCATACACTTTGATCCAGCAATACCACTATGGGAAATTGAGGGGATGTCCATCAATTGGGGGATGGCTGAAGAAGTTGTGGTTTATGATTGTAATGGAATATCATTGTGCTATAAGAAATGACAAGCAGGAGATTTCAGAAAAAACCTGGAAAGACATGCATAAACTGGTACAAAGTGAAGTGAACAGAACTAGGAGAATATTGCACATAGTAACAGCAATATTGTGTGTTGAATTGTGAATGACTCACCTATTCTCAGCATTAGAATGATCCAAGACAGTTCCAAAAGACTCATGATTAAAAAGACCTCTTTCTCCTGAGAAATGATGTTGTCTAAGTCTAGAATGTTTCCTTTGCATCTGAAAAGGCTTTTTTCTTGACCTTTCAGTTTTTGTTTTTGTCTCTGCTGACCTTCAGAAACTTTGTAAGTTTAAACTGGGGGATACAGTGAGGTGGTGGTGTGGATAAAGTGCTGGACCTGAGTTCAAATCCAGCCTCGGGTACTTACTAACCATATGAACCTGAACCCTGATTGCCTCAAAAACAACAACAACAAACTAGAAAAATGTTTAAACTTGACAATTAAAACTGATTTATTATAAACTTCCTTTCATCCAAACTGTCCTATTTCCTGTTCTTTGAACTTTATTTCCTGCCTTGGGGCCTTTGCCCAGGTTTTATCCCATTCCTAGGGTGCAACCTTTCTTCACGTCTTTCTCTTTTAAATACTCAGCATGTCTTTTTCTTTCCTTATCCTCTAAATTAACTGAAACATTTTGCAACAGATGATAGGAAGTAAATAAATGTTAAAATAGGGGTACAGTGGGTAAAGTGGATAGGCTTAGAAGCAGAAAGACCTGATTTGAAATCTAGCCTCAGACATTTGCTAGCTATTTGGCCCTGGACAAGTTATTTTACCTGTGTCTTCCTCAGTTTTCTCATCTAGGAAAAGGAGGATGATAATAATAGCACAGGGTTATTGCAAGGATCAAATGAGAAAATATCTATGAAGTGCTTTGCAAACCTTAAAATGCTATTTAAATGTTAGTAACTATTATTTTTTTTAAACAAATGCTTTATTAACTTCTGTTTTACATCATTCATTTCTGCCAGATTTTGAGTTACAATCATTTTTCCCCCATTATTCCCTTACCCAACCTCCCAGAATAGTAGTCCCACAAGATATCGCTTCCTCCAATCTGCTCTCTCCCATACCCCCATCGACTTTTCCATTAGAGGAAGGTGAATCTTTGTGTCCCAATGCCTGCACATCTTATCTCCCTATTACAAGCAAAAGAGTATTAATAATAGTATTTATATATATTTGGAACATTTAATGTTACGACCTCGAATTTCAGATCCGTTTCCTTCCTCCCTTGTCACCCATTCCCTCTTGGGAGATAAGTAATTCAGTATATGTTGTACATGTCTAGCTATGCAAAATATTATCATAGTAGATATATTGTACAAGGCTGCTTATAATTCCCTCCCACTCATCCCACCCCCCACCTGGTCCATTCCCTACATGATCCTGTCCCTCTTCTATAGTGGGTACTTCCAACCTCCCCTCACCCCAAGGATGCCCTCCCTTCCATCATCCCTCCTCTCATCCCCCTTCCCCCTATCCTGCTGCAGGTTGAGATATCCCATTTAGTATGTATGTCATTTTCTCCCTGAACCAAATTCAATGTGAATGTGGTTTTGCCTTTTTAGCCTTCCTTATTCTCCCCCTCCTTTGCAACCACTTCCCCTTGCTTCTTCTACATGGGATAGTTTACCCTACCCTATCTCTCCCCATCTCCTCTT
This sequence comes from Gymnobelideus leadbeateri, assembly GCA_011680675.1. NCBI lineage: Eukaryota > Metazoa > Chordata > Mammalia > Diprotodontia > Petauridae > Gymnobelideus > Gymnobelideus leadbeateri. Next base: position 465,111 of record WOXC01009449.1, on the reverse strand, counting down.
GCTACTTTCCTCTCTCACCTCATAATTTCATCCCTTGAGTATACTCCCTTCCCAACAAATTCAACCTATGCCCTCTATCCATATATAACTGTAACCATATACACACATTCACATATGTATTCAAATGACCATAAACCCTTCTTCCATTATTTTCATACTGAGAGAGGTTTCATCAGTCACTGTTATTGTTTTACCATGTAGGAATGTAAATAGGTCAACTTTGATAAGTTCCTTTTGATTTCTTCTCCCTGATTACCTTCTCAGGCATCTCTTGCTTCTTGTGTCTGGATGTCAAATTTTCTATTCAATTCTGGTTTTTTCCTCAAGAATGCTTGAAAGTCCTCCATTCCACTGAATGACCATATTTTCCCCTGAAACAAAATACTCAGTTTTGCTGGGTAGGTGACCCTTGGGTTCATTCCCAGTTCTTTTGCCCTCTGGAATATCATATTCCATGCCCTTCGATCCCTCAGTGTAGAAGCTGCCAGGTCCTGGGCTATTCTGATTGTGTTTCCACAATATTGAAATTGTTTCTGCCTGGCTGCTTGTAGTATTTTCTCCTTGATCTGGGGATTCTGGAACCTGGCTATAATATTCCTGGGAGTTTTCTTTTTGGGATCTTTTTCAGGAGGTGATCTGTGGATTCTTTCAACCTCTATTTTGCCCTCTGGATCTAAAACATCAGGGCAGTTTTCCTTGAGAATTTCTTGAAGGGTGATTTCTAGGTTCTTTCTTTGATCATGGCTTTCAGGTAGTCCAATAATTTTTAAATTGTCTCTCCTGGATCTATTTTCCAGGTCAGTGGTTTTTCCCATGAGATATTTCACATTGCCTTCTAATCTTTCATTTGTTTGGATCTGCTTAACAGCATCTTGATTTCTCATAAAGTCATTAGCTTCCATTTGCTCCAGTCTAACTCTGAAGGCATGAATCTCCTCAGTGAACTTTTGAGATTCTTTTTCCATCTGGCAAATTCGACTTTTTAAGGCATTCTTCTCCTCATTGCCCTTTTGGGCCTCCTTTGCCATTTGAGTTAGTCTATTTTTTAAGGTGTTGTTTTCCTCAGTCAGGCTGTTGACCCTCATTTCATACTTTTCCTGCATCCTTCTCATTTCTCTTTCCAATTTTTCCTCCACTTCTCTTATTTGATTTTTAAAGTCCTTCTTAAGGTCCTCTATGGCCTGCAACCCGCTCATGTTTTCCCCTGGGGCTTTTGGAGCAGGACTTCTGACCTCACAGTCCTTTTCCCGCTCTATGCCCCCAAAATAGGAGTCTAGGGTTGCATTTTTCTGTTTCCTTTGCCTTGTCATGTTGCCACTTAATTACTTGACTTTTGGGCTTGTTGCCACACTATGGCTTTAAGGCCAGCTAGAGGAATTTTCGTTCCGAACGTGTGGGGGTCAACTTCCGTTTCTGGCAAGCTGTAAACCCACCCACGACTTCCACCCTGGATCACAATCCAGATCCAGGGAGGTTAAAGCAAGAGCGATTACCCCCCAAGACTGATCGCTGGATCTCCCTAAGATTTGGAGGCCGGGGGCTGGAGCCGCCTCTGAAAACTGCAAAATAGCGTGTCTCCTCGGAGGCTTCTAGCCCCCAGGGGAGGGAGCCGACGCATTCCCTAAATACCAGTCCCAAAGTCCATAGGACACCAACCTCTTACTTTGTCCTAGGCATGTCTATGTTGATAATTCTGGAGTCGCCACAGCTCCTGGTGTTCTGGGGTTCCTCCAGCCGGCTGATGGCCCTGCCGCCCTGGGGCTAAAACCTCGGCTCACTTGGACCTGGGCTCGGCTCGGCTCCTGTGCTCTGCGTGCTCCGTGCTGCCAGGTCCCAGACCACTGCGCTGGTCCTTCCTGCAGGGTTGCTGGGCTGTCCTCAGCGGGAGGTTAGCTTCTCCGTGTCGTTCTGTGGGTGCTGGGGCTTCAGAAGTTGTTCAGAGTCCCCTTTTACATAGTTTGTGGGGAATCTGGGGGCAGAGTGGCTTGGAAGAGCTGTTTCTACTCCGCCATCTTGGCTCCGCCCCCGTTAGTAACTATTATTATTAGTGGTAATCACCCTGCTGAAGTTAGAAAACATGAATTTATAGTGATATCAGTGTGATTTTAAATGTCCTATCTCCTCAGTTTATTGTGTGTGTATAATATGTATGCATGTATATATATGTATATATATATATATATATATATATATGTAATTTTATAAAGGGTATTTAGGTTACACAACAGAGAGAGTGCTACTCTTGAAATCAGAAAGACTCATTTCCCCAAACTCAAATCTGGCCTCAGACACTTTCTAGCTATATGATCCTGAGCAAGTCACTTAACCCTGTTTGCCTTAATTCCTCATCTATAAAATAATTTGGAGAAAGTAATGGCAAACTACTTTAATATCTTTGCCAAGAAACCCTAAAATGGGGTTACGAAGAGTCAGACATGACTGAAAAATGATTGAACAACAACATTTTATAAACACCCCCCCCCCCAAGTAGTAGACTATACGCATGTTTGTGCAGGAATTATTCTTCATTTCATCTTTGTATCCTGTATGCCCTACATAATGTTTTAATAACAATAATGATAACGGCAGCTAGAATTTACATAGCACTTTAAAGTTTGCTATGCAAATATTATACACTATACAAATATTGTCTCATTTGATTCTTACAACAGCTATGGAAAGTAGGTGATGAGGAGGTGGGCAGAGAGTAGCAAAGGGATTTTCCCAGGGTCACACAGCTACTCTGTGTCTGAGGCTAGATTTGAATGAGGGTCCAGTACTCCAATGCTCTAGCCATTGTGACACTTAGTTGGCATCTAATAGATGCTTATGGATTGAACTGGAAAATATTGGGCAAAATATTCAGTACATTTCAACTAAGAAGGAAGGGAATAAGGGAAGGGGGGCGGCTAGGTGTCACTGTGAATAGAGCACTGGCCCTGGAGTCAGGAAGACCTGAGTTCAAATCTGACCTCAGACACATAACACAAAAAACTAGCTATGTGACCTAGGGCAAGTCATTTAACCCCAATTGCCCTACCTTCCCTCCTCCAAAAAGCAAAAAGAAGAAGAAGAAGGAGGAGGAGGAGGAGGAGGAGGAGGAGGAGGAGGAGGAGAAGAAGGAAGGGAAGTATGGTTATATTTTAGATTTCTATCCAAAAATCAATTTAATTTAACAAATATTTATTAAATGCCTACTATATGTCAGACACTGAGGATAGAGAGAAACAAAACAGTTCCTATCTTCAAAAAACTTTCATTCTACTGTGGGAATCAACAAGGTTAAAATACAAATAAGTTTGGGCATTTAAGAAAATAAACTTCAGTTATAAAGAAAATCACTTCCACAAAATAGCATATTTCCTGATACTGCTAAATAAATTATACAAGATTACTGAAAACAGTGGTTGACTCAGAAGTAGGTACTCTTCTATAATCTTACCTCTGTTCCATTTCTGAACATTAGGTAAGAAAGTCACTATGGGAGACAGAAGTGCTCTTCTTATAATACAAATCTTTGTACCTTCTATCAACTAGAACTATCTATCCCATTTGGTCTTTTTTCAGATTTTTAACTCACTTTACTTGTATTGGATTATTCAATGTGGATATTACTGGTGGATCATTGTATTGATCTCAGGCTACTTTGCTTTTGGCACTCAATCAATCAATTGATATTTATTAAGTGACTACTATGTGCCAGGGACTAAGCTACTTCATGGTCCTTTTCTCCCCAATGGCCAGTTGGTGTAGGCTCAAGGAATGCAAATCATTTTGTCTCTACTCTAAGATCAACATAAGTGGCTTCTTCAGTAATGCCATTGCTAGGGTGGCTAGGTGGTGCAGTGAATAAAGCACCAGCCCTGGAGTCAGGAGGACCTGAGTTCAAATCTGGCCTCAGATACTTAACACAAAAACTAGCTGTGTGACCTTGGGCAAGTCACTTAACCCCAGTTGCCCTGCCTTCCCCAATCCAAAAAAAAAAAAAAAGTAATGCCATTGCTTAAATGAAATGATCTAAAGAAAATTATTTTTAAAACAAAACAATCATGCACATCTCCTTCAGGATGTCTATGAATCCAGGGTAACTTTCAACTTCCATATTGAGAATGGCTCTGTGGGTTTGGAGACAAGAAGGTTGGATCATAAATGCCATGGTGGGCACCCCAAAAGAAATCCTGGAACAGAAAAACCAGCAAAAAGACAGGGTGAAACAGTCTTACAGTCCAAGAAACTTAGAAGATTAGCAAGAAAGGTCTATCTCACTTGGCTAAAAAGGGAGCATAGTCCAGGACGAGAAGCATCCCAGCAAACCAGCAGCAAATACCAACTCTGCAAACCATCAGGAGATCTTGAACCCCAGTGTGATGGAGCAGGCAAACACCCGTACCAGGACCCCCTATCTGCCTCAGAAACCAGCAGACACAGTTCTGAGAACTACCACATACTTTAATGTAGCCCCAGACATATGGGCATACTGCAAGGACCAGACCAGACCCCTGCTGCTTCATTGTAGCCCCAGAGAAATGCAGAAACACCCCACTAGCCTCAGCACATGCCAGACACCACCACTAAGACCCCAGCTCAGCACCAGGTAAGCTGCTAGACCCTTATGGCCTCCAACAGCACCAGCCATCCTGTACCCCACCCCCTCAGGGTAGCAGCAGACATGAGGGTCCCCTGTGGGCCTCAAGGCAATATCAGTTCAATACCAGCTAAACAGCCAGGGCCTGAAGCTCCTAGCACAAGAAGCTTGAGACAATGCCTCTTCCACCTTGGGAGCAGAGCTCAAATTTAAAAGAAAGGAAAAAGGCCAAAATAAAAGAGATAATTAAAAAAAGAAAACAAACCAAAAAATGACCATAGAAAGTTTTTATGGTAATGGAGAAGATGAAGACACAAACTCAGAAGAGAACAACAATGTCAAAACACCTATGAGCAAAACCCTAAAAAAAAAAAAAAAAAAACAAGACAAGGTCTCAAGCCCAGAAAGAATTCATGTAAAAACTAAAAAAGGAGCTTAAAAATCACATAAGAGATAGAAGAATAATTGGGAAAAGAAATGAGAGTGATTCAAGAGATTTATGAAAAAAGAGTCAACAGCTTGGAAAAAAGAAAACAATTGCTTAAAAAGCAGAATTGGACAAATGGAAAAAAAGAAGTACAAAAGTAACTGAGGAAAACAACTCCTTAAAAGTTAAAATTAGGCAAGTGAAGGTTAATGACTCTATGGGACATCAAGAATCAATCAAACAAATTCAAAAGAATGGAAAAAAATAGAAGAAAATGTAAAATACCTCATTGGAAAAACAACTGACCTAGAAAATAGATCCAGGAAAGATATCAGAATCATTGGACTACCTGAAAGTCATAATCAAAAGGAGGACTTAGACAGCATCTTTCAAGAAATTATCAAGGAAAATTGACCTGATATCCTGGAACCAGAGGGCAAAAGAGTAATTGAAAGAATCCACTGATCACTGTAGGAAAGAGATCCAAAATAAAAACTCCAAAGAACATTATAGTTAAATTACAGAACTATCAGGTCAAGGAAAAAATACTGCAAACGTCAGAAAGAAACAATTCAAATATCAGGATTACACAGGACTTTGCAGCTGCAACATTAAAGGATTGGAAGTCATGGAACATGATATTCTGGAAGGCAAAGGAGCTAGGACTACAACCAAGAATCACCTACCCAGTAAAGTTAAGTATAATATTCCAAGGGAAAAAATGTTCATTCAATGAAATAAGAAGGATTTCAAGCTTTCATAAGTAGAAGACCAGAATTGAACAGAACAATCTGACTGCCAGTATTAAGACCCAAGAGAAGCCTAAAAAGGGAAAAAGGGAAAAGAAAACATAAGGGAATCAATGGAGTTGAACTGTTTACATCCACACATTGGAAGATGATACTTATAATTCTTAAAAATTGCACCACTAATAGTACAGCTTGAAGGGATATACATAGACAGAGTATGGATATAAGGTGAATTTGAGGGAATGACATAAAAATAATTAAGGGATGATAAAGAGAAGTACACTGAGTGCAGAAGGAAGGGAGGCATAGAATGAGGCAATTTATTTCACATGAAGAGACATGAAAGACCTATTGCAGTGGAAGGGAAGATGGGGGGTGGTCAATGGGCATTGCTTGAACCTTATTCTCATCAGTATTGACTCAAAGAGGGAATAATATACATAATAGGTTCAATATAGAAATCTATCTTACTGGATAGGAAAGTAGGAATGGAGGAAATAAAGAGGTGTGGGAACTGACAGAAGAGAGGGTAGACTGAGGGAGGTGGTAGACAGAAGCAAAACACTGGTGAGGAGGGAAAGGGTGAAAGGAGAGAGAGGACAAGCAGGAGGAAAAATAAGATGGAGGGAAGTACATGGTTAGTAATCATAACTGTGAATGTGAATGGGATGAAATCTCCCATAAAAAAGAAGTGCATAGCAGAATGGATCAAAAACCACAATCCTAAAATGTGTTGTTTACAAGATACACACTTGAAACAGAGAGACACACATAGTAAAGGTAAGGTGCTGGAGTGGAATCTATTATGCTTCAACTGAAGTAAAAAAAACCAAACAAACAGAGGTAACAATCCTGATCTCAGACAAAGTAAAAGCAAAAATAGACCTAATAAAAAGAAATAAGGAAGGAAACTACATCTTGCTAAAATGTACCATAGACAATGAAGTAATATCAATACTAAACATATAATTACTAAGTGGTATAACATCCATATTCTTGAAGAAGTTAAGTGAATTACAGGTTCATGACCAAATAAGAGATAGAAAGTATTACAAAATGTAAAATATGTAATTTTGATTATATTAAATTTAAAAACTTTTGAACAAGCAGAATCAATGCAAGCAAGATTAGAAAGAAAGAAGAAAGCTGGGAAACAATCTTTATAACAAGTATCTCTGATAAAGGCCTCATTTCTCAAATATATAGGGAACTGAGTCTAATAGAATACAAGCCATTCCCCAATTGATAAATGATCAAAAGATATGAAAAGCCAGTTTTCAGATGAAGAAATGGAAGCTATTTATAGGCATATGAAGAAATACTCTAACTCACTTTTGATTAGAGGAATGTAAATTTAAACAACTCTGAGGTACCACCTCACACCTATCAGATTGACTAATGTGACAAAAAAAAAAGAGAATTATGAATATATTGGAGAGGATGTGGGAAAATTGGGACACTAATGCACTGTTGGTGGAGTTGTGAATTTATCCAACCATTCTGGAGAGCAATTTGGAGCTATGACCAAAGGACAGCCAAACTGTGCATACCCTTTGAGCCAGTAATATCACCACTAGAACCATATCCCAAAGAGATCATTAAAAAGGGAAAAGACCTACATGTGCAAAAATATTTATAGCAGCCCTTTTTGTGGTAGCAAAATAATGGAAATTGAGGGGATACCTATCAACTGGGGAATAACTGAACAAGCTTTAGTATATGAATATAGTGAAATACTATTATGCAATAAGAAATGATGAGCAGGCAGATTTCAGAAAAACCTGGAAAGACTTGTGCAAACTGATATAAAGTGAAATGAGCAAAACCAGGAAAACATTGTACACAGTATCAGCAACATTGTGTGATGATCACCTAGGAATGAATGACTCAACTCTCTTCAGCAACACAATGACCCAAGACAAGTACAAAGGACTTGAAGGAAAATGCTATCCACATCCAAAGAAAGAACTATGGAGTCTGAATGCAGATCTAAGCATACTCTGTTCACTTACTTTATTCTTTTTTGTGTTTTTTTCTTTTGATCTGTTTCTTCTTTCACAATTGTAACTAATATGGAAATATGCTTTACATGATAGCACATGCATAACCTATATGAAATTACCTACTATTTTAGGAAGAGGGGAGAAAAGAGGGGGAGAAAAAATTTGAACTCAAAATCTCATAAAAATGAATGCTAAAAATTTTCTTGACATGTGATTGGGAAAAAATAAAAATAAGCAAATACTTAAAAAAAAAGAGAAATGCCATGGTGATGGACTGTTTTATCACTTGAGAATCCTAGCACTCATCCCACACAGATTCTCTGTGGGAGAAGAACTAATCAAATTTTGAACAGCTCGAACCTTGTCTTTCATGAGTTTCTAACCTCTTAGAACTTAGTTTGGTTTTGTCAAGAAGTAACTTGAAAATGGGACAATAATAGTAGCAAGATACAATGGATAGAGGTCTCAGGAAGACCTGGTTTCAAATTCTGCCTCTCAAACATGCTAACTTCATGCCTACAGACAAGCTACTTAATCTCTCAGTTCTCCAGACAATTTTGTAAGGTTTTAAGGTACAGAAATAGTTTTTCATTTATTCATTCATCCATTCATTGCTGATATTCATTGGACCATTTACTGAGGAAATCCCAGTTCTGATCTAAAAAGGAAAAAAAATACTTTCCTTCACCATCATGATCATTCATGGATTACTTTTTTTGTTTTAATTCTTATTAATATTTTTGTTTTTAATGTCACCTTCCTTTCCAAATATATCCCCCTTTTCCCTATGTAGTGGGTCATCCTTTGTAATGTACAATAAAAGAGAGGGAAAAGACCCAATTCAGCTAATTAACAATCAACTGCCTGATTGTACACTATAATTATAATAACAGCAACATTTATATAGCAGTTTAAAGGTTGCAAAAATGTGTATGCTATCTTATTGCATCCTCACAGAAAACCTGTGAGGTAGGTGCTAGTATTAACAACTGCATTTTAAAGATGAAGAAAAAGGCTTCAAGTGTTTAAGTGACTTTCTCAGGCTCATAGCTAGTAAGTGTTTGAGGTAAGATTTGAATTTATCTCTTTCTGACTCCAAGCCCAACACTCTGTCCATTGCAGTGCCTAGCCACCTTCACATATTTGAAATTCTCTACTGATAGTCCCCTACCTCTGCAAAAAAGGTCGTTACATTTGTAGACATTGTACCCTATCACATGTGATATTATAGTACTTACATAATGAGAGTAAGAGGAATTTTAAAATAATTTCAAATTATTTTAATAATGATCGTTATCATGACTAATATTGAATGTTCAGTTTCCAAACCATTCAAATGCAAGACCTACTTAATGAGCTTACAGTCAGGTCTGGCAGAGTTTCAAAAGTCTTTTGACCAATGAAGAATTCACTGAAAGATGAGACAAGACAGGAAGTGGCAGAGCTGCCCAGTCTTCTCCCTGTCCTCTTTATAGAGGATGTCCTGGAAGTCATCTTTATGGCCAATCATGAATTAACATAGTGACCAATTCATCTAAAACCAAGGCTACTTGTACAGGTGATAAAACCTGCCATTCTTTCAAGTCCAAAGGAAACTCAGGAAGTATTTCACTAAAGAAATGACCCTTTCAAGTCTTAAAACTCACTATTCCCCAGGCTCTGCAAGCTTGAAGGACATGATTTTTTTTTTTAACCAAAGGATGAGTTCAGAGTAAATGACTTAGCAACATATGGATGAAATTTCCTTTAAACTTCTCAGGGGATTAGAAATTAGGGAAAGAGTGCTTGGCAAAATGCACTTGGGATTTTGTCAAACCTAAACCATCTGAAAAATAGTTGAGACACAAGGCAAATCTCTCATGCTGCCAGGATTACCCATTTTGAAGGGACCAGGGTTTATAATTAGAAATGCTTGGGAAATCATTGACACATGTTAAGCAGTGGACAGAAAGGTCCCCCTGTCCTGAGCTTCTTGTGTTTGCTTCTGTGTTACAGAAAGACCCTTTACAAATTTACTTAATCCTGTCAAGCCTAAGGGACCAGAAATTAAAATGAACAATACTATGTAGACAAGGCAGTGTTGCCACTCCTCTATATTAAACCCAGCACTTAAGTAGGCACTTAATAAATGCTTTGTAATTTGCTGGTTTGAAATCTGAAGCTATTTTTTGACCTTTACTATCAGGCCAGATTCTCATAAATTTTCTGCAGGAGTTTAAAACTGTAATGGGCAGATACGACCAAATCAGCTTCTTCTGTTATCTATTTCCTTTTTTGTCAAACCTCTTTTGGTGTTCTCCCTTTATGTCTCTCTCAGTTCTTTCTCTGTTGCATATCTCACTATTCCTCAGCACTTTCCTTGTCTGTAAAATGAAGGCCATGGGATAGGAGCATAAGACTGTAGATTTGAAACTGGAAAGATATTTAGAAGCCATTTCATCTAAGCCCCTTTATTGGGGGTAGTTGTGACCTTGAATATTCAAGCTGGAATTTGAATCCATATCTTAAGCCTGAGCTCTTTCCAAAATGATCCCTGAGACCTCAACCATCCCCACCCCATCCTAAATAACATATTGTGGTCCTATGATAGTTTCTTCTGTCCCTCTAATATCTTTGATTCTTGGATAAAACTAGACTGAGGAACAGAGGCTGGTCAACTATGTGATGTAATTTGAAGGATGAGGGCTTCTAGTCTGCCCTAGTATCTGAAATTCCTGGCATTAGAGACCACTCTTCTGTGTTAGAGACCACTGAAAGCCCTGGTTAACATCCATCTATTATGAGGGAGAAGTGGACCCATTAAGCATTTATATAGATTCATTTGTCAGACGAATTAATTGTCACTTTGGAAAGCAGATGGTGGAGCTCTGGGTAAATGGGGATATGGCACTTCCCTCATCTGAAGTTTGAAGTTGAATGTTCTTGGTGATCAGTCCTGGTGGTGATGGGAGTGGTGGAGGTGGAAGGGAAGGGAAGGGCAAATGGGTTAAATTTTAACAACTAGTCATCCAGAAATCCTATGATTTGCCTCAGGAGGTATAGGCAGCTAGGTGGCCTGGTCAAAAGAATGCTGGACTGCTAGACTTGGAATCATGAAGGCTTGTTATCAAATCTGCCCTTCAACACATACTAGGTATAGGATCCTGAAAAAGTCACTAAACCTCTATCTGCCTCAGTTTTATCATCTATAAAATGGGGATAATAGCCCCTATCTTCCATCATTGTTGTGAATATCAAATGAGATATTTGTAAAGCGCTTTATTGCTAGCTATTATTATTGTGATCCTCCCATCACTAGAGGTCTTAAAGTAGAGATTGGTTGGCTACTTATCAAGTTTGAGATAGGGTGCTCTAGTAGAAAGAGCACTGGATTTAAGTCAGAGAACCTGTGTTCAAATCCTGGCCCTGCCACTTACTACTTTGGTGACCTTGGGCAAGTCATTTCACTTTTCTAGGCCTCAATTTCCTTGTCTGTAAAGAGAGGGGGTTGGATTACACAGCCCCTTAGAGCTCTGGATCTCTGATCTTCACTTTACTGGTGCTATGACTGATGAGAGACTGATGAGAGAAAAGATAAGCAAAAGAAGAGAGAGATGAACACAGAGACAAAAGGGAGAACCCAGAGAGAGTTCGGTAGAGAGTTACTGAGAGAAGCTCATGTGGGCATTGACCAAGAGAGCTCTCCCCACAGGAACTTTACGTATGAAAATCCAGGTCATTCATCAATTGGGAGATGACTAAACAAGTTGTAGCACATTAACATAATGGAGTATAACTCTGCTATATGACATAACAAAGATAGATAAATGCATGGGGTGTATATTGCCCATCTGAGATGCATATGTCCACAGAGTGTCTAAAACAGGCTTACAAGAGGCATTGATAGATACCTCTGGAATTTAACCCAGAGGAGACATTGATTCCTGCCTGGAGGGGAGCAGGAAAAGAGGCTGTAGGCCTGTGAGAGACTAGAATTAGATTTTTCTGTCCCCCCAAATATTACTGCCTCAGGGACATGATATATTTAGGTTCAAAGCCAACAAAGCTACTAGCTTCCCTAGTTGCTGTCCCTGAAAGGGGAATGGGTAACCTCAAACTTGTACCTGCAAGCATGATTCCTTGCCTCTAAATACTAGTTATACAAAAGACTATCACAAATACTGAATTTTGAGTAAATCTGTTTAGCTAAGCCAATAGAAATCTAAGTTATACAGATTATAAAATGCCAGAAAATTCGGAGTGAATGAGCTCTCCCTGTGGGAGTGAGATATCCAAGCTCAGCCAGGAGAGGCCCCTATCTCACCTAATGGGAAAGTCCTTGAAGTCTTCATATAGGCAAGTTGGAAATCTTGTCGGCTCCTTCCCAAAGTCCTTTCTCTCTCTTAATGGGTCTCTTTCTTTGAAGAGATATCTCCCTTAAAGAAGGAATGAAGAATGTTTCTCCACTCCAAAGCTCTTGAACCAACTCCATCCCTCCCACAGGCACATGGCATAGAGTCATCATTCTTTCCAATTAGGAATCCCATTTAAGCAGCAATTCACAAAATGCCACAGATTGAAACCTAGGTTACCCAGAGAAGCATTTGAAGACAAATGAACTACTGCAAAGTGAGCTAAGAGGAGTCAAGAAAACAATATACATGATGACTATTGCAGTGCAAATGGAAAGAACAATGCTAACATAACAATCAAAACTGAATGCAATGGAATTATGATGAACAAGTCTGGTCCCAAATAAGAGGTATAAGAAGACACCTTTCCTTTTTTTCAGAGGTAGAAGTGGTGAGGTGTAGGAGTCGGGGAGCTATAGGGGTGAAATATTCAAGAAAGGCAGATCTTTTTTTGAGGTGTTTTTGTTAGTTTAACATATCTGGTGGGGGTTTTTTTGCATTTCATTTTAATTGTTAGAAAAAGTATCTGTGTAGTGGAGGGGGCAGGGATACATTGGGAAATTCTGATGATACAAAAACAAATGATATCCAAAAAAATTTTTTAAAAAGAGAATATCAAAGAAACTTTGACTCTCATCTTCAGTGAGTTTAAATCTTGAAGGTCTTTTCTAGGCCTCAGTCTTTGATCACTTGTTGTGAGAAGGAGTCTTGTACTAGCTGGGCTCCAATGCCTCTTCCAAATCTATAGTTCTGGGATGAACAGAAGTAGAGAATAAGGGGAGGTTTGAAAAGCAAGATCTTAACTTCTTTTTGTTTAGTCATTTTTAGTTGTCTCTAACTCTTGGTGACCCCTTTTGGGGTTTTCTTAGCAAAGAAACTGGAGTGGTTTGCCATTTCTTTCTTTAAGGATCTTAACTAGACTGGGTAACCCAGATGAATTAGCTGCTAGGGGCAGTATAAAGATCTGAAGAATGGGTACCAACATGGAAGGTGAAAGAGGATCCAAAGACTTCTTTACTTACTTCACCATTTTGCCTAGAGTTGGCACTACTTAATTCTTCTTCTTCCTCAAGTAATCATAATAATAATCTTTCCCCATAGCCAGGGGATGATTTCTGCCCCTCTTCCTGACTGATTCATCCTGAACTTTGTCTCTTGTCAGTCTCTTTTCCCTGGTAAGTTTTTGGAAAAGAAATTTAAAAGTGGCTAAAGTTTTAAAGAACTTTCTGAAGGTCCCTCTATATATGGTGGTAATGTTGACAATCTACCTGGCATGGATCAGTGAAGAACATGCTTTCCTGTTTAGAGTTAGGACTTTTGCATGACACTAGGTGGCAGAATTCCCCCAAATCTGAAATCACCCAAGAATGGGCATTGGTTGACAGCTGGTCGACTCACTCCAGAGCTTTATATAATGTTCTAAGTAAACAAAAACATTTGTAGAAATGACCAAGAATGGAGTCAGAGCTGGATGAAGATGTCTTTGGATTCTGAACCAATGCATTACCCCCTATTGCCATATTATATATTATCATTATTCATATTGAAAAATAATTTCAATTAATTTGGAAAACACAGCTTAGGAGAACAGTCTGAGGCAGTAAAACCAGAATTATTTAAATCAGAATCTTTTTTGCTTTTTTTTTTTTTTTGGAGGGCAATTGGGTTTAAGTAACTTGCCCAAGGTCACACGGCTAGGTTTTTGTTTGTGTGTGCATTAAGTGTCTGAGGCCAGAACCGAACTCAGGTCCTTCTGACTCCAGGGCCGACGCTCTACTCACTGCGCCACCTAGCCGCCCCTAAATCAGAATCTTTACTTTATTTCCTCGCTTTCAAAAAAAAATCACTAATAGAAACTAGGTCAATAAACTATTGCCTAGTAGAATTCCTGAGATAATGATTTATAGTTGGCAGATCAATTGTTTATAGGTAACTGGATGCTTCCTGAACTTTTGAGTGTTACTTGAAAATAGCTTGCTTTCTTCAAAAATCTCAAGGGAAATAATGGTGGAGGGGGAGATGGAAAGGAAATGAGAAGCAAGGTGGCCTAGCAGTATCAAATCTCAAAGTATACTACAAAACAGTAATTATCAAAACTAGTGCTAGTTTTGAAGGTGTTAGTTAAGAAACAGCTGTTGATCAGTGCAATAGATTAGCTACACAGCACATAGAAACAAATGAACACAAAGATTCCAACTACTGGGATATAAACTCGCTATGTGACAAAAAACTATTGGGAAAACTAGAAAGCAATCTGGCAGATAATAGATATAGACCAATATCTCATACCTTATGCTAAAATAAACTCCAAATGGGTACACGAGTTAGATATATAGGGTATCATAAACAAATAAGAGGAACAAGGAAAAAATTACCTGTCTGATCTATGAAGAGGGGAAGAATTTATGACCAAACAAGAATGGAGAAGAAAAATCAACACTGGATAATTTTGCTTACATAGAATTAAGAAGTTTTTGTTCAAACAAAACCAATGCAGCTAAAATTAGAAGGTAAGCAGGTAACTGGGAAAAAAATCTTTTCAGCAAATTTTACTAATTAAGGTCTTGCTTTCAAGATCCATAAGGAGCTGATTCAAATGTATAAGAATAAGAGCCATTCCCCAATCAATAAATGACCAAATGTTATGAACAAGTATTTTTCAAAGAAATAAATCCAAGCTTTCAATGGCTATATTAAAAATTCTCCAAAAATCATTAAGAATTAAAGAAATGCAAATTAACTCTCAGGTTCTACTGTATACCTATCACATTGGATGAGGAAAATAACAAATGTTAGAGGGGCTATTGGAGAGGTTTGAGGGGCAGACATATTAATGAACCACTGGAGGAGCTGTGAATTGGTGCAGCCATTCTAGAAAACAATTTGGAACCATGCCTCAAAAGTTATTAAATAGTAAGTACCCTTTGACCTGGCTATCCCACTACTAGGCCTATACACCAAAGAAATCAAAGAAAGGGGAAAAGGTCCTTTATATACAAAAATATTTATAGTAGCTCTTTTTGTAGAGACAAAGAATCAGAAACTGTTGCCTGTCATTTGAGGAATGCATGGACAAATTGCATGAATGTAATAGAATACTATTGTGCTGAAAGAAATGATGAAATGATTTTAGTGAAACCTGTGAAGACTGTAGAGTTGATGCACAGTGAAGGGAGTAGAACAAGGAAAATTATTTATACCTTAACAACAACACTAGGGGGACAGCTAGATGGTGAAGTGGATAGAGCACCAGCCCTGGAGTCAGGAGGACCTGAATTCAAACCTAGCCTCAGATACTTGACACTTATTAATTGTGTGGCTCTGAGCAAGTCATTTAACCCTGATTGCCTCAAAAAATTATTTAAAATACCCAACGGGACGGCCAAGGTGGCACAGTGAATAGAGCACTGTCCCTGGAATCAGAAGGACCTGAGTTCAAATCCAGCCTCATACACTTAACACTTACTAGCCATGTGACTTTGGGCAAGTCACTTAACCCCAATTGCCCTGCCCTCCCGCCTCCAAAAAAAAAAAAACAACAATAACCCAACAATACTAAAAAAATAAATCACTTTGAAACTTAAGCACTCTGATCAATGCATCTATCAAGCATGATTCTAGAGGTCTGATGATGAAGTATGCTACATACTAAGTCTTGACAGAGAGAGGTGATAGACTCAAGGTACAGAATTATACATGACCAAGGTAGAGTTTTGTTTTGCTTGACTATACAGTGAGATTGCTAGTTTGGCTGATGGTAGAGTAATGTCCAGTGAGACTAGAAAAGCAGGTTAAGGCCTTCAAGTTGTAAAGAGATTTAGTGCTAAGTAGATGAGTCTATACTTTAACCTAAAGGCAATAGGGAGCCACCAGATTCTTCATTAGATCTACACTTTAAAAGATATCCCATCGGCAGCAGCGTGTAGGATAGACTGGAGTGGAAAGAGACATGAGTCAGTGATACCAATTAGGACGTTGTTGCAGTGTCCAAGTAAGAGGTGATTTGGGCCTAAACTAAGGTGATAGTTGTGTGAGTGGGAAGAACCAGTCGGATGGGAAAGATGTTGTAGAGGAAATGACAAGATTTGACAACTAATTGGATATGCGGGGTATGTGAGAGTGTGGAGTCAAGATTAGCACTAAGGTTAGGAACCTGGGAGACTGGAAGGATTGGTGATGGCTTCCACAGAAAAAGGGAAATTTGGAAGGGAGAGGGTTTGGTGACAAAGAGAATGAGTTCAGTTTTGGACATGTTTGAGTTTTAGATAGAAATATCATTTAGAAATATCAGGATACCTCCTTAGGTGTTTGAAGTGTCTAAGGAGGTATCTTAATATTTTAGGGGTTTTTGTCTCAGCACAACACATCTAAACAATTTCTAAACAATTTCCTTGACTAGGAGATAGGTACCTTTTCCTACCACTTCATCAGGAAGGTTAGCCTGGACATGAGCTTTGCACTGACTTTAAGGCCATGAAACTCGAACTTTGTTGAGCTGAGAAAAAATGAATGACAAAGTGTATAGTTCATGTAATGAAAAAAAATCCCAGAATCTAAATGTCAGCTTCTAAAATTTGAATCTATAGGAACTACAAGCATTCCCATTGCCTTTGGGGCCAGGAACTGCCATGGAGATAGGACTTATGATTTCACTGCTATAGGTGAGTCCCTGGTAAGGTAACACCTTCCACAAATGCAGATTGGTAACTTCAGTGCAGCTAGGGAGTTGCCTATAGCACTAAGAGGTTAAATGCCTTTCCCAGGGTCACATAGTCAATATGAGTCAGAGATGGGATTTGAATTCAAGTCACTCTGATTCTGAAACCAGTTCTTTATCTGAAATAAGTTGACATGTTCATGGAGGCTATTGGACTTTTTTTTTCTAGCTTGAGGAAGGTTAGCTTAGTCGATAGAACTAGGGATTTTAAGACAGGAGACCCAAGTTTGAACCTTGTCTTTAAAACTTATTAGCAGTTTGATCACGGACCAATCATTTTCACTTCTCACAGCCTCAGTTTCCTCATCTGCAAAGTGAAAAGAATCTTTTCTTTAGAGCCAGAAGGGAATATAGGTCATAGCATAATTGATTTAAAATGGAAAGGATGGGGCTCTGGTAATTAGTAGGTATGTGTTCTCATCATTGGCTAGCTAGTTAACTTCTCTGGACCTCAGTTTCCTCATATGTTAAAAAAAAAAAGGGTAGGCTAGATGATCTGGCCAATATGCCTATTCACTTTCAGCTCTACTAATAAAAATTGATTTATATGATTAAGTCCTCTTTTACTCACTTTTCCATGGTCTTTTTCAACTCTAAATCAATGATCTATGAATCCTCTTGGGAGAGCAGCCATCCATCATACAGGCTTAGAAGGTTATTGTGAGGATCAAATGATATAAGACTAAGTTTGTTTTTTGGTTTGTTTTTTGCAGGGGGGAAGGCAAGGCAATTGGAGTTAAGTGACTTGCCCAAGGTCACACGACTAGTAAGTGTTAAGTGTCTGAGGCCGGATTTGAACTCCTCCTGACTCCGGGGCTGGTGCTCTATTCATTGCACCCACCTAGCTGCCCCAACACTAAGTTTTTAGTAATAATAATAATAATAATAATGTTTTTAGCTATTAGAGCTCAAAAAATTCACTGTCTTTTGGATTCTTGAGATACATAATGTTTTGCAATTCTTCAAGCCCTATGTCAATGCAATCTATTATTTTTGTCAGAGACATTATTAAAGGTAGCTAGGTGGTTCAGTAGATAGCTTGCTGGGCTCAGACTCAGGAAGACCTGAGTTCAAATTTAGCCTCATATATATTGTGTCTGTGTGATCCTGGGCAAATAATTTAACATTTTGGCTTAGTTTGTAATAGGAGGATAATAATAGCACCTACTTTGCAGGGTTGTTGTAAGGATCAAATGAGAGTGGTTGGTACATGGTAGGTGCCTCCACTCCCCACTGTCCTCTTCGTCTATCTGACTGTCATCGTCTTTGAGTTTTTGAGCCCTTCTCCCTCATCTTCCCCCAAGCCTACCCAAGTTCCAGTGATAAGTGGCCATGCAATTCTACCACATCTTTTTAGATATCTCTAAAACACAGTCTGAGAGCCCAAGGAAAAGAACAAATGTTCCAAATGTTATACTCAAATGTATTTATAGAGTGACTTACTTGGATCAAATAATTTAAGGAAGAATAAATGTCTCGGTACACTTCTCTATCCTTACATCTCTTTGATTGCAGATGCCATCTTGTCTAAGTCTGATTTTCCTTCATCAACACCAATGTCTACATTCTCTGGGTACTTTAAGTAGAAAGGAACGTGTGCTTCTCCTTCATAGAGCCTCTGTTGTAAAGGTCAGAGAGAAAACCCTGGCCACAGTCTTCCTCTGCAGCAGCAGTTCAGGATATATACATAATACATTATACTATTACTAATACATATTACTCATTTCTTTTTAGACATCTGGGGTAAGTGACTTGTCTAGGGTCACATAGCTAGTAGGTGTCTGAGGAAGGATTTGAACTCAAGTCCTCCTGACTCCAGAGCTGGTGCTCTATCCACTGCGCCAACTAGCTGCCCCCATATATTATACTCTTCAGGAGAATAATTCAATGCTTCTTTTTATGAACATAGAAACCCATATTGTCTATTTCTGTAACCCTGTAACACCCTTTCATATTATCATTTGAAAACCGAGGCAGTAAAGTGCCACCGCATGGCCAGAGTATTGACTTGGAATCAGGAAGAGCTGAGTTCAAGTCTTTCCTCAAACACTTATGAGATCTGTGGCCCTGGGCAAGTCACTTAACCTCTGTCAGCCTCAGTTTCTCATTTGTAAAATAGGGATAGGAATAATCCCCACCTCCCAGGGTTGTTATAAGGAGAAAACGAGATAATATTTGTAAGGTGTTTTGTGAACCTTAAAGAACCCCCTAGGTGTAGCTAATGCTAGCATTAATTAATTAATTAGCTAATGTTAATTCTAGCTGTTTCCTGGAAATGTTTGTCTATTAATTTAACTGAAAATAATAATAATAGTTAATATTTACATGGTATATACTATGTACTAGTGCTGTGCTAAATGCTTTACAATTATTATCTCACAACAATTCTGGGAGGTAGGGGCTATTATGGTCCCATTTTACAGACGAGGAAGCTGGAGGCAAACAGAGGTTATAGGACTTTCCCAGGCTCAAACTAGCAGTGTGACCCTGAGCAAGTCATTTGACCTCGGTTCCCTCCTCTGTAGAATGGGGGTAATAAGAGCACTTATCTCCTAGGTTTGTTGTAAGGATCACACAAGATAATAACTGTAAAGTATCTAGCTCAGCACCTGGCATATACTGGAATCTGTATGTTAACTTATTATGGTGAGGACACGAATAGGCACTTTTCAAAACAAAGAAATCCAAGTTTTCAAGAGTTACATTAAAAATGCTTTCAAATCACTAAGAATTAGAGAAATGCTGTACACCTATCAGACTGGACAAGAAAAAAATGACAAATGGAGGAGGGGGAGGGGCCATCAGTACCCCCATTTTGCAGTTGAGGGAATGGAGTCACATTAAATGACTTGACCAGGGTCACACAACTAATAAGTGTCTGAGGCTGGATTTGAACTCAGGTCTTCCTGATTACAGGCCCAGCTATCAACTTCAAAGCAGAGTAATAAATAAAACTGACCCCGCAGTGCTGTGATTATCTTATGGGCCTGACATATGAGTGAGTTAGCATTTATATAATGCTTTAAGGTTTGTAAAGCACTTCCTCTATGTTAACTCATATGATCCTAACAACAGCCCCTTTAGGTAGGCATTCTCACTTTGTAGATTAGGAAATGAGACAAAGGTTAAGTGACTTGCTAGTAAATGTTTGAGACAGGACTCAAACCCAGCTCTTCCTGACTTCAGGTCTGGAGTTCTGGCCACAGCACCATGTTGCCTTCTGTAAATGAGACAGAATTCCCTGGGTGCAAATTCCGAATGAAATGTGCTTCAAAGGCCTATCTATATTTAGGACAAAGAAGGTTTCAGAGGGGAGAGAGGAAAGGGAAGGCACTGGGGAGAGCCAGGGTGGAACTGGATAGGGAAAAAGCGCATGGTAAAAAGCATCAGCACAAGAAAGGGTGTTTTGTCTAGGCAAAAGACAGCTCTGAATCCCAGGCATTAGAGAAGCAGGAGAGAGGAATTTGTCAGCTAGTGTGCGAGGCATACTCAGTATGGAGGAGATAAATCAGTTCCAAGGGCTAATTAGAACCGCCTGCTAGCATATCTGCAGATGCTGACCCCGAGGTGGAGCCCTCTCAGTTGATTACAAGGGGAGGGGGTGTGTGGATTGCTTGTTTAACAGGGAGCCTGTTATAAATTGCAGCCCTTGACAAACATTTACCAAGTGCTTACTGTGTTCTGAGCATGTTAGGGAGGCCAAGGGAGAGGCAGGAGATACAGTCCCTACTCTCTAATAGTGTCCTGAAGTCTGGGAAGGGTCAAGTTGAGTCTAGGACTGGTGGGCAGATGTAGACCACCTTTGATGCCCCTCTGCTGAATTTTTTTTATCTCCAGACCAGGCAGAAATGTGAAGGCCACCCTGGCACCCTGCAGAGTCTCAGCCCTGGCTCCTAGTGCTCCCCTGGAGATGGGGAAAGTGAACTCCTGGATGTCTCATGCTTGGGACAAAGACCCTGGTTCCTGGTACTCTGGGGAACTAGAATTACCTCTCAATTACGTGATGGTGCTCTAATTGGAGAGGGGTAAGGAGGGGAAGTCCACAATCCTTTGGAAGATGGAAGAAAATAGTGTACAAAAGGTCCCTTGGAGGAAGGTAGGTGAGGCAGTGCATACATAGTACACTGGATCCAGAGATACAAAGACAGTTCAAATCCAACCTCAGATACTTAGTAGCTGTGGCAAGTCACTTAGCCTGTTTGAATCTGTAAAATGGGATAATAGTAGTACCTATTTCCCAGCATTGTCGTGAAAATAAAATATTGTTTGTAAAGTTCTTTGCAAACATTAAGTGGCTATGTAGCTGATAATGGTGATGTTGAGTGAGGATGATGAATACCACTCTGGGGGCACTGAAAAGGCACTTGACTTGACTTGACAACTCTGCCTAGAGACAGCCCTTACTGGGAAGGATTTCTGAAGTGTCTTCATCAACAAAGAAATCTTTGGATGAAGTCAAAGCAATCTGTGCGCATTTTAACATTCCCTGGTGGTGAGAGGAGATCCCTTGGCTAGGTTTGGGAGCTGGAGATATCCCTTGTCCCAGTGTTGCAGCCTAGCCTGACAGCCAGGAAATGCCACATTTTGCTTGTCTTGCATTTTTGGCCTTGCCTCAGAGATCCAGGCAGTGACTGTTGTTATAACGACTTCCCCAGAGGAAAAAATTACAGGCAGTCTCTGCTTTTAGATGCAATGCAATCCTAGGACGATCTGAAAGGGGGTTGCTGTAAGGCAATACACTGCATGCACGTGCTGTTGTGGGAGGGCTCCTGTGCTGTTGTCTGGGTCTGGAAACCATGAAATGACTGGAGAAAGGGAGCCAGAAGTGAAATCTCGGTTGTGACTGGGTATCCTCTGGTGAGCTGAGCGACGAAGAGTGGGATTGTCTACATATCTACTACTCCATCCTTGTCATCAGCCTCCCTCTCCCATCTCTCTCACTCATATATCTTTCTTAAAATTTTAATCACTTGTGAAGTACTTTGCAAACCTAGAAGCTATAAAAGCAGCAGTTATTTCTTTTAATTGCTTTACTTTACAGTATATGCCCTGTTACACATAGGAAGAAGGAGTTGGAGGGAAAGGAAGGAACATAAGGAAAGGGAATTGCATTGAGTACAGTCATTTCTTTATGTGATTTATGATTTCATTGCTATAAGAAATTCTGAGTGAGGAAACTCCCTTTATCTAAGCTGAGCAAGTCCTTCTTTGTAGTTTTAGGAGTGTCTAGAGAATTGCTTGACTTGCCCTGGGTCATTGGGAGGATTTGAACACAGGTCTTCCTGATATTGTCACTAGCAGTCTATCCCTTATAATAAAAGACATTATTTACATAGTTCTTTCAGTTTTATAGAGCTCTTTACATGTTATTTGATCTTCTCCACAACCCTGGGAGGTATGGGCTATTCTGATCCTTGTACTACAGAAAAGTGAAGATTGTAAGAGATTAAGTAACTCCCCTAGGGCCATAAAATTAGTATCTCAAATAGTATTTGAATTTAGGTCTTTCTAACTCCAGATCTAACACACTACCCACTGAGCCACCCAGCTACCCCTTAGGAAGGGGGTTTATAGTAAGTAATTCTTGAACCTGAGGTTTGTCTTTTGTTTTTTATTTTGTCTTTTTTGGGTCCATTTGAACCAAACTTTTTGTGACCCCATTTGGGGTTTTCTTGGCCAAGATACTAGAGTGGTTTGCCATTTCCTTCTCCAGTTCATTTTACAGATGAGGAAACTGAGACAAATGGTTAAGTGACTTGCCCAGGGTCACACAGCCAGCATGTATCTGAAATAAAATTTGAACACAGGTCCAACTGACTCTAGGGTCAACACTTTACCCACTGTGCCACCTTGCTGCCCTGAACCTGAGGTTACCCCATGAGGCAACTCTCAAAGCTGGGACACCTTTTTTGGGCTGAGGGTATACATACACATCCACTTTTATATGAAACCGTACACAGTTGTTGTATAATCATTCAACTCTGTCCAACTCTTCATGAACCCATGGGTCATAGTATGTCAGACACTTCTATCCTCCAGTATCTCCCAAAAGCTGTCCAAGCCCATGTTCATTGCTTCCATGACAATATCTATCCATCTTATCCTCTGCTTTGCTTATAGTCTAATTCTCACAGCCATGCCTTGCTATTGGAAAAAACATAGCTTTGACTATACAGACCTTTGTCAGTAAGGTGACGTCTCTGCTTTTTAATATGCTCTCTAGATTTGCCATAACTTGCCTTCCAAGGAGCAAATGTCTTTTAATTTCATGGCTTCAGTCACCATCTGTAGTAATCTTTGAGCCCAAGAATATAAAAGCTATCACTGCTTCCATTTCTTCTCCCTCTCTTTGCCAGGAAGTGATGGGACCAGTTGCCAAGATCTTAGTTTTTTTAATGTTAAGCTTCAAGCCAGCTTTTACATTCCCCTCTTTCATCCTCATCAAAGGCTTCTTAATTCCTCCTCACTTTCTGCCATCAGCATGGTATCGTATGCATATCTGAGATTGTTGATATTTCTCCCGGCAACCTTAATTCTGGCTTTTGATTCATCCAGCCTGGCATTTCTCATGATGTACTCTGCATATAAGTTAAATAAATAAGGTGACAATATACAGCCTAGTCATATTCCTCTTCCAAACTTAAACCAATAAGTTGTTCTATGTTTGGTTCTAACTGTTGCTTCTTGGCCCGTATACAGGTTCCTCACATACTTTTATCTGTTTTATGATATTTTATGCATATATCTTGTACAGTTTTTAGCATAAAAGAGAACTATGCCTTGTTAGATGCTTTTTCTATATCCATTGAGATGATCGTGTGGTTTGGGGTGTTTTGGTTTTTAATATGATTAAAGATGTTGATTATTTTCTCAATGTTGAAACACCTTTGTGTCCCTGATACAAACACCAACTTGGTCATAACAAATGATTTCTTGGATAAATCACTGTAATCTGTTTGACAAGATTTTGTTTAAAAATTTTGAGTCGATATTCATTAATGCTATTGGCCTATAGTTTTCCTCTTGTAGTTTATCTTTCCCCAGTTTAGGTATTAGGACAATATTTGTCTCCTAATGGATTCCGATAAGGTTTTTTATTTTTCAATTTTTGATAATAACTTGTGAATCATGGGTACTAGCCCTCCTTTAAAAGCTTGAAAGAATCCCCCTGTGAATCCATCAGGACAAGGATTTTTTTTTCCTTTGGTAGTTTCTTTATAGTTAGATCTATTTCCTTTTCTGTGATTCGGTTATTTAAAATCTCTGCCTACTCTTCTGATAGTTTGGGTATTTTATATGTTTCATAGGATTTACTTCATGTTCTTAGTTTTGTTATTATGCAACTGTACAAAATATATTCTGATTACTCTTTTTATTTCTTTCAGTTTTGTTGTGATTTCACCTTGATCATTTGCTATTTTATTGATTTAATTTTTTAAAATTCTCTTCTTTTTAATCAGATTAGCTAAAGGTTTATTAATTTTATTAGTCTTTTTAAAGAGCCAGCTTTCAGTTTTATTTTTCATTTCTCTTGGTTTTATTTCCAATTAATCTATTTCTTCTCTAATTTTTAGTATCTCCTCTTTTATGCTTATTTTAGGTTTGTCTATTTGTTGACTTTCTAATTTTTAAAAATGCATATTCAGTTCATTAACCTCTTTTTTTGTAGGAATATGATTTTTTCCACTGAAGATTGGTTTAGATGCATCTCAGAAATTTTGGTATGTTGTTTCATTACTATAATTTTCGTGTACATGATTTTTAATTGTTTCTATGACTTGTTCTTTGAACCACTCATTATTTGGGATTTCATAGTTAGGTCTCCATTTGGATCTTTGTCTTTTGTTTGTGATCCCTGAACCAATGACTATTTTTATTACAGTATGGTCTGTAAAGGGTGTACTTATTGATTTTTTTATATGTGCATTGTCGTGGCAAATATGTACATTCTTTTGCAATCCTATTTAGAAGATGGCATACATCTTTTATCTATAGTTTCTCAGTTCCATATTTTCCCTTTTGTTTATCTTTCTGTTAGATTTATCCAAAACTGAGAAAGGGATATTGAGGTTTCCTGTTGCTATTGTGTTATTGTCTATGTTTCCTTATAGCTCAGTTTCCTTTATGAATTTGGATGAAAAGCATTTGGAGGGTATAAGCTATTACTTATATTTGTTTGTTGTCTGTGGATCTTTTGAGAATGTTGTAGTTTCCTTGTTTATCCTTTATTATTTTTGAATATTTTTGCTTTGTCAAATAGCATGATTACAACTCCTACATTTTAAAAATCCCCTTGATGGATAGTAAATTTTTTTCTACTCCTTCAGTTTCATTTTGTGTACACCTTTGTTTCTTAAATCTGTTTCTTTTAAAGGATTAATTGTTGGATTTTGTTTTCTTATCCAATCTGTCATTCTTTTTCACTTTTTGTAATTGTTTAATCTATTCATAATTGAAGGTTTGAGGGTTACATTTATATTTTTCTCCATTTGTCTCTAATTTTTTAAAGTTATGATCCCCCCATCTTCTGCTGTAAATACAGTATTATGCTCCTTCAGTTACTTTAGTTAAACCTTTTTTTAAAGGTGGCCTTATTCCCACTGTCTTTCTTTCCCTCACCCTGATTCCCCTTGAGTTTGGCTGGGAACTCCTTTTCCCTTGGGATTTTCCTTATTAGTTCTTTTTTTTCCTGTTTTTATCAGGTTATTTAATTCTTCCCTCCCTTTATTCCTATTAATCAGTCAAGTAGATGCCCCTTCCTCTCCTCCCCTTCAACTATTCATTTTTTAAATTTCATTTTTGTACCTTTTTCCAGAGAGGATTTCTCTCATTGTCTTCATTACCTGTCTTCTCTTTCTGTTGACTATAGACCCCCATTCTCTGGTTCATGGTTCCTATAATAAAACTTTCAAGATTTCCATTCTGGGCTCTCTCTCCTCTTTGGGAAATTTCTGCCACTGCCTTGTAAAACTTGCCCCATGTGTTCCCCTTTTCCATTCTGCCTCACTCCCAGAACAATACCAGTTCCTGAAAGTGACAAAAAGGACATTGCTCCATGGTAGATCACCTCACCTTACCATGTCCCTGATTATGCAGCTCACTGATGATCTATACCCTCTCCCTGGTTACTTTCTTTTATCTATTTGCTTCAATGTTTCCTCCCTGGGTCCATCCCCTACCACTTCTCCAGGAGGCAATTGCCCCTAAAAGTTCCAACTTTTCTCCTCTTAATGAAAGATGAATGGTCTTTTCCAAATTCCCCAAACAACATCTACAACAAGGTCTCTATCTCCTTTCAAAGAACATCTCTCTTCACTCATGGGAGCATTTGTCAGTGGAACTCCCTCCCACCACCAAAACAAGACACCCTTTTTTCCTTTTTCAGCCTATCCCCCATCCTGATCACCCACTCCTCTGTAGGCTCTTTTCTTCCTGAGAGCCTATACGGGTCTTCCCTTTATTGCCAGACCTCATTTTTGCCTGTGCACATCATACATTTATTCCCATGGTATCATCTACCCTTTTTATGTACTCTTCCATTTTGTAATGTAGTTGCATTTAAACAACAAATAACAAAACAACCAAATACATCACATTGATTTATCTGTAGACAGGGTATTGCTAAGTTCTGTCCAAAATGCCTTCTGTTTCCCTGTTACCTCCACCAATCTTCCACCTCCACCCCTATCAATTTGTACACATTTATATAGAAGCCATTGTCTATTCTCTCTGTGGTCACTCTGTTGCTGTTGCTGTCTTTGGTTGCTGCATTCATTCACTTCTTCTGTATTTCTGTTGTTTGGGGTGTTTCAGAAACAATCTCCTCAGGTCTAATTTTCTTTAGAAGATTATTGCAAATGCCTCTACAATATTGAACATCCATCTTTTTTCATTTATGGGTAAGCTCAGATTTGCAGGTTTGATCACCCTGTACTCTATCCTGAGCTCCATTGCAATTTGGAACATATTCCATTCCCTCCTGCATTATATAGTGGGTGTAGAATAGTCTTGTGTTATTTGAATTTTCTTTTCTTTGTATTTGACTGTCTTTATTCTGATCACTCACAGAACTTGTTGCTTCTGAATTAAATTGTTAAATTTAACCACTACATGTCTTGGAATCTCTAGCCTTGAGTTTTTTTTTTCCTTAGAGGCAAATCTATGACTTCTTTCAATTGGTATTTTATTTCATATGTCCAGAAGTGCTTCTGTATTTTTTCCTCTATATTATAGTGTTCAAGCTTTTTGTGTTGTGTTCTGGGAAACCTATGTTTCTTAGGTTTTCTCTACACACTGTCTTCAAGATCAGTATGTTTTGCTTGCATTGCAAGTCTATTTCCTTTTAGGGTTATTGTTTTTTTTTTTTTTACTTTTCTTCTAGATTGTTCTCCACTTGAGAATTTGTATTCCCAACTCAGTGTTCTCTTTTTTTCCCTTGGTGAGAATTGCCATCACAAATTCCAGGGTGTTTTTTTCAATCTTGCCAATATTTTTGCTGTGTAGGCCATAAATTCAGCTCTGATCATTTTTATTTCTCTTTCAAATTACTCAGAAATATCATGTTGTGGTTCCATGTACTCCTTATATTCCATAAGATTCGCTGTCTCATCAAGTGCTGAATTATTTTTCTTTGTTTTGCAATATTAATTCATAGATGCCTGAACTCTTTTACTAAATCTGGAGACCATATTTCTTTGTGTTCTTAGTTTTTTTTCTGTTGACTTATTTGCTTATGGTCAAAGTCTTTGAAATTTCTTCTTCCTGAGTTCTTTGGTAATTTCTTTTGGTACTTTATTATTTCCCCCATTGCTCATTTTCTGACTCCCTCCTCTCTGGTGGTGGTTTCCTATGAGGGGCTGGTTGATTGGTTGTTATCCTTCGTTCTCAAAGAGGACCAAAATGACATCATTATGGTAGAGTTAAGTTATACCAGGTCTGACTGTGGCTGATCAGAACAATATGAACTTAGCATGCTCTACCACAGGTTGGGCATATGAAAGTTTGGGGTAGATTCTCTAAATCTGTTCATCTTGTATTTCTTTTTTAGCTACTCCAATTCTGCTTTGCTTATAGAGCACAGCACCTTCTCTGATGAAAGAACATCATGCTGGGAGGTCCTGTGCCAATGTCTCCTATGTCACACAATCAATTCCAAAGTTCTTAAGAGAGGCCTTGTGAGTGCTTGCCCTGTGTGAGTTCTCCATAAAATAGTCTGTTTCAAGTGTATGTTTGGCATCTGAACAGTCTGGCCAGCCTATCAGTAAAGTGTGGTGAGCCAAAGAGGCCTGAGCCAGGACTTCAGATAATTACCCTGATATCAGTGGACCTGAACAACAAAGACCTCTTCTAGACTTTTCACTAAGTCAGCTCCAGAGTTCTTTTGATATGGGTTACACTTATAAGGATGGTATTTGAGTTCTGAGGCTAACAGGCTCTACCTCAAAACTTTGGTTGTCCAAAACATTTGCAGGAAGTCAGTTCTTATGCAGATGTTCTTGATGTTGTGGCCTTGGCCATTAGGCTTTGAGGCCAGCTCTCAAGAGCATCCTTTCAGATGTAACTGACTTAGATAAGAGATAACTGCCCAAGACTCTATGGCACCTAGGAAACAATAGGCCTTATTACCATGCTACTTCCAGGATACAACAGACTAAGATAATGATTTCTCTTCCTTCCCGTCCTTTGTCTCTTTGCTCTATAAAAACCTTTCCCTGAGTATCAATAAATAGAGTTCATGGTTCTTCCTTGAGCTACCCACATGGCCTGGTCGTTTCTTATTCACGTCTCCAAATCATGCTAAGTGCTGGACACTGAGCAGCCCATGGTAGTAAAGTTTGAATGCTTAGCAGTTTACTTTGAGAAAGGACCTCAGTGTCAACCTGCCAGGTAAGATTTTCAGAATCTTTCTAAGAATTCCAATGGAAGTGATTCAGTTTTCTGGCATGGTGCTGCTGTGCTGAATAGGCTTCACAGGCATACAACAATGAAGTCAGTATAGTAGTTCTGTAGCCCTTCTCTCCCACATTTTCCTTCAGAGCCTCCCAAACACTGAGCTAGCTCTAGTAATGCATGTGTCAACCTCATTATCAATGTATACATCCCTGGAAAGTATATTGCCAGGTTAAGTGAACTTATTCACTGTATTCAGAAGTTCTCCATTTGCTATAACTGATGGTTCCACATATGGATGGTATAGTGGTGGTTGATGGAACACCTGTCTTTTCTTGGTGTTAATTGTTAGGTCAAAATTAGCACAAGCAGCAGAGAACCAACCCATACATTGTGACATCTCAGCTTCAGAAGCTGCATTGAGTACACAGTCATATGCAAACAAAAAAGTCATGCACCAACACTCCTTCCAATTTAGTTTTGGTTTGTAGCCTTTGTTCAAGTTGAAGAATTTAGCATTGGTGTGGTAACTGACCTTAATGCTGTGTTAGTCTTCATTGAAGGTATTTGGCAATATGGCTAAAAATACCCTGATAAAAAACATGGGAGCAAGCACCCAGCCTTGTTTCACTTCATTGGTGACTGGGAAAGCAATGAGAGCATTGTCCATTATCCATATTACAGGGAAGCATGCCATCATGAAACTGATATACAAAACTGATGAGCTTCTCTGGGAAACAAAATTTTGACATAATTTTCCATAAGCCCTCATGACTGACAGTATCAAAAACCTTAGATCAATGAATGTTGTGTAGAGACCTCTGTTGTACTCCTGGCATTTCTCCTGGAATTGTTGGACAGAAAACACCGTATTAACCATTCCTCAGCCCTCAGCCACACTGGCTCTTAGGTAGATGACTATCTTCCAGGTGAAGAATCAGCCTAATTAAGTATTACATACTTGTAAATCTCAGCTAGAATAGAATCAGTACCAGGTGCTTTGCAGCATAAAAGGAGCCTAATGGGGTGGCAGCTAGGTGATGCAGTGAGTAAGAGGACTACCCCGGAGTCAGGAGGACCCGGGATCGGTTCCAGCCTCAGAAAATGAGCACCCGCACATAAATAATGACTGGCCGTGTAACCTTGAGCAAGTTACTTAAGCCCAATTGCTTTAAAAAAAAAAAGGAGCCTAATGGCATTTAAACCCTCTTCCTCAGTTGGAACTTCAGCTAGGGCGGGATTGACTTTAACCTGAGATAAATGGTCACTGGCTTCAGCATCAATTGATGATAGTCTGTTGAGAACACTATGGAAATGTTCAGCCCATATCTCTAGGATCATATCCTTATCACGTACTGAGTAGAGATGCAGCATACTTCTTTGGCTCATAAATAGTCTTCATAAAAGCACTTTGGATTGTTACTATTAGCACAAAACTGAATTTCATCTGCCTTTTTATGGAGCCAAGAAGCCTGTGTCTCTCTAAGCTTTGCTCATACTTTACTTTTGATGGAGTTAAATGATTCCTTCTTATAGATGGACAAACTATCCTGTGGAGTTTTCATTTTTCATTTAGCAGCTTCTGAATTTCCCCATCAATTTTGTCAAGTTAGTTTTGATGTTTGTAAGTGTTCTGATCCAGATAAGCAAATGCAGTGCTGTATACCAAATCTCTGAAAGCTGCCCACTCCTCTTCTGTTCCACTGTTGCCAGCTGTGTGTTGGCTCAATATTTCCTCCAATTTAGCAATAAACTGTTCCTGCTCAGAATAGGGCCCTAATATGTTGACATTAATTTTTCTTGTAGTCATTTTGCTTTGGGTCTTCCACTTTTGTTGAATTCAAATATTTAGCTTGGGGAGAATAAATCTATGATCAGTCCAGCACGCTGTACTACACATTGCCTTTATCACTCTCACATCCTGTCTGTCTTTTCTTATAGTCACATAATCTTTTATGCCAATATTTGCTGTGAGTGTGCATCCATAAAGTGTTATTGTGTTTAGGTTAATGAAAGACAGTGTTGGTGATGAAAAGGTCATGAGATGCACTAGTCTTCAATAGTAAGTGGACATTACTGTTGCTATTTCCAACTGTATTCCTCCCAAGGACTCCCTGCTATGTCTGGTAAGCTGAGCCTACTCTAGCATTAAAGTTACCCAGAATTATAAGTTTGTCCTCTTTTGGAACATTGATGATAAGGCTCTCCAGGTCTTCATGAAATTTTTCTTTGACCTCATTAGGCTTTGTCATGGTGGGAGCATAGGCACTGATGATGGTGGCATGATGTTTTCCTGCAAGAGGCAATCACACTGTCATGAACCTGTCATTCATTCTTTTTGGTAGGCATGCAAGTTTGTTGACTAGGTTAGTTCTTTTTTTCCTAAAATTTTATTGTAGACTCAAACACCAGAACACAAATAGAGAATACAGAAAAGAAACAAAAACATATCATAAACTTAAATATTACAAAATAATATTATAATAATAAAATAATATTACAAAATTATCAAAAATACAAAGTTAGAAAGAATAAAAAGCATGTCATGTGCATAGCAGAACGTAAGAGAGTATTTAAAATATATTAACAATAAATTTTCATTTCAAGAAAGCCTACATGATAAATTATACTCATTGTGTTGAGAATTATCCATCTTTTTTTTTTAATTTTTTTTTTGGAGGGCAATTGGGGTTAAGTGACCTGCCCAAAGTCACATGGCTACTAAGTGTGTTAAGTGTCTGAGGCTGAATTTGAACTCAGGTCCTCCTGACTCCAGGGCTGATGCTTTATTCACTGCACCACCTAGCCGCCCCTGGAGAATTGTCCATCTTTTTTTTTTTTGCTTCCTTGTGAGTTTTCTTTTATTCTCTGCTGTGCACGACTAGATTAGTTCTGATTGCAAAACCTACTCTAGCTTCATGGCGCTCCCTTTCATTGAGGCTACTCCAGAAAAATGTGTATCTATCTCCGTCTTCAGTAAGCTGGCCTTCATTTGCCAGCTGTATTTCACTCAGGGCTGCTATTTCACTATGATAGCTCCTGAGTTCTTTCACAAGAGCTGTTCATCTCTCAGGTATACTGGATTTTGTAGTGTCTGTAAGCATGTACACATTCCATGTATTGATAATGAGTGGAATCATTTTTACAGAGGTTTTTGTACATTTTTTTGTGCTTCAACCATAGGGTGGGATCCACACCTGCTACGGTAATCAGACCAGGGTTGAATAAGATCATTTTTAGGGTACCTTTTCTAGTCCCTTCCTTGCAACAGGTGAGCACTTTGGTCCTTAAAAGGCTGTTCAGACACCCAGAGGGTTGCCAAAACCCACAACTGCTTCCAGTGAAGAGATAATGCTATGTCCTGGGCTGCCTGCATTCGGGGTTGTCACTACAGCTCCTGGTGTGTCCACACCTGTGACTTCATCACTTTCCTGTCACCACAGGACTTTGAGATAGGTAAAAATGGTAAAATGGTGATGTCTTTTAATTCATGCATAAATTGGATTCCAGTGAGGCAGAGTTTCAGGAAGTTGTCAGCCT
Organism: Gymnobelideus leadbeateri; assembly: GCA_011680675.1. Classification (NCBI taxonomy): domain Eukaryota; kingdom Metazoa; phylum Chordata; class Mammalia; order Diprotodontia; family Petauridae; genus Gymnobelideus; species Gymnobelideus leadbeateri. The sequence goes on along the minus strand of WOXC01009449.1, from coordinate 432,810 downwards.
TACTCTTCCAATGTCATTACAGTCCAGTGACAGGACAGAGTGAAGACTGTGGTGGTGATGGCTCAAGATGCAGTGGATGACCTTGGTGTCTTCAATGTCTGACCAACCTCTGAGCTCTTCACAGCACCTGCTTCAGCTGCCTTCATGACTGTTGGAACAAATTTTTCTCATCTGCCCATTTCACCAAGGGAAGTCTTTCAATGCTTGGGGTAGACAACCCCCTAACTCACTGATGTAACCCTCAGTTACCTTCAAACAGGTTTAGCCTGTCTGCCAAAATGGCTTTCTAGGGTGTGACTGCTATACTTACTACAGCTTCTTGGAGCCACAGGTGGGAGTTAGGTGGATCAAATAAACACCAAAGGCAGAAAGCAGCCCTCACACCAGAGGTACTAATATCCCCGAGGTGGGGCTAAATCTCAAGGAGTCTCAGCCTCTTTTCACTCTGGGCAGTTCACAGTTCACTAGCCTACATCTCTATCCTAAGTGACTTTTGGGTATCAGGTACAGAACTGGCTGTACCTGGATGCTGACTGCTTCCCTCAGGCTTGGTGAAGTGGTACACAGTCCCCCTTACATACTCAATATCCTGTTCCAGCATCTGGTCTCATTTCTGTTGTTCCTCAGTTTTCTGACATGGGACTGGTAGTCAAAGAGCAGCCATATTGGTGTTCTGGGGATTGACTCCTGTAGTTTGGGTCTCTGGGAGTAGGGGGTGGGGTAGCAGGGGAAATTGAGCTCTGTTTCATCAGACATGTGTCCTGCCCCTTTCCCTTTCTTCCCCTGCTCTCTCACACAGATCTTGCTGCTGCCATGGCATTGGCTATCTGTTGTGGCCCCAGCAAGCTTCCATAGCTTGAAGCTTGAATCATCCTGGCACTGGGAAGAGAGAGGGAGCCCTGGGATGTGTGGTTGGGTTTTGTTGCACATGTTTGTGTATTGGGTCTTTGAGTTAGCTAGTGCAGCCTGGCTGCCAATAGCATGTTGGGTGGTGGAGGATGAGGGGTTACTGAGTGAGCTTGGGGTAGACAGCAGTTCATGTTTTTTTTTTTAACATTATTTTGAATTCCAAGTGTCCTAGACCTTGAGATTTCTTTATCTTTGATGCATAATTTATGTTTTGGAGAGGTTTGAGATGTCATAGAGATTTTTAAAAAATGTGTAGTTAGCCATCTTGTTGATCATATGACCTATCATCTGTTAAACTAGGAAAGCCCACACTGAGAATCTCTTCTCTCAGGCTATTACCATATTCTTCTATTCCAAGTCTCCTTTGTTAGGGAGAAGAGAAACATCTACCCTTTTCCCTTGCTGATGCATTCTGGAAGAAGGAACAAGAAGGAAAGGCACAGGGAACCTATCTCTTCTACGGAACATGGAAATATTGGCTAATGCTCAGGCAGTCTGTTAATCCTCAGGAGATAAACCTAGTCTCTGAAATCCGGTCGTGGTGGACTTGCCCGCATTCCATGGTGAGGTGCCCCTCAGTTGCCTATGAACAATGGCTCATGCCAGACACTGTCATCAGAATGCTTGAAGGACTTCTCACACTGATCTGTGACTTCCCTGTTACAGTTCCCTTCTTCCCCCCAAGAGAGATAACAACAAACAATTGAAGACTCTGGGAAGGAAATTGGGGTCTGTCCCTGTTCTTAGAACCAATTTGCTATCCCTAAAGTACAGGAAAGTACCACTAAGAAATGAGGAAAGTTTACCTGGTGTTACCTCATTGCCTCCTCTCCTCTCTGGTTGTGGCTCTGGTCACAATGGGATTATGGATCTCTGAGCTGCCTCCATCTTTTCTGTTAGCATATGTGTTAGCATATCTGTAAAGCCTATTGGCTTTAACTCATTAATGCTACTTACATGTTTTGTGTATGTTGGAGGCCACACTAATGCTGACACAGTCTTAGTTCAATTTTGCTATTTGGATGAAACAAGGCACTTACAAGACATTGAGTAATTAACAAAAGGAAGTAACTTGTCCTAAAACAGCAAGCATATGCAACAAAGATAGAGTGGCACTTAAATTCTCTTCTGTCCTTGTAGAAAAGCATCTGGTCATCCAGGCAGGATATGGGGAAATCCAGTGAAAGGCTCCATTGACCTCCATTACCACCTTAGGTGACTGGGAAGCTGAGATGGAGAAGCCAGAATCAATTAGACCCCAGGATAGCTTTGTAAAGGTAATCCCTAACTAGCAAGGGAGTAGGGGCTTGGGCTTCCCCATGTTGTGGATGGGGGGGGGGCAGGCGAGAAGATACTGCTAGCAAATATTAGTCCTAACATAAGGTGACTTCTAGGTTTAGGGGCCCTCATGATTAAGAAAGATTTAAGAAAATCAAACAGATTGAGAGAAATATGCCAACCCTGGACTCTGATGCTTGTTTGCTATATGACTGAAGGCAGGTCATTTTCTAAACATCAGTTTCCTCATCTTTGAAATAGGAATAAATCATCTTTGCACCACCTGTCTCATGAGGTTGTTGTGAAAACTATAAAGTATTAAAGTCAATGTGGGCTATTCTAATTATACTTTGTATCTATTAACCAGCGATTGTGTATATGCTCTTTTGACCAGCCCTGAGGATTCCCACATATACTTCTGTACGAGCTCTATAGATATATCAAGGGGATCTAACAGCACGCTCAATTATCTTTAGCCCTTCCTATTAGCTTCAATGACAGGAGTCCAAGGTTATTACTGCAGAGAGCTGTGTGCTAGCTAGTAGCATCATCAGATCACAGGCCTAGACCTGTAAGTGACCTCAGAGGTTTTCTAGTCCAATTCTCTCATTTTTAATAATGAAATTAATTTTATTTTGCTAAATGTTTGTCCTTTCTTACCATCCTCCTTAGCAACCTTACTCTTTATGACTTCAATTACTCATTCTATGCAAATCTCTCTAAGGTAGCATAATGTGGTTGATATAGCCCTGGACTTAGAGATAAAATCCATTGAAGGAAAGCAATAAGCATTTATTAGGCATTTTCGGTATACCAGGCACTGTGCAAACTCTACAGATATTATCTCATTTGAACATGGGTTCAGTTCCCAATAGAGACACTTAACTGTGTGACATTTGGAAAAGGCACTTACCCTCTCATCATCTGTTTCCTTCTTTCTGAAAGGGGGATAACAATAGCCCATGAGCTTGTTCTGAGGATTGAATGAGATAATATAATAGTGTCATATAAATATCAGAAATTATTTTTTGGACCCACATTTCCAACTGCCTACAGGATATTTTTACTTGGAGACTCCATTGTTACCTCAAATGTAGCATGTCTCAAACTGAGTTCATCTTTCATTCTCTGCTTCCTCCCCTGATATCACTGTTTATTTTAGTGGTATCACCATTCACCCTCTCTCCCATGTTAATAAATTTAAAATTTGGGGTGGCTAGGTGGCGCAGTGAGTAAGAGCGCCGGCCTCGGAGTTGGGATGACCCGGGATCGAATCTGGCCTCAGAAAATGAGCACCCCCACATATATAATGACTAGCTGTGTAACCTTGAGCAAGTTACTTAAACCCAAATGCTTTAAAATAAATAAATAAATTTAAAATTATCCCTGACTTTTCTTTCTCTCTTGCCTCTTGTGTTCATTCATTAACCTGTCAATTTCAGCTTTTCCAGGTCTTAAATATAGGTCTCCTGTCCTTATTTTCATTACTACAATCTAGTAAAAGCCTCCATTACCACCAGCTTGGACTATTGCAATAGATTCCTTCCTGCCTCTTCTCTTTGCCTACTCTAAAACAGACTATTACTGCCATTCTAAACTTCCTTATGCATAGATCTCATCATGTCATTCCACCCCAAAATCTTCCATAGCTCCCTAATGTCTGCTGAAGAAAAGTCAACCTTTTCTGCCTAGCGTTTGGGTTCCTCTATGTTTGGGCACTCACTTCATTCTCAAACCTTATTTCATATGAGGGGATTGTCAGAATTGAGTGAACCACACTGTTGCCATCTTGACTCCATTCTGAACCTAGCTCAGTTCCCTTCCTATTCAATTAGGTATCTATTTCAATTACTGTCTTGTGCAATTGACGTGCACTGCTTAATAACCTGATGATACTTGGAATCTTGAACTTTGGTTTCCGCAGTTATTTTAGACTTAACGCATCACATCTATTAGTCTGGTCTACACATTCAGGATCTCAGAACTCTCAAGTTCCTGAAGCTTTGACTCTCCCATCTCTCTCCAGAATGCTAGTTCTTGGAACTCTCAAACCTAGGATTGCTTGAGAGGGAGTCCTAAGGTTGGTTTTGCCCAGGAAATCCCCTCCTATCATTAAAAGATTACGTTTCAGGAGCCTTCTCTATTTGGTGAAATAGTTTTTCTCTTCAGGGATCATATAGTTTTTTCTTTGCATTTCCAAGTCTGCTGAGGGGTGGGGTAGTGGGAGGAGCTGTTGCCTTCATTGTAGCATGCCAGTGACTAGACACTACCCGCACCCTCAGTTCCATCAACTACTTCACATCATTTGGCTTTTACAAAGGGACATTTATTTCAAAGATATAGCAAGAACAAACTACGATCATTTCCCTGTTCCACCAACCCCCAACACACACTTCAGGCCTTGGCACAATAGTCTCACTCTTAACTCAGTTCCTACATTAACTCAGGGTTAACATTGCATTGATCCTACCAAGATAACATCCTAGAATGGGAAAGATTGAATGAAGAGGCCAAGGATCAAGGACCATTATGAGAAGAAGGCTCCAGCACCCCTTTCTTTGTAACCTGGTCTCTAACCACGAGCAATGGGAATCAATTCTTGATCAGAGCAGCAGAACACCCTGAGGCAAGAGAGATAACAAGGCCTATTAGGTGCCTCTGTGGCCAGTCAAAAAGCCTCATGTTCACTATGTAGTTAGCCATCCAGAACCATTGACAGAACACCTGTGCATCCTTCAGTCTCACTAAGGTACTTCCTAGCCATTATCCTGACTTTCCTGGCAAAGACTTCCCAGTCTTTCCACATGGAGAGAAGCCATTTGTGTTACTGAGTGCATGTGCCATAACCTCATGACATACATATGATATGTTTTTTGTTGTTATTTATGTGATTTATTTTGTATTGTTTCATGCTAATGTGATGTATTCTGTTAATTTTTTCCCTTGTGTTTTACCAGGCTCGAATTACACCAATAAACCCTACTTGATCATAGTGGATAAGTTTACAATGTACTGTATTCTGTTTACTAACTTTAGTGTCTGTGAGATTTGGTACATGATATTCCTTCTATGTTGAATTCTGATCAGGCTTAAACAGAGGAAAGATATGTGTCTCATCAAATGATCTGGATAGCAATAGGCTTTTTATATGTATTTAAAACAGTTTGTGTAATACAAGGACTGAGAATTTGGAAAAATTTTATAGTAAATCTGAGTTATGTGACTTGTATGTATAGGTGTGTTTGCATTTTGTAAATTCTTTGATACTTTTTCCTATTTCTATAGTGAATTCCAGTAGAATGTAAGTTTCCACAGGGCAGGGACTTTTTCATTTTGTCTTTTGTGTCTAGCACAGTGGTTTGCATGTTTATATATTCACTGAATTGAATTGCTTATTGGATCAGTTGGAATTTTTTTTATAATCATCCATTTCCATTTGGTTATCAAATTGATTAGCATATAGGCAATGATAATATTCTCAACTAAAACAATTTGTTTTATCTTAATTACAGCTCCATTCTGATTCTGAATTTTGCCATTTTTTACTCTCTAATTAATTGAACTGATAGCTTTTTGTCATGATTGAAAGGCATTGAGTCTGGATTCCAGTCTTGCTTTGTGATATTTACAATCTATATGAGATTGGGTAAATCACTTACTTCTGTAAGCCTTCATTTCCTTATCTGAAACTGGGGAAAATAATACCTGCTGATAGCTATATCACAGAGCTATGATAATGCATGTTTTGTATCACAATGTTCAGTGAAGATGAAAACTATTATTACTAAAAACAGTAATTCTAGTCTATTAATGATTAGAGGAGAAATAATAATGATGGCAATAAAATGTCATTTTTTTCAGAGAACCAACTACTATTTTTGTTTGTCAGTTGAATTGTTTTTGCTTGTTTCTTTCTGTTCTTTAATTACCATTTTACCTTTTCCAACTGAAAAAGCTTAGGGCAGCTGCTTTGTTTCTAAGTTTTTAGGTAGAAACTTATTATATTTGTCCTTGTCTTTTTTTTTTTTTTGCTACTATAAGCATTTAAACCAATAAACTTCCCTTTATATTGTGTTTTGGCAGCATACCATACATTTTGATAAATTGTATTTAGGTTTTATGTTTGTTTCTTTTTTTGTTTGTTTTTTCTTTTTGGAGGGCAATTGGAGTTAAGTGACTTGCCCAAGGTCACATGGCTAGTTTTTGTCTTAAGTGTCTGAGGCCAGATCTGAACTCAGGTCCTCCTGACTCCAGGGCCCGTGCTCTACTCACTGTGCCACCTAGCTGCCCTCCCCCCCCACCCCCATTTTGTTTTTTTCAAAGAATGTTTTGTGCTCTGGATTTTCTCCCTGGCCCAAGCATTACTTAAGTATTCTCTAATTTTCATATGGTTGAGATTCATTTAATTCTGCTTTTGTAATTTATTTCTAATTGTATTGAATTATGGTATGAGAATGTGGCATGTGAAATTTCTTTCTTTTTCTATTGGTTAAGATGTCTTTATATTCTAGCATATGATTTATTTTTGTGAACTCTCTGAACCTACTTGAAAAGAATGTATTCTCTTGTCTTCCATTGAGTTTTCTCAATGTATCAATTAGTCCTATCTTATTTATTATCTTGTTTAGCTCTGTAATTTATTAATTCTTTATCTAATTTCTTGTGTGACAATAATGGATACTTGCATTTTTAAGTTACAGTTATAATACTTTCCACTTCCTTTTTCATTTCTGTCATTATTACATATTTTATTACTAAATGTTTAGGACATATAATTTTAGTATTATTGTTTTATTATATTTTCTACATTGAGATGTACCTATTACCTTTTAAAATTTTTCTAAGTGCTTTTTGCTTTGTAATCTAATCTTTCTGATATTATAATAGCAACATTTAAAAAATATTTAGCAGTTTAATCAATGACTTGGATGAGGGCATGGAAGGAATGCTTATGAAATTGGCAGTTAACACAAAAGATAGAGATAGATTGGCAGTAGGTGTACAAAAAGACCCTGACCCTAAGATGATAGAGACCAAAATGAATGAGATGAAATCTTTTAGGGATAGAAGTAAAGTTCTACAGTCAGCTGTACATTTATAGAATATAGGAGGCATGGACAGAAAAAGGTTCATATCAAAAAAAATCTAGGTTTTTAAGCTTAATATAAACAGGATTGTGATGTGGAAGTAAAAAAATAAAAGCTGACTTTGTCTTAAGTTAAAGTGATAGGGGTATGGTAGAAGGAGGAAGTAAGAGCCCCACTATTCTGTCCTGGTCAGACCATATCTGGAATATTATATTTGGTTTTGAGTTGGCACTTTTTAGACACTTTTTAGACAAAAGGAATTCTGAATAAACCCTGAGATCACAAATAAGAACAATGATTAGAAGTCACAGAGAAACTGATTTCAACTTAAAGGAAGAAACTTGTTAATATTTAGAATTTTCCAAAAATGAATTGGTTCCCCATAACTGAGGAGGTCTAGGATTCCTATCATTAGAGCAGTGGATCTAAAACTTTTTGGCCTCAGGACTCTTAAAAATTATTGAAGACTCCAAAGAACTTTTGTTTATGTGAATTATTTGTTATTTACTATATTAAACATTAAAATGAATGATTTCTTAAAATTCATGTATTTTAAAATAACAACAATCAACCCATTACATATTCACATAAATAATGTTTTTTATGAAAATCAACTTTTTTCCAAAACAAAAAAATAGTGAGAAGAGTGGCATTGTTTTTATGTATTTTTGTATTTCTTTACTGTTTGGCATAATAGAAGACAGCTGGATTTTAATATCTGCTTCTACATTCAATCTGATGTCACTTATTGTTTTGGATGAAGTGAATGAAGAAATCTGACTTCATACCAACACATAGTTAGAAAAGGTAGTAATATTTTGATAGGCAAATAATGTCTTAGGATATGACTGAAATGACTGAAAAAAATATTATGAAAACAGTTTTGGCCCCTAGAAGCCCTGGAAAGAGTCTCAGGGATCCCCAGAGATCCCCAGATCATACTTTGAGAACTGCTGCATTCAAGGTCTTTATGTGAAGTCTCAATGTTAAAAATGAGGATTGAACTAGATGAACTCTGAAAATTTATCTAACACATTAGAGCTTCTGTAACTTTGCAATTCTTTGTGATAGAACTTGGAACATAGCTAACTTTTATTTAGTCATGGAGTTTTAAATAGAATCTCAGTATTGTTTTGGAGTTTGTCAAGACCCAAGTGAGGATAGGCTAAGGTTCACCACTTCTTTATCTTCCACATGTAATTACTTGCCAAATCTTTTATTTTTATTAAACCTTCTTGATAGAGGCAAGTAGAGCCTTGACCTTGGAGTAAGGAAGATCTGAGTTCAAATGTGGCCTCTCAGGTATTTACTGACTGTGTGACCCTGGGCAAGTCATTTATTCTCTAGTTGCCTCAGTTTCCCCATTTATACGTGGGGATAATAATAGCACCTACCAACTTCCCAGAGTAGTGAAGATAAAGTGAGATAATATTTTTGAAGTTCTTAGAGAACATTATTTGGCACATAGTAGGTGCTAAATAAATGCTTGTTGATTTTATTTAAATTTAATAATAGTAATTCTATTTCTTATTCCGCTCCTTTTCATTCATGTTACCAATACTAGTTCAAACTCTCATCAGCTCTCAGATGAACTCTTATGATGGCTTCCCAACTGGTTTACTTATCCCTATCTTTACATTTTCCTTCCTATTTCCCCATCCTTCACATTGCTGCCACGATAATCCTATTGCTTATAGGATAACAATTCAACTTCTTTAATCTGGCATGAAAGACCCTCAATAATCTGGCACTGGTATAACTTTCCAGACTTTCTCCCACATGCTTCCCCTTCACAATATTCTATGTTTTAGCAAAACTAGATTACTAGGTGTTTCCTGATCTTGTCCTGCACTCTCTCTCACCTCTGGGTGTTTACTATATTTGGAACACACATGTTATATTACTATCTATTGAAACATTTCTCTTCCTTTGAAACCTTCCTTGGAAGGTATCACCTTCTCTATGAAGCTTTCCTAGGTCTGCTTCTTTCTCTTCTCCACCTTGACTGAAAATGATTTCTCCTTAAATTCATAGATTCATAAACTCATGAGACTTAGACCTATGAGAGATTATCTAGTTCAACCCTCCTCTCCCCCCCCCCACTTTTTTTCTTGTAGAGGAGGAAACTGAGGTGCAGAGAAGTTAAGGGTGAGGTCACAAAGGTAGTAAGAAGTAGAGCTGGAATCTGAGCCCTTCCCCTTTGATACCTGATGGAGCACTCATTCTACTCTACCACACTGCAATTTTTTTAATACAGCTCCTGTGTTCCTATCACCTTCTAACTTATATCAGACTTTATTTTTGAGGTAATTGGGATTAAGTGACTTGCCCAGGGTCACACAGTAAGTGTCTGAGGTCAGATCCTCCTGACTCCAGGGCTGGTGCTTTATCCACTGCACCACCTAGCTACCCCCAGACTTAATTGTATGCATGTGGAAGAGAAGAGACCAAGCATTCATTTAGTACCTATAAGTGCCAGGCACTTTGTGAAACACTTTTTGCAAATATTACCTTCCTTGATACATGTCATATTCCCCCTACTACATTGTGTGTTGATAGCAGGGACTGCCTGTTCTTTTTCATCTTTATATCTCTAGTGCTTTGCATGATCATATTATGATCCAATGGGCCAGTTGGTGGGACAAATTGATGTAGATGGCTGGTTCAGCACTAAAATGGTGGATAGCAGTGGAGACGTCATTCCTTGGCCAGTTCAGCTACATTGGGCCACCTTCCTCTGTGTGTGTGTGTGTGTGTGTGTGTGTGTGTGTGTGTGTGGTGTTACTGGGGATATTTAAAAAAAAAGAAAGAAACCCATCTCCCAGTGCTGAAACATTGCATTATACCAACCAACTCGTGCTTTTAGGCAGCTTGTATTGCTGTTAGATATGTGAGATTCCTGGACGTGAGAGTGATAATGTGGCATTGTCCAAGGTTCCTGAAGACAGTATTCCTCATGTGACTATCTTTAGAACCTTTCCCTGTATGCTGATGATCAGGGAAGCAGCCAGAGGAGAAAACAGGTGCCTACATGTCCCTTCCCTACATAGCTGTTGTCTTATGGCAATGTTTAGTAGAATTCTCATGGAGCAAGGGGTCAGCGATTTAATAAGTGCTGAGCCTGTGATAAGAAGCTTTTTCAGAGACAGCTACAGATGCACTTCAGAAAAGGCCCTTGTTTTCAGACTTACCCCATCCCTAAAGGCTCTTTGTGAGCCCAGATGTAAATATTCTGGCACACCATGGAAAATGACCCTCTCCCTTCTGTCATTCTGGAGGGCCTGGAGATGATTCATAGGCTCAGAGACAATTCAAGAAGGTTGTGACCATCAGGGTAACATCTCAGGCAATTCATGCCACATTGGTTGCCTCTCCAGTAAGGCTACTTGGACTGACTGTATCTTCACTCTTTCCTGAGCTTGCCCATTTTCAAAGGGCACTGGTAGCATAAATTAGACCTTTCTTGGAATAGTTTTTGCAATTCAGCCTCACATCTTTCTTTCAGATCAGGGCTCTTGGACCTTATATCATCAACCTTAGGGGAGGTGGGTCCTGAAATAGACAGTGTTTTAGAAGGAGAGGGGTGCCCCATGCTGGCAATTTATCAGCAACTTAATCCAGAGTTCCTGGCCATTTAGAAGTACCTCTGTGCAAATAGGTTACCTCTATGGCTAGGTTGGGACTACACAAAGGAGAGATATTTGTTGTAAATAGATTCTCAGGTTCTGCCAGTTGAGAGTCATTCAAAGTTTGTAGAGGTGGGGATGGACCAATATGGATAGAACTTTCTCAGAAGGGCTTGAGTTTTTTCTTTTCTTTTTAAAGTTTCTTTTTTATTAAGAACTTGACAAAAATGAATATCCCCTGATATAAAGTAGAACAGAAAAAAAAGAAGACTGCATAAGAAACCACAAATCAACAATATGCACCACTTGATTGGAGGTGGGGATACATTTCAGATTTAATAAGGTAGTTCCAACAATGCCCTATCTGTCCAGTTTCCCTTCTGAGTTTCCTTTTGCTCTTTTTTTTTTTGCTTTTTGGGGGGCAATTGGGGTTAAGTGACTTGCCCAAAGTCACCTGGCTAGTAAGTATGTCAAGTGTCTGAGGCCAGATTTGAACTCAGGTCCTCCTGACTCCAGGGCCAGTGCTCTATTCACTGCACCACCTAGCCACCCCTCCTCTTGCTCTTTTTAAAAAACTTTATTCATTTATTCTAGTTTCTTTCTTTTCAAAACATTTTCACTATTACTAACTTTATATTCTCCTCACACCCCAAATTAAAGTCCTACCTTATATCAGTTAAGTATAGCTATTCATTTGTGTCAGAGGCAGTTTTAAATTCACGTCTTCCTGGCTCCCAGGCCACAGCAACAATTCACTGTAACATGCTGCCTCTCAGATATCATTATTCCCATATTCTAGATATATGAAAGGAAGCAATTTGCTCCTAGCTGCAATTGTTAATCCACAGGATAGCACTTTCTCCAAATATTTGTGTTATTTTAAGCTATTAGAGAGACAGTCAAAGGCTAATATTACATGGGTCCTCCCTGTAGATCCTTCTGAACATTTTTTGTATAAGGTAGGAATATATTTCACAATTGTTAATGTAACCTGCTTGTAAGTAGTACATTCCACTGACCTGGCAGGTATGTAGGTAGGGATGTGACTCAGATTCAGTCATTTTGGGAGTGGTCAATATAACTTCCTTTGTTTTGAGGTTGATACTCCTCTCTGGAACTTGGCCCAAGGGACAAGGCTTCAGTCCCGTCCAAGATTCCATTGGCAAGAGCCTGGAGTCAAGGTTACCTGGGGAAAAGAGTCAACTAATAACCCACAGGCTGAGAACATAATAGACATAGGAATGTGGAAATGTGCAAATGTGGAAATGTGCAATATTGACAAGTATGATGAATGAAAAACCCAAGAGACAGAGTTTCTGGATAATTAACGATCAATTCATTAATTAAGTTAGCTAATAAGCAATAATTGATGGTCAGTAGTTTCTCTGAGTAACCAGAGATGCCTAAGGGAGATACTGAATGCCTTAAATATTTTTTTGAAAGGGAATGCTCCTCACAGGAGGACTCAACCCTTATTGGTGGACATTTAATGAAGAGTGGGGCTAAATAAAGGTCTTTAGCTCCTGCTGAGAACATGACTTGATCATAAGACTCTGTAACCTCCAGCATTCTGGATGGGGGAATCCATCTCTTCTCAGAACAGTCTGACTGATTTTCTCCTTCTTAAACTAGGTCACCCAAAACTTCAGTGAAGGGTGCAAGGGCATGGGCTCATTGCTTTGGGGCAGGAATTCACAGATTAGATTCTGTTTACACTCTAAACAGAAGTAAGGTCTCCTAGTTTGGTGGGGTCCTGTCCAAGTTCAAGAAGCATGAACCCCAAAGATTAGGGCAATCTCCTCTATCAACATGTCTTTCAGAGACTGGCTTACTGAGCTACCGGGGCTGGTCCCTGAATGAGGAAATTAAAATCCTGGATCCTAATTATTAATGGGTTGTTAATATAATAGAAAATAATAATTTATCTCATTAGCACATAATGGAAGAATATTCATGCCCCTTGACAGTGTGAATCAGTTTTCCACAAGTATATATAGTAGTTAGCTAGCATTTATATAGTGCTTTAAGATTTGCAAAGTACTTTATGTATATTATTTTATCCTTACAACCTTGGGAGGTAGGTGCTGTTATTATCCCCATTTTACAGGTGAGGAAACTGAGGCAGATAATTGCCTTGCTTAGATTTCATACAGCCAGTAAGTGTCTGAGGTAGTTTTTGAACTCAGGCCTTCCTGCCTGTAGGGCCAGTGCCCTATTGTATCACCTTGCTACCTGTGTAACATATAGAGAAGCCAGTGATCTTCTCACATACCTCAAAAGGAGGGCAAAGCAGAAAGTCTTAGGAAGGAAGATACTGCTCAGAGGTGGGACAGTGATGTAGCAGTCAGCTAGTTGTTTTAGCTCTGAAGAAGCAGGTGGTAGGTGACCTTTAGCCCCTGCTAGATGCATAATTATGTCAGTTATAGTCACCTATACAGGTAGCATTATTTGGGATATTTAAGGAAGAGGAAAAGTGTTCGTCTGATTTAATTAATACAGACATCCTTTTTTTCTGTTGGTTCCATTGTCCCGAGTGAGAATAAGTGTGAGAGCCAAGGTTGCTGCTGCATTATAATAATAATAATAATAATAATAATAATTCACATTTCTCTCGTATCATAAGGTTTCAAATGCACTTTCCTCTCCATAATCCTTTGAGCTATGTCGTGAAAGCTTCCTATCCCCAGCTTACCGAGAAAGAAATAAGGTTTCTGAAGAGGTTAATTGACTTGCCTTTGCCCATATGGGCAATAAGTTTCTGAGGTGGGATTCAATCCAGGTCTTCTGATTCTAAATCCAGGTCTATTTCCATTACACCACACTGCCTGGCAAAAAAATGATGGGGGGAGGGGGGAAGCACTTTACATTCATTATATCAAAAAGCAGGTATTATGGGTAATGTTAATCTTTATTTTGGAGATTGGGAAACTGGGACTCAGAAACAAAAATAACTTGCTTCTAGTTACATAGCTAGTGGTAGAGATGGAATGAGAAGTGTATTCTTTCCATCAAACCACATTGCCTGGATTCTCTGGAGGCAGGATCTTCTTTGATGCTACAATGGATAGAGTGGAGATCTGGAGTCAGGAAGACCTAAGTCAAAATCCCACCTAAGACATTTACTACCTATGTGATCCTGGACAAGTCATTTAACCTCTGTCTGCCTCAGTTTCCTTTCCTGTTAGCTATGATGATGGTGATAATGTGCCTCACATCTATCTCTTCTTCCCTGATGAGCTGGCCAGCTGGGGAAAGTGGATATATCTATATATTCCTTCCTCAGGAATCTAATGTTTCCTTGCAGTGCTTAGAACTAGGCTTCCTATGTACAAGGGCATTGTCCTAATAATGGTTGAATATGTGAAAAGAGGACCTTTCAGAAATTGCTTTCTCTTTAATTCTGAAACGGTGCTTGCCCTGAGACTGCGTCTGATTACCCTAAGGGTATGCAATACTTAGCGCAGTGTCTTGCCCATAGTAAACACTTAATAAACACTTGGTAAATTGAATTGAATTGAATAAGTGTGCATCCTCTAGGCAATAAATTGTTGGAGTCTTTTAAATCTAGTTAGAGATACTTCTTTGTGTAGGGAAATTTACATTTAATGGAATAATTGATACATTTGCACCTCTGATGCCTGGTAAATTTATTTTATTGCTATTACTCTTGGCTTTTTTCTTTTTTTAATTAACATAGGTTTCTGTAGTGGACAGTGTTTCTTTTTAAGTTTGATCCTTAGGGAACTTTGTATAAATTACCTATTCTGACATTATTAGCATCAACATTTTCCCCCACTTAATAAGTATTTTTTCCAATTACATGTAAAGATATTTTTTAACACTCACTTTTATAAGATTTTGCATTTCAATTTTTTTCTCCTTCCCTCTCTCCCCTCCACCCTCCCCAAGATGGCAAGCAATATGATACAGGTTATACATGGAATTAACATTTTTAATAAGACTGTTTCCTTTATTTCTTCTTATTAGCTTCTGTTGGGATAGAGATAGGGGATGTGCCTGTGATTTCAGTGGTATAGGGAATTCCCTAGTGAGGTAACTCCCAATACCAATGCAGGATACCATCTTCATTCCAACTTTAGAGTCTTAGAGATTGTCTAGGGCACTGACAGGTTAAGTGACTGTGGTGATCCAGCCAGTAGGTGTCAGAGGGAGAACTAGACCTTCCTGACTTTGAGAACTGCCCACCATTCACTAGGCCAAACTGTATCTCTAGTCTCTATTATTGTATAAAAAACCAAACAAATAACCTTGGGCTCCATTCTAGAAGATAAAGTTAGCTGGGATTGGCTCTCCCCTCTCCAGGCCCACATGTATTATTGTAGTGAAATATGCTGCAACTTTGAGTGAAATTTTCTATTTATTGTCTATAATTCTAACACTGTTGTCTAACTTGTAGATAAATTTTACTTCATATCATTAAGTGGACTTAATGTCCTTTGTTCATGTCCTAATCCACTTACTGAATCTTTTAAAAATTTTCTTCTTCTTGTGTCAGATCTCTAGTGCTCTTTGTAGTTGTGGGAATTTATTGACAAATAGTTTCCGGTCCTCTGTTTCTGGGAATACTTTTTCTTCAAAGAGTAAAGTAAGCTTGTCCAGTTATTGTATTTGCAATTTTAAAAAAGTTCCTTTTTTTTTTTTGTCTTTGTGTTTTTGTTCCCCCAAGTCTTTCAAAAGTCTGAGTGAAAGGTATTTATGAAGTCATTTTTATCCTTATCTACAGCTAACTCTCTCTCTCTCTTTCTCCTCTCTATCATTTTTGTCTTTTAAGTGTAGCACCCATCCCCCTCTCCATAGGCCGCCCAGAAAATGATCCCAGGTTCAAGGCACATTATTACTTAGCATCCACTCACGGCTATAGATCCTGATCCTCCATGGATGTATTTGCTTTTACTATGCCAACTAGGGGACAAATTAATTCAAAGTACATTTAATTATACTTTAAAGAAAAATAAGTGATAAGAAAATTTTTCCTTTATAAACACAGCGGTGCATTTTTCACACGGAGAGAAATGACTCCCTGATGTAATCTATATCACAGAACACCTGAACATAAATGAGGGAATAGATGAGGAATTCAGGAAAAAAACATCATAAGTCTGGGGTAGAGACTGATGTATTAGTGATAGGCCACTTACATTTAAACAAAAGCTGGAATTCTTTCTCTCCAGGTTTGATAAGTGCTTGATTTACTTTTGTAATACTTTCATTCTTCTAAAGGTAGAGGAAGCAATGAGAAAACTATCTTTTGAACCTGGTTCTGACCAACAGAAGAAGGTAGATGCTGAAGTAGAAATGATGGGAAAACTGAGATGCAGTGGGCACTCCATCTTATTATCTATTCTAGAGAAGGATAGAAAATTTGGGTATAGTTTGATATGTACCTAGCCGCCGCTGCCGCCCCCCCCCCCACCTCAAATTTTAAATATGATTTTTAGGGAATAAAGTTTACTGGGGCAGCTAAGTGGCACAGTAAATAAAGCACCAGCCCTGAAGTCAGGAGGACCTGAGTTCAAATCCAGCCTCAGATACTTGACACTTAACTAGCTGTATGACCTCGGGTAAGTCACTTAACCTCAATTGCCTTGCCTTCCCATCTCCAAAAGAAAAAAAAAAGAAGTTTACTGATTTAACTTCATTGCTTCTGTCTAGGGCTGTGCCTAGCTCAGGTTTGTTTATGTAGTTTTGTGTCAGGAACTACATTTATGAATTCATCAGTCATTCTAGCTGTTTCTATTTACATGCCCACCTCCCTGTCAGGGAAAGGACTCAGTGTAACTAGCCTATACCACAAAGTGCCTTATATATAGATTGTCCTGTTTAATGCCTATAGCAACTATCTAAGACAGGTAGTGCAATATTAATTTTCATTTTGCAAATGGGGAAAACTGAGTAGTGATAGTTGAAGAAACTGGGGATATTTAGCCTAGAGAAGAAAGACTTAAGTGGGTGGGGGGCATGACAGCTGACTTCAAATATTTGAAAACAGAGGTTTTAGGCTTGCTTGGTTTGAGCAAGACTGGAGTTGAAAAAAAAAACCCACCAAAGAGCAAATGTAGGCCAGATATCAGGAAAAACTTCATAATAATTATAGAGTTGTCCATAAGTAGTATTGGCTGTGTTGAAAGATGGTGGGTTCTTCTTCCCTGGAAGTCTTCTAACTGGGTGATCACTTATAGGATACTTTATGGTAAGGATTTTTTTTTTCGTGTTTTGTGTTGTATTCAAAGATGTACTGTTATCAAGTTATGTACTCAAACAAGCTCCCTAGAACCAATTGTTAAATATTTATTTTGAGCATTTATACCTTAGAAATCAACAAATGCTACAAAATAGGGCTTGATTTATTGTTTTATTGATTACCAGAATTTAAGAGTATGATGGAGAAAATGTTGATTATGCAAGTTAAATTATGCAAGTTAAAAGCATGGGAGTAACTAGGTGGTGCAGTGAATAGAGAACTGGCCCTGGAGTCAGGAGGACCTGAGTTCAAATCTGGCGTCAAACACTTAATACTTACTAGCCATGTGACCTTGGGCAAGTCTCTTACCCCCAATTGCCCTGCCTTGTCCTCTCCAAAAAGCAATAATAATAAAAATAATAATAATGGGAAAAGCATTCTGTAGGTACATTTTTTCCTTTTTTGAGAGCCAGTTAAACTTTTATCAGCGTACTGCTGGTTGTATTAGATGGTCATTGAGGTCCCTTCTAACTCTGAAATTCCATGATTGTGCTGCTTGCCCAAGGCCAAATGAATAGTGAACATTAGAGCTGGGACTTGAGGGTCTTGACTCCAGATATAGTGATCTTTCCACTATGTCACACTATCTCTTGATATCAGAGCTCTTTAAGCCCAGTCATCACTTAATATCCCTGAAACCAGTCATGCATGAATCTCTTGGCTTGTCTCCTTCCCTGCACCCAGCAGGAGGCTGAAATAATAGCACAACAACACTTTGCCCCACCTCTCTCATGGCTCTGCTAGAGTAATGTATACACTGTGGCCCTTGGAAGATTACTTGGCTTTGAATTGGTCCAACCCTCTTTCACTTCTTAGCCAACTACATAACTAAGGCTAAATGTGATTTAGTGAAGATGCAGCTCATTCATTCACAGAGTAATATAACCAGTATCTACTGCCTGTGTGATCCTCATCTTGAGCCCATGTTATGTTAGGGAATAGGACATCCTCAAACGCCAAGCAGGAAACTTCTGAAAACCTATAACAGTGCTAAAGGCTGGTGTCAATGCTTGGAAGGATGCTGGCCACAATATATTGTAGGAAGATTTTATTAAAATAAAACCATTGAACATTAAATATTCTTCAACCAGTAACCTGGACCATCAAACAATCCTAAAGATCCCAAAATGAGTTTTACTCATTGCCATTCATGCATACTGCAGATGTTGTTTCTCTGTCCTCAAATGGCTTCTTTTAGCCCAGTGGTTCTTAGCCTGGAATCTATTAACTTATTTTTTAAAATTATTTTTATGACTGTTATATCAATAGTTTCTTTAGGATTCTATGTATTTTATTTTATTCATTTCCAAGTGGTCCTAGATTTCATCACATTGCCAAAGAAGTTTTTAATAGATGCTGAAAAGGTCAAGAACCCTTATTCTACTCATTGTTTTTGTTCAGTTATTCATGATGCCCATAGCTCTTCCAGGGACCTTAAATGTTAGGTAGTATGGGGATCCTAAGAGTTCCTCTCTTAGAATGGCCAGTGGTTACAGATCTTTCCTTTAATTCTATAGCTTGAACAGTGAGATGCCAGACTAGATCAGGGCTTTCCCCTTATCAGGAAAGTGATCTTACTGTTCTTAAAACATAGCCATCTCCCATCTTTATAGCTTTGCATCATTTTCCCCCTACCTGAAAGGTACTCTCTTTTCACCTCTGACTCTTGGAATCTCTAGTTTCCTTCATGTCTCAGATTATGTATCATCTTCTACGTTTAAACCTTTCCTAATCTTCCCAGGTGCCATTGCCTCCCCCCAAAATTACCTTGTGTTTATTTTGTGTATATGTGTATACATCTATCTATCTATCTATCTATCTGTCTGTCTGTCTGTCTGTCTCTCTGTCTATCTTCTCTCCTCTAATAGGAATAATCTCTTTAAGGGCAAGGATGATTTCATTTTTGTATTGCATTTCACTTGTGACTGGCACTTTTTTTTTTTTTTAAAGCAATTGGGGTTAAGTAACTTGCTCAAGGTTACACGGCTAGTCATTATTTATGCGTGGGTGCTCATTTTCTGAGGCCGGATCTGATCTCGGGTCATCCAAACTCCGAGGCCGGCTCTCTTACTCACCGCGCCACCTAGCCGCCCCTTTAGGGCAATTGGGGTTAAGTAACTTGCCCAAGGTTACACGGCTAGGTTTTTGTTTGTATGGATTAAGTGTCGGAGGCCGGCTCCGAACTCAGGTCCTTCTGATTCCAGGGCCTGCGCTCTATTCACTGCGCCACCTAGCCGCCCCATGACTGGCACTTTTTAAAAGTTGGATCTAATATTTAGTATGTGTAGGGGACTTTGGGTGAGGATCTCTTTTATCAGTCCAGATCAGCATCTTCTGTGCAACTTACGGTACTGGAGAGATGCCCTTAAAGTCCTGAAAATGTAAGTGACTTGCCCAGCATCACATGGGAAGTATATATACATATACACATATATGTTTATATGTATATAATATAGATAGAGACTATATTATAGTGTATGTATGTATGTATGCATGTGGTAGGATTTGAAGCTGGTCCTTCCTGACTCCAAGGCCAGCTCTCTCACTATGGTCTTATCTGACACATAGTAGGTACTTAATAAGTGCTTGTGGATGCTTAAATGATGAATTGTCACTGATTAGTTGGTGTAATGGAGTGGTAGACTTGGAATTAAGAGACCTGAGTTCAAATCTCAACTCTGACATTCATCAACTGAATGATTGAATAAGTAACTTAACTGCTGTGAGGATGTCTTCATCTGTGAAATAGTGATAACAGTGTTTGCTTACTTTACAAATCTGAGGTTTGGTTTTTGTTTTGTTTTGTTTTTTTGAGGAAAGAGATGAATAAACATGACTTGTTATTTATTACATGCAGAGAATCACCCAGGGGTGGGCTATTTGTTTCATGTTTGCAGAACATTACACCGTTGTTCCCCAGGAGCTCCCTTTGCTTATACAGTAACTCCTCAAGAGAAAGTTCTTTTTATCACTCCTTTAGAGAAACACAATCTCTCTTCTTTGTAGCTTGACTCTTGAATTTCTGTAAGGCTTTCTACTGACTTAGGGGGTCATTAAATTTAACCCTTAGGGTGATCTGTGTCTCACTCCCATCGCACTTGTTCTTCCAAACTTCCTTGCAAGAAGATGGGGAGTTTTGCCTTGAAGGATTACATACTAGCCCTCCAGAGACTCAAGATGTCCTTAGTTGGTCTTTATTTCATTCCCAGGGAGCACTGGGCATGGTATGCAAATAGACCACAAGCCTAGGAAACAAAAAGGTGCTAGCAACCACTATGGATTGCACTCACACTGCTGAACCAGAGGGATGAAGAATCTCAAGAACAGTTTAAATTTGTAGATAATTTCCTAAACACCACTTTAGCCAAAAATTTCGATTGCCTTTTCCATGAAACACTGTCCAATATCAGCAAACAATGATTGAAACTGACTAACTGGCATCTTGCCTCCTCTTGACCCAGGGCCTGTTTATATCAATTATTAACATCTTTATCACATTGTAGATAGAAATTATGCCTCGATGAGTGAAGTATAACAGTAGCAGGAAGGGGAAAGAAAAGGAACTGCCATGTGCCAGGGCACTTTGCTAAGAGCTTTACAGATATTATTTCATTTGATCCTCACAGCAGCCTAGCAAGGTAGGTGCTATTATGCCCATTTTACAGTTGAGGAAATGGAGGCAAACAGAGGTTAAGTGACTTGCCCAGAGCCTAGTAAGTGTCTAAGAGGCTAGATCCAAGCTCTGGTCTTTCTGATTCCAGGTCCAGCACTCTTCAGTGCACAGCCTAGCGGCCAAAAAAAGATTATGATGTCTTTTAATTTTTGATCTGTGACTTTTCAGAGGAAAGAATCCTCCTGGACAGTAAAAACATTGTCCTTTAGAAGCACAGTTCTTTTGATATAGCTAGTCTATTCCCTTGATTTGATTGAATCTCAGAGGCTCAGTTGATGTTTGCCCTGAGTTGCCAGGTGCAGTTGGGGTTAGAGGTGTGTTGTAGTCAGCTTGACCCAGCTCTTAAAGAACCAATTGTTAAATATTTGAAAACAGTTATCATGTATTTATTCCCTGAGTCTTCTCTTCCACACACTAAATATCTTCAGTTCCTTTAACTGACCATTGTATTTTTCTGATTTATCCTTGTTTCTTTCCCAAGGATGAGTAAAATGTGTTATATAATTGGTGTTTAATGAATGCTTGTTCAAGGAATGATTAGCTTAATGGAAGTGTTCCTATTGCTCAGTAAACAGCTTTCAGATGAAATAATCCCTTGTTTGCCCTTTCCCCTTCCTACTGGTACAGACATTAGTTCCGTCCAAGGCTATGTGACTTGCCTCATCAATGAACAGAGAATAGTATGAAGAAAATGAGGGTGCTTTAGGGTTCCTTTTCCACAATTTTCACAAAAATTCCAGAGTTCAGATCACCTGAAAACCTGTCTCTCAATTCAAATCAAGTCAACAAGAAGTTATTAAGTGCTTACTGTGGGCCAGTCATTGTGCTAAGAACTGGGGAGTATAAAGAAAGGAACAAAATATGGTTCTGGCCCTTAAAAAGTTTATGTTCTAATGTGGGAGACAAAATGTAAATAATTCTGTACATACAAGATATATATATATATGTATATATGTGTGTATGTGTGGGTATAAATATAGATATCATATACATGGGCAGCTAAGTGGCATAGCAGATAGAGCACTGACCCTGGAGTCAAGAAGACCTGAGTTCAAATTTGACCTCAAATATTTAATAGCCTCATAACCCTAGGCAAGTCACTTAACCCTGTTTGCCTCAGTTTCCTCATCTGTAAAATGAGCTGGAGAAGGAAATGGCAAATCACTGTAGTATCTTTTCCAAGAAGACACCAAATGGGGTCACCAAGAGTTAGATGTGACTGAAATGACTGAATAACAATAGAAATTATATATATATAGTCTATATATGTATGTATATATATATATACATATACATACATACAAAGATACACACCCATACCCACATATATAATATTTTCTGAATTTTAAAACCTTTCATAGCCTAGGTCTTTGCCACCTTGCTGGTCTTCTCACTTCACTCCAAATAGGACCCTGGGTCAAGAGGAGGTAAGATGCCAGCTTCCTTAACTATCGAGCTCAATACTCTATCTCCTTTTCCCTAGCTATCTTCCATACCTAGAATGCTCTCTCTCTTCATCTTTGCCTCTTGGCTTCTCTGGCTTCCTTTAAGTCTTGGCTGGAATCTCACCTTGTGTTAAGGCTTTTCTTAATCCACCGAT
The DNA here is from genome assembly GCA_011680675.1 of Gymnobelideus leadbeateri. Lineage (NCBI taxonomy): Eukaryota > Metazoa > Chordata > Mammalia > Diprotodontia > Petauridae > Gymnobelideus > Gymnobelideus leadbeateri. The sequence continues at coordinate 410,375 of WOXC01009449.1, read as the reverse complement.
AGTGTCTTCCTTCTGAGATTACCTTTACTTTAACATGTATATGTATATGTATGTACATGTGGGCACATCTCTCTATATGTTATATATACATATATTGTGTATGTATATGCATATGTATATAAATGTTTGTATGGAAATTGATAGATCTATAGATATCTATGTATCTATAGACATGTAGATATCTATAGATGTGTGTGTGTATGTATGCTAAAGTTAGGAGATGGAGTGTTGAGTTTGAGAACAGCAAGGAAGCCAGTATGTAGAAGGCAATAAGAAGACCAGAAAAGTAGCAAAGAGCTAGGTCATGAAAGGCTTTTAAAAACCAAAAAAATTTGTATTTGATCCTGGAGGGAAGAGAGAGTCACTGGAATTTATTGAGTTGGGAAAAGGGTTGACATGGTCAGATGTGCACTTTGGGAAGATCAGCTTGGCAATTTCTTTCTGGAATATAAACACCACGGATGAAATTGGTAGAGTATAATCCTATAATTTTGTCCAGGATTGACTCCTTCAATTCCTCTAGATGAGGAAGTCAGGATCTGAAAAGATTTTGACAGATTAGAATGATGGGCCACTCTTTTAAGATTACATTGAGGGGCGGCTAGATGGCACAATGAGTAGAGCGGGCCCTGGAGTCAGAAGGACCTGAGTTCAGATCATTAGTTCGGATTGATTAGTGATCAGAATAGTGAGAGAAGCAGATGCAAAGGATTGTTTGATAGAACTAGGGAAGTTTAGTCTAGAGAAGAAAAGATTTAGGAAGGACATGACAGTTGTATTCAAGTTTTTTAAGGTTTGTCGTGTGATAGAAGGGTTATATATGTCCTGCTTGATTCCTGGGGGGAGAACTAAGAAGCATGGGTCTAAGTTGTAGGGAAGCAACTTTCACTTTTATATATATAGGGAACCCCCTCAACTATCAGAGGTGTTCAAAAGTGAGATACACTGCCTTGGGAGGTAATGACTTCCCTCTTACTTGAGGTCTTCAAATTGGTTTCCTCTTATCAGGAAATTTGTAAAGGCTATTCCTGTTCATTTACAGGTTGGACTATATGAACTCCGAGGTCCCTTGCAACTATTAAATGTTGTGATTCTGTGAAATCTTCCAATAGGTCCAGCCCTTGGCAAAGTGGTGAATTAAGCAATGTACCACTGTTTAGTTATTACTGGAAGGAGCACAGAGTATAGCATCAAAATTGAATCATGGTTTAAGCATTATGTTAATTCACAAAGTGGTGGAGGAAAAGAATATGAGTAAAAAGTACCAAGGAAGGAGAAAAACAAAAGCATTGTTGGCATGATAGGGTAGTTGACACTGGACCTGGAGCAAAACGAAGTTGTTCTTCAGTCATTCAAATATGCCCCACTCTTCATGACCCCATGGTTCATAGCACACCAGGCCCTTCTATCTCTTAAACCTGTCCAAGATAAAGGACGTACTGTGGTCAATATTTCTGAAAACTGTACCTTATGTTTCTATCTTAGATCTTGCTGTAGCAAGCACACAACAACTGAAAGAAGGTGGGCTTTCACTATGGGGAGTTCAGACTGATTGTAGTCGGGAAGACCTGCCTTATACACTTACTGACTGTGTAACCGTGGGGCAATGACCTAATCTCTTTGGGCCTCAATTTCCTCATCTGTAAAATGACAGTCTCAATTACTGCTGAGGTCTAATCCATCTCTAAAGCCATAATCTTACTATTATCCTTGGGAGTCTTGACAGAGATCTCATCATTGGGGAATGGGAACAATGATGTAAACTTTGAGTAATGATATGATTATATCAATTAAAGTCACTCCTCTTCTAGGATAAATAGGGTACACTTAGCAGATAGAGACTTAAGAAGCATCCCCATAGTCCCCCAAGAAAGCTGTCAACTTTCACTAGGAATCATTTTGTGAGGAGGGGAACCAGGAAGCACAAATACAAAGTACCAACAAAAGGATTAGATCAGTAACCTCAATCAATTAGGGCTCTTAATCCTAGAACATTCAATATGGCTTGGATGAATACTGTGGAACTTGAGAGTAGTAGAAGGATTCTTTGTTTGCTCTGGGATTGCTGGCAGCCTTCTGCTTACCATTTCCAATGGAAGAATGCAGCTAAAATGAGCGTTTTCTTCTCCACCCCTTCCCACCATCTCGCTTTCTCTGTGGTACTATCTCCTCATTCTCCTAGTGCATGATGTCCCAGATCAAAACTAAGATAATACTAAGGACTCAGTGACTGGTGAGGCTTAGAATACTGTTCCATAGGATATTTTTATTTTAGCAGGGATCAAAACATTGAATTCTAATGGTACCATTTCCAGGATCAACTAATTTGAGGGTGTTTTGGTCATTTACATGGCTAGCCCTTTCTTCTCTAATAATACCAGCTGACATTTATACAGGACTTTATGATTTGCAAAGTATTTTGCATAGAATACCTCATTTTGTCCTCACAATAGCCTTATAAGAATAGGCATAATTATACCTCTTTTACCATTGAGTGAACTGAGACTCAGAGAACTTAATGAGCTTGCTTAGTGTCATAGGGCTATAAATATCAGTTGTGGGATTTGAATTCCAGTCTTTGCTGTCCTCAGGTCCAATGCTCCTAACACTCCTATTCTGTCTTTCTTTAGCTGGTATATTTCATCAATTTAGAGAAGAGGGAATAATTCCTATATACAGTGCACAGTGCAGTCTTTTTTTTTTCTTTTTGGAGGGTGAAGAAGGGCAGTTGGGGTCAAGTGACTTGCCCAAGGTCACATGGCTAGTAAGATGAGTTCAGTCTTGTGCCTGAGTGGACTCCAGATGCCCAGCTCCACATGTGGGGTGAAGCTGCAGGCTGAAGCAGAGCCAGCAAGTGTTCTTTTTAACCCCTCCACATACCCCTGTGACCTAGTAGACCCAACATTATTTTACCAGCTGGACTCACACAGTAGGAAGAGGGCTGAGGAAGGAGGCTATTTCCTGGCGGGAGGTCATGCTATTTAGAACTGAGTTTAGTATTTGTTGTTGTTGTTTAGTCATTTCAGTCATGTCTGATTCTTCATGACCCATCTTTGGGGTTTTCTTGGCAAAGATGCTGGAATGGTTTGCCATTTCCTCTCCAACTCACTTTACAGATGAGGAAACTGAGGCAAACAAAGTTAAGTGACTTACCCAGGGTCACACCAGTTAGTAAATGTCTAGAGCTAGACATTTACTAGAGTTGAACTAGAGTTGAACTAGGTCTAGAGTTGAACTCAGGTCTTACTGACTCCAGTCCTGACGCTGTATCCATCGTGCCACTGAGCTGCCCTGAGTTTAGTATATATTCATCAAGTTGACCTTTCTAGGGACTATAAATTCAGTTTCCCATGAGGGACAACAAATATTGTTTTCTTCCTATAAAATAGTTGCACAGGTTTAGAACTGATTGCAACATATATAATTTAATGTCATAACGAGAGAGACAGAGAGACAGAGAGACAGAGAGACAGAGACAGAGACAGAGAGAGACAGAGAGAGAGAGAAAGAGAGAGAGAGAGAGAGAGAGAGAGAGAGAGAGAGGCAGCATTGTGTAATGGGGAGAGAACTGGTCTCAGAGCCAGGAAAACCTGAGTTTAAGTCCTGCCTCTGATAAATATTGCCCATGTGATTCTTTGACAGGTTACATAATGTCTCAATGTCTTTGCAACTCCCTAAGATTATAAATTCTTGAGAAGGTAATGACCTACTTTGGTAGAGAGGGTTTACTTACCTATGAGTTTCCTGTATCACTGATAACACAGATCCAATTCATATCCTTTTAACACAGCACTCATCCATTTCCATTTCTTCTGAGGAAGGTAGTATAGCTATCATTATCCCCATTTTACCAATGAGAAAACAGATTTGAAGACATGAAATGATTTGCCTCCAGTCCCTCAATGAGTAAGCATAAATCAAAATCCAGAACTTAGCACAGTGCTCAGCACATAGTAGGTGCTTAATAAATGTTTATTAAATTGAACTGAATGAAAATGCAAGCATTATTGGTTCATACTAATGTAGCTTCTATGGGTGGAGTTACACAGTAAACATCTAGGACAGGAACCATTTCATTCTTTTCTTTTGCCTAGCATAGTACCTTGCATATAGTAGGTACATAATAGGTACTTGTTGAATTGGAGATAGGTGGTGACTTATAAGTGAAAGCCATTATGCTTATATTCTTCTTATACCCCCAGAGATTTGGCATACCACCTCTAAAAGGTAACCAACTCCTAATAGAATTGCATATGGCCTTTATATATATACTTTACAGATAACTTGCACCTACATATACCCATCCTTTAAATTACACAGTAAATGTCACCTTTTCCATGAATCCTTTCCTAATTCCCGATCAGTAATGAATTTTTTCCTTAGATCTCATGTAGAATTTGACTTGTACCTCTCTAATGTACCTATTATATGATTTTATATATTATAGATATCTATGTTTTCAACTCCACAAAATTAATATTCTGATGCCTCATGTACTATGGAGATGAGAAGTCATCAAAGTCTATACCAATAAAGTTAAACTTGGAAGAGTTCACTAAGCTGAACTGAATTTGAATACTAGTTTGACAACATATTGCCTGCTGTCTGATGATTAGCCAGCAAAGAACAGTGCCCAGAAGGTAGGCTACCAAGAGATGCATTTTTTGGCCATGGTACCTCATGAAACAGATATAATGCCAAATGGCCCTTAGTTCTAGAATCATATGGTTCTTAGTTTTCAATAAATGATATAACCATAGAAACGTTTAATGTGAAATCTTTGTCCAGTAACCAAGAAGTTGATAGCTGAGTATAAGAATGAAATTAGATCTATATAGACATTCTCACCATAATTAAAACTGGAAGACATAAAGAAGCTGAAGCTAAATGGAAGGATGGTTTCCTTTAGAGAGGCAAACAAAAGATTTGGCAGAGTTGGTTTCATCATGTGCCCAAAGAAAATCAGAAACACTCTTTTGTGAACATTTGGTCATCTTGCCTTGCAGTGTTTGTGATGAGCATAAGTGAAAAGGTCAGAAACAAAATGTTTGCAGCTTATGTACTAAAATCTTAACAAAGACTTGCTAAGACTTTCTAAATGAAGCCAATGCATATCTTGATATGTGAGTTGTGATGCAATAGTTTTGCTAAAGTAAATGGTGAACCCCACCTCCCCCAGGGTCTGGTGCCTCCTTCTGACTAAGTATTTCCATTGGGTTGCAGCTTGCCATACAAGGGAAGAGAACTCAGGATTGCTAGAGGGTTGTGATATTCTGCTCCATTGAACCACAGCTCCTTCAAGAGATCTTTACAGTCTCTAGACATAAAATATTACCCTAAAGTTAAAGTCCCTTTACTCCCTGCAAGCAATGCTCATGATTGCCAGAGAGTCTACCCTACAGGCAAATAAGTGATTCAGTGGATAGCATGCAGACCTGGAATCAGGAAGACCTGAGTTAAAATCATGCTTTAGACACTGGCTGTGTGACCCTGGGTAAGTCTCTTAACTTCTGTCTGCCTCAGTTTCCTCATCTGTAAAATGGTAATAAGAGTAATTCCTACCTCTCAGGGTCGTTGTGAGGATAAAAGTAGACAATATTTGTAAAACTTCTTTTCAAATCTTAAAGTACTATCTAAAAGCTGGATATTACTGTAATTGTTCTCAATCTTTTCCTACAGACATACATAGCCCATGTAACTCAAGGTACTGGTGAAGGGAAGGTGTGGGTTTCCTCCTCTACATTGTGATTCTGTCCCTCACTGCTCCTCAGTCCTGGCTTCTAATTGGTTGGCTCATTGGCCAGTGACACCTCCTTCATTCAAAAGCCCTATGAATTCTTCTGCACATCTGGGAACTGCTTTCCTGCTGCTTCATATACCTGTAACTCACTCTCTTGAACACTCCACTGCTTTCTTCATTTGCTTCCATCCCTGGGACCAGGGATTCCCTGGAGAGCTTAACAGATGAACAGGTTCCCTTTTAGAGAACCAAATCAGAATCTCTGAGTAAATAGTTCATCTCTAACCCGAGTCTTTCTTAGCACAGGGCTGCCTCTGTCTCTGTACCTCTTTTTAAAGGCCAAGACACAGTTCATTGGTAGACGCCAGATACATAAACCATCCCCTTCTTGTGGTGTTAAAGTAGAGACGTGGGGCATACTCAGAGTAATCCCTTATGGAAGAGCTAACTTGTCAAAGTGATTTACAACTTGTTAAAAAGATGCAAGATGAGTTCAAGACTTTACCAGACTGGTCCATGATCTCTACATCATAATGGTTCTATAAATATAAAATGTCACAGTTAACAAGGCAGTCTCTTCATGGCAACCCTTTCAGGTAGGTATTCTCTATCTTCATTTTTATAGTTAAGGAAACTAAACCTGATGAAATTAAGTAAATTGTCCAACATAACACTCAGTAGCAGAACTAGGGCTCAAACTCAGGCTCAGTTAATATAGCTTAAATAATTATTGTGAAGATCAATAGAAAACATTATTGTTGCCAGTATAGAGTACTTCATCTATGTTGTGGGTTACATAAGGTAAATTAAGTATTCTTAAGTTTAGAAGCCTTGCCAGCCAGTATCCCTGCCTAGCCCCAGAGTCCGAGCAGGTCACTGAGTGGTAATAATAGCTAACATTTTTATAACACTTTAAGATTCACAAAGTACTTTAATACAGTATCTCATTTGACCCTCCCAACAACCCTGGGAGGTAGGTACTGTAGGTATTATTATCTCCATTTATTCTTTGTTATAAGGGATGGGTCTCTGGAAAGGCAAAGGGGAAAGGGATACAAGAGTAAATGTAGGCTATATAAAAAGTAAAAAAAAAGTATCCAAAAAACCCTATTAAAATAGATTTAGTTCCTTTAGCTTGATAATTTAAAAATATCCTTTATAATTATTTAATAAATGTTCACTTAAAAATAGGAATAGGGCTTAGATGTGTGATTTCATTTCTAAAGAGAATTTTTTTTACCAATTTCCTCATTAAAAAAACAAACAAACTCAGTTTACCAAAGCAAGTCAGAACCTTCTTTGTAACATACCAATAGAGAACTGCCCAGAGACTTGAGGGGTTATTTATGTAAGTATTTACATAATAAGGGCTTGTTAGAAACAGAACTTGAATCCAGGTTTTCCCATCCACTCTATCTATTTTCTAGGCATTCAAAGCCCTTCATAATCTATTCCCCTACTACTTTTCCAGTTTTCTTATACCTTATGTCCCACCATGTATTCTTTGATTCCGCACCACCCCGGCCTCTCTGCTGTTTCACAAACAAGACTTTCCACCTCTCAGCTTAGGGCATTTTCTCTGGTTGTCCCCCATGCCTGGAATATTTCTCTGCTGTGACTGCTGACCTCCCTGGCTTCCTTTAAGTCTAACTTACCTCCACTCCCCCCTTCTACAGTGCTTTTCATCTGCTATCTTCTATTTTTCCTGTATATTGCTTGCATTCCTATATATTTGTTTGCATTTTGTCTTTCTCATTAGATTGTAAGCTCCTTGCGGGCAGGGACTAAGTCTTTTTCCTCTTTTTGTGTCCTTGGTGCCTAGCATAGTATAGCCAGAGTAGGTGCATAATAAATGTTTATTGACTGATTAATTATATCACACTGGCTCTCTTAAAAAAAAAGATTTAAAAAATTCCTTGGATACATCCCCTGATGAATTGTTATATGCATGTCTATAAAGTCCATTCTGTTGCTAGGGGCAGCTAGGTGTTGCAGCAGTTACTGGGTCTAGAATAAGGAAGACTCCTCTTTGTGAGTTCAAATCTGGCCTCAGACACTTACTAGCTGTGTGATCCTGGTCAAGTTACTTAACCTTACTTTACTTTCATCATCTGTAAAATGAGCTGGAAAAGGAAATGGCAAACCACTCCTTGGAATATTTGTCAAGAAAACCCCAAATGGGATCACAAAGAGTCAAATGTGACTAAAACAAAACAAAAAGACTCAATAACAGCTTCCCTAGTTGGGTTCATTACCCACCTGTCTCTAGGACAGAGCAGACCTTGCCCTCCTCAACCTTTGAAGCGTTTCTTCTCCACAATTCACTTTGCACATCCAAAGAGCAACTGGTTGCAGAATATAACTTTTAATTTGATGGAATATTCTTCCAGACTGCTTTGGACCCATCTTTGACAAGAAGAGGAGCAAGGATTTCATCAGAGATCAAAGAGGCAGGACACAAAGCAAATTCTAAGCCTGTTAGTACAGTCATAGGAGGAGGGGTGGGTTTGTCTTTGTCCTGGACTTCAAGGTGGACATTCTCTCATTTCTGGGCCTGACCAAATGAATGGAAGGACAAGACAGAACTTGCTTTCCTTTAGTTTAAATCCCATCACCATTTGAAACAGTTTGCACACCAGTGGGTGATTGATTTTCAGGACATGTCAAGTGTCTGTTTTGTACATAGTAACCTTCCCCACCTCCTGTCCACCTTCCCCTCATCGCCACACCCCCACACAGGGCTGTTGAATTGGACAGTTCTATCCTACTTCTCTTTATTTCCCACAGTGGGGAAGTCGGTCTTCTGTGGAGTCATACACAGGACAGCCCACACATCACTCCATGCTTAGGCAGAGAAGATGGTCTGCCCTTATTCTCTTTATCTGCCCCCAAGCAGACAGTGAGAGAAAGTCTGATTGATGAAGACACCTGCTGTGAACCCAGTAACTTAAACCTATTTCCAATTAGAAACCTATGTTATGTGATACTAAATGGCACTCAAAATGCCACTTATCTTCATGTAGACTTTGGGAGCTCCATGCCTCTGACAGAAAAGTCTCAGCACCTAGTAAGAGGTGAGATGCAAAGGCATTGGGTTAGTGAAGGGAACAAGGACACAAGTTCAAATCTCAACTCTACTACTTATAAACTTTATGATCCTAAGAAAGTCACCTAGTGACTGAGTCTCAATTTCCTCATTTGCAAAAGGTGAATAGTGCATCCCCACCTACCTTAAAGGCTTCCGAAAATCAAATGCAACAATGTATGTGAAAGCACTTTATAATTAGTACAGCATCACATAAATGTGAGATTATTATTATGACTAGGCTAGAATTTTGTACAACAGAAAGATAATAAATGTTGAGTAAAATGACTAATGGCCTAAGAAACCACCCTAAGGAAAGGTACCACTGACAAGACTTGGGAGCCCTACATGCATTGACATAGCCCAACATGCTATGTCAGTGAGATAGAAACCTAAAATGTTAGGGTACAGGGATGATTTTTTCTTTTTAAAAAAATTCTCATTGATTTCATTTGTTTTTTATATCACTTTCATTTCCCAATATAGCCCTGATTTCAACTCTACCCAGAGAACAGTCTAACAAAGAAGAAAAAAAGAAAGTCATTAACCAAAAGTAACCAAGTATAACAGCATATACTGTGTTCCATTCTTTATTTTCATCGACTTTTATGATACAGAAATATTTTGTTATGTGCATGGACCACAGTTTGTCAAACCATTCCTCAGCTGATGGAAGTCTACTTCCCACTCTGCTACTACAAAAAGTGCTGCTATAAATATTTTGGTGTATATGGGATGTTTCTTTCTACCTTCCTTAGAGCATATCCCTAGCAGAGGGAACTCTGGGTCAAAGGGTATGAGCATGTTAGTTACTTTAACATAATTTCAAATTACTTTCCAGAATGGCTGGGCCGGTTCACAGCTCCACTAACAGTATTAATCTGCCTGCCTTTCTACAATCCTCCAAAAATGACTATTTCTGTCTTTTGTCACTTTTGCCAGTTTGCTGGGTGTGTGCTGAAATCTTAGTGCTGTTTTGATTTATTTCTCTTATTATTAGTGATTTAGAGGAATCTTTTATACAATTGTTAAGAGTTTGTAATACTTTTAAAAACTATGTTCATGTCCTTGAACTACTCAGAATATTTTTAAAATGATAGTTTTCATCCATTTCCTGTGAAATTTCCTAAAGCATACCTAATATTAAGGTTTTGCGGGAAATACGATATACAGGCAATGGGGTATAGAAATCCATCTTGCCCTACAAGAAAGCAAGGGGGAAGGGGATAAGAGGAAGGATAGGGGGGATATATGAGAGGAAGGAGTAATCACTATGCTTGACATCTTGGGGTAGGGGTAGGGGAGAGATGGGGAGAAAATTTGAAAGTCAAAATCTTGTGGAAATGAATATTGAAAACTAAAAATAAATTTTAAAAATTCTGAAAAAAAAGTTTTTAAAAAATTGAGGTTTTGGTCCATACTATACACCACCTGTACAGCCAGTACTGTGATCCCACATAGGTACAAAATGTGTTTGTAAAGACTTCTCAGTGGAATGCTTGTAACAGTTCATAGGCATACCTCAAAATTTTTTGTGAGGACCTAGGTCTCCCATAACTGGACAGGGCTGATGTTCAGTCACCCTAATCTATATTTATCCAGTGCTCCTCTATGTTCATACCTGCCATAGTGGTTACAAGAGACTTTGCAGAAAACTTAAGCCCCCAAACAGAAAATCAAAATTTAAAAAGCTGTGGGTGGGTCTTCCCAAAGGCAGCTCATATGGTACAATTTTGGAGGGTCTATCTATTCCAGAGCTTCCCAAAATTATTTGAGCTACTGCCCCCTTTTCAAAAAACAAAATTACTCAGCGCCCCCATGAAATCTTTAACCCTTTAGCTTTTTAAAATGTCTCTTAAATTTAATAATTTATTGTAAATTTGTGGGGTTTTTCCTGCATTGAAATTTTGATGATGCAATAAATATTGTGTCATGTAACTGCATAGTATTATATTATAAACAAGTCTTTACATGCACATATTCCTGCTGGTGCATGCTGGACTTCCTGGCAATGCATGACACGCTTGCCTGTCAATATTTGCTTGTTAAGACCTGTGGGTGAACTTGACCACTGATTGGATATAACTTTCATTTTGTGTGTTTATTTGGAAAATAATGTAGTCACTATGACTTTATTATATAACAGATGAAGCATGTGCAAAAAGGTTTTCAAAATTCTTTTCTCTTCTTTCCTTATGCTTCTACCATTCCTGTCTTTTTATTCAAAACCCCCCAATTACACCTAGGGCTACTACTGCCCCCCATCAGTCTAGCACCCCCCAGGGGGTGGTATTGCCCACTTTGGGAACCTGTGATCTATTTTGATTCATACATTCCTTGCTCTTGCTGCATAGACCTCAGAAAACCACACACACACACACACACACACACACACACACACACACACACACACACTGTTACACACACACACACACCTCTCAAAAAAATATCCTTGAAAAATAATCCAAATGCAGTCCATGTCCCATACCACAGGAAAGCATATCTTGGGTTTACAGAGATTAGGTTCTTGAAAGATTTTCAGTAAAAAAACAAAGCAAAAAAATTCTTTTGGGTTCATGGTTTCACACAGATTTTTTTAAAACATCATAATTTGGCTTATTTCACTTCTCAGCCGTGTTTTTACCTTGGGAATGTCAAAATTTTACTTGTGTCTAGGTTTCCATAGAGTCTGTCACAGAGCTCCCATTCAAATGCTCAAGTTAACAAGGCATTCAGTATAGGACAAGCTTCATTGAACTTGACTAACACATGGAAAGCACAAAGGTTCATATCAAGGATCACGGTCAAAATAACCCTCCTCCTCTCTCCTTGACTCAGAATCTGTACATTCCTCTCAACTTATAGTACTGATCTGGAATCCTGAAAAGGGAAATCATTCACTGACAATTAGAGGGTGGACCCAGTTACCCAGGACCTAAACAGTTCACAGAACTTAGTGACTGACAAGGCCCAACTTCACTTTTTCACCCATTGTTCTATTCCCTGTTCTTCCTTGGTTTCAGTTCTTTAACAGTCCAGGAATCCTTTTTGGTCTAAGAAATAAGGTCTAAGAAGTCCTCTGATTCTACAGTAACTCCTTGGTCCCTTTACCACCATTCTTCTACTGTTGCCTCCTTACATTCCTACCATCTTTGCCTATGGTCCAGGAACTCCTTGATGCTCCATTGCCGCCTCCATTTACAGCTATCCAGGAGTATGCTGATAAATGTTTAACAATTGACTCTCTCAAAAAAAAAAAAAGAAAAGAAAAAGGATGCACGACACTTTTATAAATCCAATCTGCATTATTAACATTTATCTCTGTCGATTTCTAGAGTCTAGACAATCAATAAAACAATAAATTAAGTCCTGATTGGTAGGGTTTGCAGATTTTCGAGCTATAAATGCTCACATGAAGAATTTAACGATTGACTCTCATGAGTCAGTTTGAGCTGGTTCCCACAAGCTCCTGGGACCATGTGGTTTCCTGGAGGAGCCTTACATATGAACAGTCTTCCTAGAAGTAGCATAATCTAGTAGAAAGAAGACTGAGTTGGGTGAGGGGTGGGGGTGGCTAGGTGCCACAGTGAATAGAGCACCCGCCCTGGAATCAGGAGGACCTGAGTGCAAATCTGGCCTCAGACACTTAACATAAAGACTAGCTGTGTGACCTTGGGCAAGTCACTTAACTCCAATTGCCCTGCCTTCCCCCCTCCAAAAAGAAAAAAGAAAAGAAGACTGAGTCAGGAATCAGAGGACCTGGGTTCAAATATGACTTCTAATACTTAGTACTTCTGTGACTTTAGACAAGTCACTTAACCTCTTTGGGTCTCAGTTTCCTTGTCTATAAAACCAGGGGATTGGTTGACCTCTAAGGTTCCTTCCAGTTTGGTATCTGTGATCTTATAACAAGGACTGGTATTTTCTGTACCTTTCATATTCTGCATATATTCTGTGTATATAATAGGTATATCACATATGCACATATTGCAATATAATGCATATATTTTGCATATCTAATAGGTATATTTTGTACCTAGTCTGCTTTAAATGATTATCTTCAAAAGCCTCCCTATTACTGTCACTATAAGCCTTCAGTCTGAGGTAAGCAGAAGGAAAGGACTAATGATTTAGAATGATTTAGACTAATAATAGAACCAACCTTAAGTTAATAAACATATTATAAAGATTATAAAAATACTCTGCTAAACATTATACAAACTTCTGGTTTATCTGGAGATTAATAAAAAGTGAGATAATCCCTCAGGCATAGGGACTGGACATGTGTGTGTTTGGCATGGGTGTGTGCATACACATGTATGTATGTATGGGTGTAATGTGTATCGATACAGAGTATTCCAAAAGTCTTACTGCAATGTAAACTTTAGTAGTTTTAACAGCTTAAAATTATCCTAACACTTTTGGGGCACCCTGTATGTATGTATAGAACATATGTAAAATAAATACACAGTGATTTAGGGCAGGGGACTAAAAGCTGGAAGAATCAGGAAAGATTTTTTGAAGGAAGTGGGATTTGTACTGAGCCATGAAAGGTACTCAAAGTTCCAAGAATCCAAAGTGAGGAGGAAGAATATTTCAGGGATAGAAAATAGCTTATGAAAAAGCATGGAGGTAGAAGATGGAAGCAATAAAGGTCCAAGGGGACTACCTAGAACCAGGTAAGTTTGTTCCTTATCAAACTTACTCCTTGGAAGGAAAACTATGGCAAATCTGGATAGCATGCAAAAAAACCAAACCAAAAAAAAAAACAAACCCCAAAATCAGAGACTCCACCTTGCCAACAAAGGTCTGTATTGTCAAAGCTATGGTTTTTCCAGTAGCAAGGTATGGCTGTAAGAATTTGACTATAAAGAAAACAGAAAGCCATAGAATTGATGCTTTCAGATTGTGAATCTGGAGAAGACTTTTGAGAGTCCTTTGGACAGCAAGGAGATCAAATCAGCCAATACTTAAAGAAATTAATTCAGGCTGTTTACTGAAAGGTCAAATACTGAAATTGAAGTTTAAATACTGTGGCCACCTAATGAGAAGATGGGACTCATTGGAAAAGACCCTGATGTTGGGAATGATTGAGGGCAAAAGGAAAAGGAGATGACAGAGGATGAGCTAGATAGTGTCATAGAATGAACATGAACTTGGACAGACTTGGAGAGATAGTGGAGGACAGAAGGGCCTGATGTCTGGGGTGGGTAGGTGGTGCAGTGAATAGAGCACTGAACCTGGAGTCAGGAGGACGGGAGTTCAAATCCTACCTCAGACACTTAAACACAAAAACTAGCCGTGTGACCTTGGGCAAGTCACTTAACCCCAATTGCCCTCCAAAAAGCAAAAAAAAAGGGGGGGCTGATGTCCTCTGGTACATGGAGTAATAAAGAATTGTATACATCTGAACAACATGAACTTCCTTTTAAAAAAGAAAAGGGGCTTCAAAAAGACTTCATGAGGGTAAATGCTCTTTATAGTCTCTATCTTTTCATAGGTTATAAATCAGATTAGATCTTTTGGGATAGCCTGAGAACTTAACCATGAAGTGTAGCATTTTTTTTCTATAGGAATATTCATTCTGACCTCTAATTGACCAAGATACAAAAGGACATTAATTTTTTCTCATCTATAAAATAAAGGCATTGGTATTGGAGTAGGTCATTTCTAAGGTTCCTTCTAGCCATACTAGTTTATGATGCTGTGAAACATGTCAACTATAAGTTATTGGTAAATTGGAAAATGCCCACAAAGTTCAGAGTAAGACCATTTTGTATAATGGCATACCTATGTTGTTATAGCACCTCTGCACATAGTAGGTACTTAAGGATTCATTGAATGAATTAATGGCACAAATTGTGCAAAAAAAAAGTTTCCTAAATTGGCAACTAAAGTCATAGAGGCAGCCTTATTAGTCTTAAATATGAGCTCTGCCTGAATTCTACCTTATATGTCCAACACAGCTACATTATTAGAAGAAGAAAAAGAGGTTTTACTCTGCAGGAGGTAGGGAAAAAATAGACTTAGCTCAATATACTTTTTGTTCATCACCAGTCTTCATGATAGGATTTTGATACAGCTCTCCTTAGCATCAGGGTTATAGGTCTCTAGTCAGAGGCAGACTCAGGCAAAAGAACAGTAATACAGTCTAATAGTAGAACCAACCTCAGGGGTTAGAAACAGACTCTATCATTGAATGACATAGTCTTATTACAAACCTCATAACAAATTCCCAAATGTGACCCTTGTGATCTCAGAGACTAGAAAGTCAAGTGGAGGGAGATGTGCTGTCATGGAGAACAGGGCATTAAGACAAAAAACAAAATAAAACAAAAACAAAAACCACTATGCAGCCAGGCTGAAAATTAAACATATGTGAATTTCTTTAATTCAGATCCCTAATTATTTTGATGTTTTGCTATGACTTAATCTGAGTCATCACTTCAGCTGTAATTATACATTATGGAATGGATTATTTACAGTACCTACTATGGTAGGAAAAAAGCCAGAGAATCAGGATTTTGGAATGTAGTTGATATTCATTCATTGAAGACAGATATATCGAATCACTTCTATGTGCAAGGCCCTGTACAAGATGCTAGGAGGGTGGGGTGGGGTGGTATAAGGAAAGTTAAATCACAGTAAGAAAAAGGTTAAGTGATTTTTCCATGGTCAGGGGTGGGTAACATATTTCATCATTAGTGATGAATATATGATGCTAACAAGAATTCCTAAGTCTTACAAAGCTGTTTATATTTTTAATATTGTTGTCATTGTATAAATTATTCTCCTGGTTCTTCTCACTTCACTCTTCATCAGTTCATACAAGTCTTCCAGGTTTTTCTGAAATCATTTTCTTCATCTTTTATAACACAATAATATTACATCACATTCATATATATCATAACTTATTCAACTATTCCTCAGTTGAGGGGAACATCCTCACAGTTGCCAATTCTTTGCCACAACAAATTCATCTGCTATCATATTTTTGTATATCGTGAGTTAGAATTTATTTTGCTTAGGACTAATCCCTCTTATTCTTACACTCTCCATTATCCTCCTTTCCTCTTATTTCTCTTCGTAATCAAATGTATTTCTGTACCGTGTGTGTGTGTGTGTGTGTGTGTGTGTGTGTGTGTGTGTTTTGGTATTCTCCCTCTTTGACCAATTTAGATGAGAGTCCCGTTTTATTACCCATTCCCACCCAACCCCTTCTTCCTTGTTTGTTTCCACTTGTCCTCAATCACCCCATTTATATAAGATACTTTCCCTTGACCTTCCTTTTCCTTCCACCTCCATCTAGTGTATTCCTTGTCTCTTCCTTCCCCATTCTTCCTTTAAGATCATCAAGATATAACAAAACCACTCCCAGGCCCCTTGTCTAATTAGACTCCCTCTATGATCCCAGATGGTAATAGGATACAGAGAGGATACCTGTAAACATCTCCTCAGATTAGAATATTAAGTTTATCCTTGGTTAGTCCCTTTTGATTGCTTGCTTATGTTTGCCTTTTTATGTTTATCTTGTATAATCCGTTCTCTTTTTCTAGGTTGTGTCTTGAGTGTCCCTGTCAGCATAATGCATTTTATGGTGGGATTCTTTTTGTGTGTGTGTGCTCATTCTTCCAGCCTGCTTTCTGACTTCAGATTAATGTTAGACTGTCCACTTCTGAAGGAAATGCCTGATTCTTTCTTAGGATATTAAGTGTTGTTATTCTAGGCCCTCAGGGACATCTCAGGTTGATCCACAGCAAAATGTGACTGCTACCCCTCAGTCTGAATTATACAAGTTCCCAGCCTGGCTTTGAGTCTGCACAATATGCCTATGGGTTTGCTCTATTTGGAGTTCCAGTAGACTGCTGCTGGACTCAACCATCATCAGCTAATTGGAAAAATCTGTTGGTTTAAGGTGGCAGAACCATAGGCTTCTCTTTGGTCTTAGATCCTGCCCTACTTATTCCTCTGTAGACTTCAAACTGGTTTGGAAGTTGCAGTTGAGATCTCACTGCACCCTTAGGAGCTGAGCCACAGAGCTGTTGCTTCCTTAGTAGTAGGCTGTTACATACAATGACTTCTTACCTTGGAGCACTATGCCTAGACACAGATCCCTTCCTTAGCCTGCCCTAGACCTGTGACCTGGAGCTGAGTCCTGAGCATCAGAACTATTAGTAGGTACTTATTCCTGTACCCTACACAAGTTGAAGTTCCTCTGTGCTGGATATGAAACATTTCCTGCCCTGGCTCACAGCCCATCTCTGTGTGTAGGGTCCTCCTGACCATTATGCAGTAACTATACCACTTTTGGATTTCTTTGGACCACTTCATAATACCCTGATGCCTAGTGCCTTCTTCTCTGCCCCACTTTCAGCTTCTTTTTGTGTATTATCTTCCCTCATTAGATTGTAAACTCCTTGAGGGCAAGGACTATCTTTGTTTTCATTTGTGCCAAACACACCCCCAGTAATTAGCACAGTATTTGACACATAGTAGTTGCTTAATAAATGTTTATTGACTGACTGACCAAAATCCATCCCCAGTATTTGCAGATCTCTCTATCTTTTACCCTATGCTGACTTGGGCTGGACAAAATGACTTACTATGAGTTCTTTATGTTTCCTGATCAGTTTTAATTTTAGTGCATTTTCTAGGTCTGTTTGGAAGAGTTGTGGGGGCTGGTTGAGGAGTGATTGAGGAGATGTTTTCTGTACTTTCTTCTACTTTGCCATCTTGCTTCCACTTCTCAAGAGAAAGGATTTTGATAAGAGCAGAGTGGGGAAAGGGGATGAAAGAGCTAAAGGTAGAAGAAATGATAGGAACAGAAGCATGGAGTGGTATATTTGGGTAATGATGAATTGGTGAATTAGTTGGATCACAGGCTATAGTTAGGAAAGTATAAATAGGAAAGATGGGTTGGGGCCATGGCATGTAGGGCCATGAATACTAAACTGAGGAATCTGAACTTGATTTAGGAATAGGGAGACAAAAAATAATTTTAAGCAAAGGAATAACATGATTTAGCATGGTGCACCTTGCAGCAGCATGTTGGGTGTTTTGGAAGGAGAGGCTATAACCAATAAAATCAGTTTAAGAGGTTGTTGTGATTGATGGGAAAGAGGAAATAAGTACCTAAGTTAGGGTGGAGGTATTGGGAATCAAGATGTGATGAATAATGCTTTATTATTATTATTATTTATTAATCAGGCCTGACAATTTATCCACTGTACCACCTAGCTGCCCCAAAATCTCGGTAGTACTTAGAAGTTATTGTATGTAAAGGACAAGAGAGAGAGAGAGAGAGAGAGAGAGAGAGAGAGAGAGAGAGAGAGAGAAACCCTAACATCCTGGATTGTCATTCTAATTAGAAAACAAAAAGACTGAGAGTGGTGCCTGATAAGTATAGGTCTCTGAGCTGAACTTTAATTCAAGGAAATATTAACAGGATGGTTTGTGAACACCAAAATAGAGGAAATGGTGATAACTAAGATCTAGGGTATCTTTAACAAGAGCAGGATATTCCAGACTAATCACATTTCCTCTTCTGACAGGGTAATTAGACTAGACTAGAAGATTGAGACAATACTCAGTCTCAAGACTGAGACAATTTCTCATCTAGCAAGTCGCTTTGGTTCACTCTTCCAGATTGAGGCCAGCTCATTTGTTCCTTCTGGGTTTCTGGGCTACCCTGGGCTATCTTGAGGTATATCTCTCTCTAAGCTCTTGACTCAAGCCCCCTCTACACATGTTCCCCTTACTGTTAGGTGTCACTGAGTTGTGCTTCAGTTGCATTTAACACTAAACATCAATTACCTTTTACAAAGGTAATTCAAAGTTAAGGCACAAACTGAAGTATAAAATATTTCCCCCAAATACCTCAGGAGCATACACTCCCCTTTCCCATCTCAGTCTCTGGGGAGATGGGCTCAAAATGAGCTCAGTTTCTAAATAGCAGTGGTTCAAATAAGTTCACGTCCAAATACAGCATTGTGTTGGACACATCCTTGTGAACTAGGTCCAGAAGGTCACTCCTTGGTTCCTGGGTCATTAGTACTGAACTGGTTGCAAACCTAGGTGCTGGGACACTGAGACACTTTACTTAAAACAGAAGAAAATAAATGCTGGGGTCGTCAAAGAGCTGAGGGCTATACTCATATGGCCAAATGGCCCGGGAGAGGAGAAAATCAAGGTATTTATCCATAAAGCATTCTCTCTCACTGGATTCTATGAGTGAAGGAGTCAGCAAGAACCACTAAGACTGAGCAAAGAGAATGGTTGAGGCCAACTGACTCCTTTTTGAAGGTGCCCCTCATTCTAGCTAGGCAGCCAAACAAAAAATACTTCTACACAATTTGTTGTTGTTCAGTCATTTCAGTTCTGTATTATTCTTTATGATCTGCTTGGGGGTTTTCCTGCAAAAATACTAGAGTGCTTTGCCATTTCCTTCTCCAGCTCATTTTACAGATAAGGAACTGAGGCAAATAGAGTTAAATGACTTGTCCAGCATCACACAGCTAGTGAGTGTCTGAGGCCAGATTTGAACTCAGGAAGATGAGTCTTCCCAGCTTCAGGTCTGGCACTCTATCTACTATGCCACATAGATGCTCTATTAGCAGACCAGAACCAGTTACCCATGCTCCACGATTTCTCCAAGATATATCCAATTCAGGTCATCACAACTCTTCTCTATGGAAATTTTGCATTAGTTGAACATGCAGAGGTACTCTGTGTTTACATCGTTCTCTTACAATAGTTTATCGAGATTTTTTGGTGGAGGATTTGGCAAAGATAGAAAAGGTTGTGAAGGTCTTTAAACAGTAAATAGAGAAGTTTACTTTTGACAATAGGAAACCCTTGGATTTAATGAGCAGGGGAATGGCATGTTCAGATGGAGCTAGCTATGTGGAGAATAGATCAGAGAGAGGTGAGGCTTGAGGCATGGAGACCAGCTAGGAGGCTATTATAACAATGGTCCATGGAAGACATGATGAGGGCTCGAACTAAGGTAGTGGCTGTTTGAATAGAGAAAAGGGTAGTGATGGAAGACATGTTGTAGAGGTAGAAATGACAAGATTTTGTGATTGATTTATATGTGGAGTGAGAGAGAAAGTGAGGAGTCAAGGACAACACTGAGATTGAAAACTTGGGAGATAGGAAGGATGGTATCATGCTCTATGGAAATAGGGAAGTTTAGAAGAGGGGTGGGTTTGGGGGAAAGCAAATTATTTCTGTTTTAGATAGGTTGAGCTTGAGATGTTTATGATACAGCTGTTTGAAATATCCAATAGGCAGTTGGTGGTGTGGAACTGGAGCTCAGGATGCTGAGGACTGAGAAAAGACCATCTGATGTGACAGTTCAGAGATTGTTGCTAATTTTGGAGGGAGTAGTTTCAGTTGAGTAAAACTAGACATTGCCATGTATTGAGAAGCAACTGAAAGGAGAGGGAGCAGAATCCCGGGATATAATCAACTTTATCTTGGAGATTTTCTGAGAGAGGGAGGCACGATGGTCTTTTTTTTAAGGATAGGGTAACTTGGGCATGTTGGTAAGCATCAGGGAATGAACCCGGAGGTAAGAAAAGAGTGAAAGTTAAAGAGAGAAAGGGTTAGAAGTTAGACCAGAGAGGTGAGTGATGTGCTTAAGACCACACAGATAGTAAATGGTAGAGCTGGGACTCTAAGTCCTTTGACTTCTAAGCTGTCATCACTCATTCCTGTTATACCAGGCTTCCCCTCTTATCAGAGGCAGCCAGGTGGTACAATGGATAGAGCACTGGACTTGAACTCTGGAAGACCTGAGTTCAAATCTAGCCTTAGAAACTTACCAGCTGTGTAACCCTGGGCAAGTCACTTAACCTCTGTCTGCCTTAGTTTCCTCATCTGTAAGATGGGGATAATAATAGTGCCTCCTCTGAGGTTTGTTGTGAAAATCAAATGAGATAACAATTGTAAAGCACTTAGCATAGCACCTGGCACGTAATAAACATTATAAATGTCAGCCATCATTTTTATTATCATCACATTCAAGTGAGAAATGAAATTCCTTGAGAGTCCTTTTAAGAGAAGGGTTGCACAATGACCAACACTTCTGACGCTCAGGTACTAGCCATCCCCATGTGTACATCAGCCCAGAGCAGGTGACTGGAGAACAAGAAGCCAGCCAGTGTTTAGAATCTCCCTTAGATACAAGCAAGAAGTTTTGTTTGATTTCTTACCTGGTAGCAGGACCAGGAGAGAAAAAAGAGATGAGTGGGAGGTGCTTTGGGAGATAGCATTGGAATGAGCTTCTCACTAGCATGCTGCCCCCTGAAACAGCAGGGAGCTAAGAAACATGCAGGCAGCAGTCTGTCTCCTTGTCCTGCTAGGGATGGCATCCGGTAAGAACCCAGCCTTATTGCTCATTTTATATTGGATGTACTGTACCATCTAGTCTCGTTTGTTGAAAGAGATGGTTGGTCTTACAATGTCTTCCAGGGATTAAAATTGCATAGAGTTGAAAGTCAACAGCTTAAAAGAACATCATGAGATGCTCTGTTAAGCCAGAAATGGCTTTGACATTGCATTAGCTGGTTTGGAGCATGAGACTGTTTCAGGAACTAGGAACAGGGACATAGGAGAATCATTTTTTTTTTAAATTTCTTCTGAACTTAGTGAACCTCAAATAAAACAGGCATTTCCAGATATATTGTAGAATGGAAAAAGAGGATTATACATGAAACTGCAGATTTCTATTATGTACAGTTTGCTTTTCTTTTTAAATAGATCCTAAATTCAACATATAACTTTCAAAGTTGTACTGATTGTTGGTGAGTCTTTCTGACTTCCCCTTCTGTCCTCTTTCGTGCATTTAAAAATGCTTCAATGATCATTTTCCTTCTTTCTTTCCTTCTTCCTTCCTTCTTTCTCTTTCTTTCTATATGTAAGTCCTTTCTTTCAGAAGATTCTGAAATTCTTCAACCCATTCAATTCAACAGATCAGGGAGAATCTAAGCTCCTCCATAGGAGACTGTTCTTTGCTTTTATCTTTATATCCCCAGTGCCCAGGACAATGCCTTGTACAAAGTAAGTGTTTATTAAATATTATCCAGATTGGAGAAGAGTGTATGAGAGGATTATGGTGTGGGGAAT
The DNA here is from genome assembly GCA_011680675.1 of Gymnobelideus leadbeateri. Taxonomy (NCBI): domain Eukaryota; kingdom Metazoa; phylum Chordata; class Mammalia; order Diprotodontia; family Petauridae; genus Gymnobelideus; species Gymnobelideus leadbeateri. The sequence goes on along the minus strand of WOXC01009449.1, from coordinate 388,422 downwards.
AGCATCTGGAATTTAGAAGTAGGAAGATCTTGGTCAAATAATAACAGTTAGCATTTATATAGGGTATTTAGGTAGGAAAGTGGATAGAGTGCCAGTCCTGGAGTCAGGGGGACCTGAGTTCAAATTTTATCTCATACACTTACTAGCTGTGTAACCCTGGACAAGTCATATAACCCTGTTTGCCTTGGTTTCTTCATCTGCAAAATGAACTGGAGAAGGAAATGGCAAACCATTCCAGTATCTTTGCCCCCAAAAAACCTATATGGGGTCACGCAGAGTCAGATACAAATAATCAACTAAACAACAACACAAAGCATTTATAGAGTGTGTTAATGTTTGCAAAGCCCTTTACAATTAAATCTCTTTTTATTATTATAATCTGGGAAGTAAGTGCTGCTATCTCCCACTCCCAACTTTACAGATAAGGAAGCTGAGGTAAGTAACTTGCTCAGGGTCACATAGCCACTAGGTGTCTGAGGCCTGATTTGAATTCTACAGCCCTGAGTAAAGCACTTGACTATAATTGGCTCTCTAAGAATATGTCTGCAATGAGAGTATTTCCTTATCTGGGTTCCCTACATTAGCAGAAGTTCAGGACCTAAACTTAAAAATTATGCCAGAAATAGAAATTTTAAAAGGATGAGATAAAGGTAAAATATTTGATCCTATAGCAATAATGGATCCCTGGAGTTTCCCAATGAAAGGAGTGGCAATGGCCATGGGAGGGGGATGGAGGGGAGGAGAGGGAGGGGGAGAAAAGTTTGAAACTCAAGGGATTGTGGAACTGAATGTTATAAACTAAAAGTAAATAAACAAACCAATAAACAAAAGAAAGAAAGGAGTGACAATGTCCAACCAGTGCTTAAGAAAAATCTCTTTGACAGTTGTGTGGAGGATGGTTTGGAGAAGGAAGAGACTTGAGACTGGGGGGAAGTGTGGTTCAGGCTGGAGCTAGGGAGGTGTCTCTATGAGTGGAAAGAAGGGTATGGATGTGGGAGGTGTCAGGAAAGTAGAAATGACTAGATGCTATGTGAGATAAGAGGAAGCAAAGAGTCCAGGATAAAACCAAGGTTGCAAGTTCCTAGCCTGGGAGACTGGAAGGCTGATGGTACTCTCTATGAGAAAGTTTGGATGAGGGATGGGTTTGGGGAAGGAACAATTAATGAGGTCGGTTTTGGACATGTTGAGTTTGAGATGTCTATGGGACCCAAGGAGTGGATCTGGGAGAAAAGATAATGTAATGAGTTCTGCAATATAGATCCATGCCTGTTCATTTGTGTGATACCCTGTGCCCCACCATGCAAAATAAAAAGAAGGGAAACAGGGCTCTTACTGGTCACTGTGCTGGAGTCTGATATTCAAAGGGTAGCTATGATAGCTACCAGGTGATCTGGGAGGTAGGAAGTGGTAATTCTGAAAAGTGTGTTTGGGGAGGACTTTTCCCATAACACTGGCACAGATGCTGTCATAGGTGTCCTGGTAGTACTTAGGTTTTTAATTGCCCTGAGGAGCTGATATTAGTTCAGACCAAGGGAGGCTGAGATCTTTTTTGGGGGAAGGAGGTGAGCTGGAGTAGATGAGGACAGATGAGATTGTGTTAGAGACAAGATATTTTGAGGAAGGCATGACCTGTCTTCCCACTCTCCCAAATGATTGATCACAAACCCCTTTGAATCAATTCACAGACCTCTTAGGATTAGACCATGGCTCCCTGGAAGGCTTAGTCCCCACCTCGAAGACCACTGATCTAGTCCATCCTTCTGTTGTGTTAATCCTTTGTTTCAAAGAGGACCAATAACATCGCTGGCGATGTCTTGACTTGTATGTGAATTGAATTTAAGTGAGGCAGAGTTTTGCACAGTCAACAAACTCACTTTTTCTTTCTGAGCCATTGAAATCCAGTGGTGGAACAAAAGTTAAGACCGCTGGTGATGGCCCAGGATGCAATAGATGACCTTGGTGTCTTCAACGTCTGACCAAGCCCTAAGCACTCCACAGCGACCTTCATGGCCATTCTACTGGGGAAAGTCTTCACATGTTTAGGGTAGATGTCCCCCAAACTGACAGGTTTGAGGTCTCAACCTGGTTTAACCCATTTGCTGAGATGGTTTATTGGTTGTGGCCACTGCACATGCTACAGCTTCTTGGAGCTGGTAAGACGTAGTCTGTCTCTCTGTTTCCAGTAAAGAATAAGTTTTAACCCTCAATAAGTATTTAATTGAATTTAAACAACTGTGTTATGGGTGTCATGTAGATTAAACATTAGGTAGATGATATATGGACATATCCTTTCTCTATGTTAGTTACTCTACACCATGGCAACGAGAGTCCTAGGTAGAGGTTGTACATAGAGGATACTGTAGTTCCTTAATTATATTTTCTCCTGGAAAGTGTATTTGAAAACTCATTTTTAATTCATTACTGTGTTACCAGAGAAACTTAACAAATACTTGGTGAGCTCCTCCTCTGAACAGTACAGTATTAGTACCTGAGGTCAGAGCTAAAGGTTTTATCTTCTGAACCTACCAGTCAGGGAGGGGAAAAAGATGCCATCATATATTTGTGAAATCTTATTTCATGTCTGTAGTATATGAATGATAAGTATCTTAGTAAGAAAATTTTGAAGAGAACCTTAAGGATTATTCCACAGCTGTGGCTATTAAAGCCTAATTTATTCTACAACACTAGCTTTAAGTGAAATGTCCCTATTTGTAAATTACTGGGATGGCCTGATACAAGGGAAACAAGATAGACACATCATCCATCCAGATCTTAATCACAATTGAGGAGATGTTTCAGTGAGTTCAGTGACTGATAATAAATCTTTTGCATATTATTTCTTTTTTTTAGGGTATGCTTCAAGTAATTCTAATTTGAATCTTAATTAAGATGTATTTGTAAGTCAAATTCCATTAAAATCTCTCTCTCTCTCTCTCTCTCTCTCTCTCTCTCTCTCTCTCTCTCTCTCTCTCTCTCTCTCTCTCTCTCTCTCTCTCTCTGTCTCTCTCTCTCATTCTCTGTCTCCCAGACCACCAAAGTTGGGGAAAACACACTGGTAGGAAAGATGGTGGTATAGTGGAGACAAGTTGAGCTGAGAATCAAGAAACCTCTGATCCAGCCCATGTTCTATTGCTAATTAGCTGTGTGTCCTTGGGTAACTCATTTCCCCACTGGGCTTCAGATTTACCAGCTGGAAAAGGAGGTGGGGGTTGACTAAATAAGGTCACTTCCATTTTTAACATTCCATGATCAAGGAACTGGAGAACCCAAGATATGAGTATGAATATGGTGTATATGTGAACTAATCCTTTCATATATTCTGTCCTGTCAAATCCTTGCCCTGTATGGTGGAAGATGTTGACATATGTTGGTCTTTAGAGGCAATCAATAGGGCTCAGGGTGAGCAAAGGAATAACCATTTATTTAGTGCCTGCTGCAAGCCAGGCACTATGCTAAGGACTTTACCAATATTAACTCATTTGATCCTTAAAACAACATTGCAAGGTAAGTGCTGTTAATATTTCTATTTTACAGTTGAGGAAACCAAGGCAGAGAGATGTTAAGTGACTTGTGCAGGGTCACACAGCTAATAAGTGTCTGAGGTCAGATTTTGATTCAGGTTTTCCTGACTGCAGGCCCAGCACTCTATCCACTTCACCACCCAGCTGCCTCAAGGGAAATAACCCTGGTAAATAAAAGAGTGGTCTAAGTACTGAGCAGAGATACTAGATAGAAGGTCCTTATAGGTCAAACCATAATGGGATAATTAAATACAAAGGGCTTGCTAAGAAGAAGGAAAGGGAGTTTATAGCAGTGCCCTAACACCAACAAAGTCAACATCAAGTCAGGAAGAAAATATGAGGAAGGGTGACAATGGGTTTCAATGCAATGATGGTTTGACTCAGACCTCTGTCTGGTTTTGGTTTTTTTATGGTGGTAATATGCTAGTCATATCATATTTCCTTATGATGCTGTAGCTCTGGACCTGGTCTACAAAATCCCCATTGTTGTCATTACATTTCCTCATTCCAAGTGAATGGAAAGCCTTAGAAGACAAAACTCTGAATTTGTAAGACTAAGTTTGGAGGCCAACTGTTGGTCTTTAAGTTCAACTGACAACTTTGCACAACCCTGCGTCACTTAAATCCAATTCACAGGCAAGTGAAGATGTCAATGGTCCTCTTGGAAAATGAAGGACAAACAACAGCTACTGAACATTTACATAAGTGACAAGGGAATTGTCACACCTAATGACACCCTAACTGCTTTGAGAGGTGGATTAGGATTTCTCTTGGCCCTTTGAGGGGATTGTGGCTAAGAGAGACCCCTTTTCTTCTTTCTACTCAATGTCATTCTTTGTCCCAAATGTTCACATAAACTCTATGTACCCAACTTGTGGTAGGGCATTCTGAGCTCATATTGGTCTGATCAGCCACAGTCAGACACAATGTAACTTGACTCCACCATAGTGATGTTATTTTGGTCCTCTTCAAGAATGAAAGGCAATAACCAACCAACACGGACAAAAAAGTAGTGATCATGGTATGATTTGAGAGACATTGTAATGACAGTACCACAATATCTGAAATTACATTGAGTTTCATATCTTTGAGCAAAGCATTTGTCCTTGTTGGCCTTTCTCTCAAAGTTTCCCAGACTTTCCTCTTAGGGTCATAGATCTAGAGATGAATGAGACCAGCCCTTTCATTTTAGAGATGAGTCAACTGAGGTCCAGAGAGACCAAGTGACTTGCCCAATGAGATGATGTGGCAAGTCAGAGATTCACATTCAGGTCCTGTGACTCCAAATGGATCACTATCCTCATCACATCACATTGCAGCCCTTCATATGAAATACCACTTGAGGCAAATGATAGAATTCCCCCTTATCTCCTATTTTGTTGAAAATGGGTTCAATCAATTAATCAATCAATATATAGTGGTTGGATACCTAGGATTCACCTAAAACAGAACTTTAGGAGGCAAACATAGGATTAACTCAATGACTCTCAAATATTATGGCAAAATACTGTACTAAGGGCATGCATATCAGTTTCTATGTACAGGAACCAGGTTATAAATATGATAAATTTCAAAACCTTTGTAAATTGGGACTAGGAATGCATTTTCTCTTGGCACTAATGCTACCTATAATGAGTAGGATCCCAAGTTAGCCCACAAATTTTATCCATAATATCTTTAAAGTATAAAATAGAACCTAATTTATCTGAGGCCAGTGTACCTTCTGTCGACTTCTAAATCTTCCTCACTTTTCTTTAATGAGTCCCACCCAAGCAGCAGTGGTGGATTATTAAGTAGACTAAATACTGAAGGTCATATACATTTTGGGTGGAATCAAGGCTCTTTTTCCTTTTTTGACCAATGACTACCTTGAATACTTTAACTTTGGAGAGAGGAAGAAGCATAGAAATAGTACTGTGTGGGGACAAATGAGGAGAGAAGATAGGGGTTTACTGATCCTACCTATAAGACCTGCACCAAAGGACAGGGAGGGAGGAACTGCCTCTGAACTCTACCTTCCCTTCCCTGCCCTTCCTTTCTACTTATCATTTTGCCCTGCGGATCTCACCCTGAACCTCTTAAGGAGGTGAAAAGTGAGATTCAGGGCTGTGCAAGGTGGGCACCAGGCAAAAATGGGGTCAGTCATGGAAAAGGAGAAGGGGAATCATTAAAGGATAGATCAGTAGAAGTAAAGGGTAATCCTGAAAGGTGCATGCATCACGAAAGAAAGGAACTTCCTACGATCAACCACGTGGTTATGCCAGCTGTTTTTGATGTAAGAAACATATGTGAATCAAGCATGAATAAGTCAAGGACCAACTATAATTACAGGTCTAATCCTCAAATAATCCCAAGGAGTAAAACATTTTCTTTGTGACAAAAGTGCTCATAAGCAGGAAGGAAATCGACTCCTTTAAGCAACAGAAATACCAGGTAATCTAGAAGTTGTAATTTCATAGGATCCAACGATTTAAAGCTGTAAAGGACATTATTGATCATCTAGTTCAACCCCAAATTTATTTTTTTTTAAGTTTTATTGATATCTTTTGTTCTTTTGTCAATCCTTTCTGGAGATAACACACACTCCCGGAGAGCATTCCTTTTAAACAAGAAAAACATTTGAGCAAAACCAATGCAAGGATCACGTCTGACAATACATGCAACACCCTGCACCTATAGTCTCCCACTTCTACAAGGGAAAGAGCAAAGTTCACTTCTAAATCTTTTTTCCAGCCCTTTATTTTACAGATGAACAAACTGTGGCCCAGGAAAAGTGAAATGACTTGTCCCAAATTTATTTTTAATAGCATTTTCCCCAATTAAATGCCAAGCAATTTTTAGCATTCATTTTTTACAAGATTTTGAATTCCAAATTTTTCTCTTTCCTCTCCCCTTCACCTAAAATGATAGGCAATTTGATATATGTTGTACATGTTTGTTATCATGTAGAATATTTTCCATATTATTCACATTTGTGAAATAAGAAACAGATCAAAAGGGGGAAAAATGACAAAGAAATAAAGTCACTGAAAAGTATACTTCAATCTGCATTCAGGATCCATCAGTTCTTTAACTGGATGTGGATAGTATATTGCTTCATGAGTCCTTTGTACTTGTCTTGGATCATTGTGCTCCTGAAAATAGCTGATTCATTCATAGTTGATCATCACATAATGTTACTGATGCTGTGTACAATTGTTTTCCTGGTTCTGTTCATTTTTCTTTGCATCAGTTTGTACAAGTCTTTCCAAATTTTTCTGAAATCTGCCTGTTCATCATTTCTTATTGAAGAATAGTATTTTACTATATTCATATACTACAGCTTGTTCAACCATTCCCCAATCAACGGGCATCCCCTCAATTTCCAATATTTTGCCAGCACCAACAGGGTTGCTATAAATATATTTGCACATATAGGTTTTTCCCCTTTCTTTATGATCTCTTTGGGATACAGACCTAGTAGTGGTATGGTCTCAAAGGGTATGGACAGTTTTTCTGCCCTTTGGGCATAGTTCCAAACTGCTTTCCAGAATGGTTGGATCAGTTTATGAATCCACCAAGAATGCATTAGTGGCCATCTTTTCAGAAATTGTATATTACTGCTTTTGACTTAATATAGGAGAAAGGAAAAGAAGGGGAAAAGAGCTGGAAGGGGTCTCAGCAACCATCTGGCTAGTTCAACATATTCATTTTATAGGTAAGGAAAACAAGGTCCAGAGAGATTTAATTACTTGTCCAAAGTCACACAGTAAGAAAGTGTCCTAAGTCAGAATTATGAAGAAGCAGTTTGGGAGGCACCAGAAAACCTTAGCTTTTACCTTTCAAGACAGGGAAGATGACAAAAAAAATTTTCTTCATCTGATAACAGCTCCAAGCCACTAGATTCTTAACAGAATTCTTGGTATTCTGAAGCTGCATGGCATAGTAACTAAAGTATTAAGGAGAGTATTAGACTCAGGACGGGAAGTCCTGAGTTCAAATGTGATTCTAGTGTTTTATGTGACCATGGCCAAGTCACTTATTTCATAGCCACAGCTTCCTGAGCTGGAAAATGAAGGGATTGTACTAAATGGCCTCTGATACTCCTTCCAGCTCTGAATCTATGATCCATGATCCAAATCTTATCCCTGACACTAGCTAGTTACCCTGGGCAAGTCAATGAAGTCCTCAGTTTCATCATCTATTAAATGGGGATGAAAATAACACTTCGAAGTGAGTCTAAAATGAAGTCCTTTGCACACTTTAAAGGACTATATAGATGCTATTTATTGTTTTTATATTTGTTCCCAATTTGCAGGGGGAGATTGTCTACAACTAAATGAGTTCCCAGCAAGCTGCTTTGTCAGAGAGAATGCTTCACCTGGCACTACAGTCTACAGCTTTAATGTGACTTTATCACCATTGGCATCACCTGTGAGCGTTGGGTTTCCTTTTATAGTAAATTCAAATCCTTTGACTCAAGCCTTCTGCATTAATGCATTATCAGAGAAAAACTTTGAAGTAAGTCTCCTCAACTCCTCCAGCTCAAAAAGGTGCAGGTGGTTTGGTTTGAATTTCCTGTTGCACAGGAAAATTGGTCACAAATGACAAGAGTTGGATTGAATTCTTGATAAAGGAAAGTCTCTTCATCTCATAACCCTTCTTATTACCCTTTCTTCTGGTGGTCTAGGAATTTTGTATGAGGTCATAAGAGTCTCTGGTGGAGATACCACATTACATGTGTGTCTGGAGCACTTTCCACCAGAGACTCTTACGACTGATAGGGCTCTCTCTTTTTCCTAAAGTTCACTCCTCTGAAGACCAATGAACAACATGTTTACCAGATATGACTTAATACTGATAGCATCTGACACAGTGGAGTGGAAAGAATTTGGGAGTGGGGTCACAGAACCAGAACTGGAAGGAACTTCAAAGGTCATTGAGTTCAAATCCCTCATTTTGGAGTGGAAGAAGCTGACACCAAGGGACATTAAGTGATTTGCTCATGGTCACATGTATCAAGAGGCAGAATTTTAACCCAGGTCCTCTTCAGAGCTCTTGTCCTTTCCATTGCATCACACTGAATCTGGAGCCCTTGGTTAGGTTCCTGCGACCCTTGGCAAGATACAATATCTTTGAGTCTCACCTTCCTTTTCTGTAAAACAGGGATGATAATATTTTCACTACATAGCTTACATTATGACTGGGGGAAAGTGCTTTGTAGACCATAAAGTGCTATAGAAGCGTTATTGTGACCATCCCTTGGGAGGTGTTAGGATAGCAGGCAAGATGGTAGAATTGTTTGAGACCTTCCTCAAGATACCTGCCAGCTCTTATTCTAATTGTGTGGGGTTTTTTCTGTATTTTTTGAATTTTAATTTTTAAAATTAACACATATTTTCTTCCTCTCAGAACCTCAACTCCTCAATTAAAAAAAGGAAAAACCCAAGACCCTTGTGTGTGTGTGTGTGTATATATATATATATATATACATATATATATACATATATATATACATATATATATATGCTTTAAGTAAGCATGCATGTATATCTAGTCAAGCAAAACAAATTCCTTCATTGACTATGTCAAAAAAGATATATGTCAAGGGCCACTAGGTGGTGCAGTGAATAGAGCACTGGCCCTGAAGTTGGAAGGACCTGAGTTCAAATCCGCCTCAGACACTTGACACTTAACTAGCGGTGTGACCTTGGGCAAGTCACTTAACCCAAATTGCCTCCCCCCCCTCAAAAAAAAATGTCATTCTGCATCTTGAGTCCTTCCCTTCTCTATCAGAAGGACGGTAGCTTGATTCATCACCAGTTTTCTGGAATTATGGTCAGTCATTGTATTGATCAAAATTCTTCTTTCAAAGTTGTCTGTCTTTATAATGTTGATATTATTACATAAATTTTTCCCCTGGTACTGCTGCATTCATTTGGTATCAGTTTAATACCAGGAAGACCTGTTTTCTATTGAAAGCACATGTCACTATAATGAAATGCCACATCAAAGAACTCTAAACATAGGCGCCTAGGTTCTGACTGCATAAATATTTTCCCTTTAGAAGAGATAAACCAAGTATAATAAACATTCACTTTTAAAAGGGAAAGTCACATCTGCTTACAGTTATTTAGCTTTCGACTTCTTCTGAGTGATTCCCAAAGTTGCCATTTCTCCTTAAGCCAGGGTACTAAGTCTGCTTTTTAAATTTCCAGCTGAAATAGAAAATGTAGTTCTACAGCAACTAATGTTTCCCATGGAGACAGATGTCAAAAACCTATAATGATAGGTTTGCTCATTCTAGCTATAACTCATTCTTATTCAGCAGTTTACAGTGTTTCTATCACAATAGCTCTGTGAGATCAGTATTGAAAATAAAACCTTCTGGATTTCCAGACTTGCCTAAGTGTCAAGTCTCTGAGGCTGGATTTGAACTCAGGTCCTACTGACTCCAGGGCCAATACTCTATTCACTAAACCACCTCTCTGCCCCTTTTAAACATGGTGCAGGGTAAGCTCAAACCCAATGTACCTAAATCCAAACCAGGTACCTTTCTTCTGAAATCATCTCCTTTCCCCCACTTCTGCCTTTCTGCCATTTGTAGGCCATCCATTCCTCAGGTCTTCCAGGTGCAAATCCTTGAGATCATCCTTGATTTCTCCTTTCAGCCCTCTGTAATCGGTTCTGTTGATGCTTTGTGGGTAATTCTCTCAGAGCTGCTTCTTCTTACTTCCCAGTGCCATCAACTCTTATCACCTCCTCCCTACTGACCTTCTAGCCTCCTCTTCTCCAGATAGCATGCAGACAGACCATTTCTTGGTTGTTTATTATGTCACTTTTCTGTCATGTCCGACTCTCTGTGATCTTTTTTCTGGGTTCTTCTCAGCAAAGACACTGGAGTGGTTTGCCATTTCCTACTCTACCACAAATGAAAAAACTGAGGTAAACAGGGTTAAGTGACTTAACCAAGGTCATATAACTAATACATGCCTGAGGCATTGTATATACCAGACACTAATTTAGGTCTTCCCGACTCCAAGCCCAGCACTCTATCCACTGCCCCACCCAACTGCCCCAGAGTTCTCACTAGAGCTACATGGCTGAACTTCTAACTGCTCTCAGGAGATCACCATCTAAATGCCCATTTGGAACATCAAAGAAAACATGCAGACCTGAACCCATCACCTCTGCAAAGATTGTCCTTTCTCCTGTCTTCCCTATTTCTTCCTTTTCCCTTCCTTCCCCCTCTTTCTTTTTTCTTTCTTCCTTTCTTCCTTCCTCCCTATCTCCTTTCCTTCCTTTGTTCCTTTTTTCTTTTTCTTCTTTAATTTCTTTCTCCTTTCCTTTCTTCCTCCCTCCCTTGCTTCTTTCTTCCCCCCCCTTTTTTTAAGACTGGGCCTCCCTATCTTTTCCAGGTGCTACTCATAGGTCTGATCCTACTCCCATCAGCATGGGAAATTTGATCTACTTTGTTTCTGACCTCTGCTGGTTTGCTCCTCCCTAACCATCCCAGTCACTCCCATTTCCCAGAGGACTCAGCATATTAATATGGCACATCACTCAGACACCAGATCAGTTTAGCCCACTGTGGCTCAGATCTCCTGAGCTCAGGAGAAAGGCCAGCCTCAGTGTCCCTGATAGCTGGGATGACTGGCCTGCACCCCAGTCTAGCTATTTCTATTGAAAGAGGGATCCTGAGAGAATCACAAGGTTAGAACCATGGGCCAAATCTGCTTAGATGAAATTTAATAGACAGCTAGGTAGCATAGTGGATCAAATGCTGGACTTGAATTTAGGAAGGACTGTGTTCAAATCTTGCCTCAGACACTTAACTGTGTGGTGTTGGGCAAGTCACAATTTTTCTATGTTCCAGTCTCCTCATCTGTAAAATTAGGCCATTGAATTTGATCATTTCTAAGGTTCATTCACTATCTAAATCTATGGTCCTATGAAATGTAAAGTTTTATATATATAAATATATATATAAATATATCAACTGCATAAATTCAACTTAGGGGAGATGTAGCTAGTCAACAGTTCACATGGGAGAGAGGAGAAACCCCTTGATTTTAGTGGACTGAAAGCTGAAGGTGAACAAGCAGTATCAAGCAACAGTTAATTCGATGCCAGACTGCAGTCACTGAAGCTTAATGTCCAGAAGGATGAACAATACAACAACAACCAGAACAAGAAGATAAAACCCTCTGCCCTGCTTGGTTTGCATCTGGAATGCTTGTGTTCAGTTCTGTGGGGGAGGGATCACAATTTAGGAATCTTGACAAAACTGGAATGTGTCCAGTGGTGGGTGACCAGGAGAGTGAGACTAGGAAATATAGCATATGGGCATCGGATAGAACAGATGGGAATGTTTAGCCTGGCCTAAGTAGGAGTATAATCCTGGTCTTCTGAAGTAGAGCAAAGCTCCCATGCTGAGCCGAGTAAGATCAGCCTGTGAGTAGCACCTGGAAAAGATAGGGAAACCCATTCTTAAAAAAGAAAAGAAAGGGAAGATAGAAGAGATAGAGGAAGAAAGGAAGATGGGAAAGGAGGAAGAAAGAAGTGAAGGAAATACTCTCCACCCTTGGGTCCCTTCCTGTGATTTGCTGGTTCTTCTAGAATCTCCATCTTAAGGAAAACACCCCAAGCCGGCCATGTCTTCATCCTCTTCAGGTTCTACTTCTGATTCTAGACTTTCTCTACCATGCCCCTGTACCAGTCCCCCTCCTCCTCATCTTTCCAACTCCCTTTTATGAGTTTTCTTCCCCCATTAGAATGTAAGCTCCTTGAGGGCAGGGACTAGCTTTCTTTCTGCTTATATCGGCACTCCCAGTACTTAGCACAGTGCCTGGCACCTAGTAAGCACTTGACTTAAGCTCATTGACTTGACATACTGGAAAAAAAAAAGACTTAGGAGAACCACAATACCATCTTGAAAGACTGCCCTGTAGAAGAGAGGTTAGGCTTGTTTTGCTTAGTGCCAGAGCACAGAACTAGGAACATGGGTGGGTAGATATTTGGCCTAACATGAGAAAAAACTTCCTAAAAATCAGAGCTCTTGAAGATGGGAATGAGCTGCTTCCCACTGGAGAGCTTCAAGCGGGATAACTACTTGTTAAGGATAATGTAGAAGAAATTCTTAATTAGGTATGCTTTAGACTACGTAACCTCTGAGGTTGTTTTGAATCCTAAGAATCTATTGGCTTCTTTCCAATCTCTCTCCGTTCCAATCCATTTTTCTCCCAATGTTGGAGTATTTTTCCTAATGTGCTATCCTGATCACATCACTCTCTTGTTCTTCAATGATTCTTCATTATCCACTGAATAAAGTATATATTCATTAGCCTAGTGTTCAGTGCCTTCTACAGTCTGCTTTATGGCATCCTGTTTCTCCTTCTGATGAAATCAATGTGCTGTCTAAACTGGACTATTTATGGGTTCCTTGTTCTGTTCTGCCCTCTCCTATTGTCTGAGGTAAAGGGGGTCGGGGAGAAACAAGCACTTATTAAGTTCTTGTTATATACAAGACACTATGCTAAATGCTTTACAAATGTTATTTCATTTGGCCCTCTTAACCTGGAAGGTAGGTGATATTATTATCCTCCTTATATAGTGGAGGAAATTGAAACAATAGAAGTTAAGTGATTTGTGCAGGCTAGAAAATGTTGGAGGTCACATTTCAACTCAGGTCTTCCAGACTGCAGGCACAAGGCACTATCCATTGAACCACTTGTTATAAACAAACTCTGTTGTCCCAGTATCAGCTCAATTTGGAGCTCAGTCTAAGAGGGTCTGCTGATCCCTCCCCTTTGGTCTCCAGATCAGAACTAATATGGTAACAGAAGAAATCCCAGTTTGTGGAGTGATTGAAGAGATACTTTTATTAACAGTTCTCTGGAGAAGCATGTGTGCATGTGTTCCCTCATGGGACAACACACACACACACACACACACACACACAAGCAGAACAAAGGTTATATAGGACCCTTTGTCTCTACCTCATTTCATCCCACCCCCATTACAATCATTGGGCCCAGTCAGGGAGGACATCCCCTCTCCAGGACTGTCCTTCACATGAATTGTTCTCTTTGTCCTGCCGGTATAACACATGTCCAGACAATGGTTAAACCAACTGGTTTGGTCCAACTTGGCCTGGGTCCCCTCTCTAAAGATAAACTCACAGATTTCTCCCCACTATATGATTGGATAGAGTGTTCTTCTCTTTCTTCCTCACTGACTTAGGTCCTCCCACACTCCCTGTGCAGGGTCTGTTTCTGACATACCCATTGTTCCCATAGAATCTGGTAAAACCAAACTATCAGTATCTATCACACACTTAACTTCTAAAGAGAAGCTGAGTGATTTGCCCAGGGTTGCACTTCTGTTTGGGACATGAGCCTCTGTCTTAATGTGAGGCTGACTCTCTTTCCACTTTATCTGCCATGCTCTAAGAGTCCCCCAAAGTCTACTTCACTATGTGCCATTGTGGTGGTCAGCCTGTTCAAGTACTAATGTTCTTTGAGTTAGGGTTCTTTGAAATGGATGATGCTAATTAAGTCTGAAGCCTTTGGCAGCCGAGGAATAGATCATTCACAATTATTTATCTTTATCATTATCAATCCCATTTCAAATCTATATCTAAGGGGTGGCTAGGTGGTGCAGTGAGTAGAGCACCAGCCCTGGAGTTAGAAGGACCTGAGTTCAAATGGGACCTCAGACCCTTAACACTTACTAGCTGTGTGACCTTGGGCAAGTCACTTAACCCCAATTGCCCTGTCTTCCCCCTCAAAAAAAAAAAAGCAAAAAAAGTCTATATCTAAATCTCCCTTCTTTTCACAGCCCCACTAAGAACTTTCGTTTTGTTTTTTCAGGTAGTCACCACTGGAAAACCTTCACTTGATTTTGAAACAATGCCAAAGACATTTCAATTGCAGGTTTATGTTAAAGATGAAGCTGGTGCAACGGACCTGGGACTCTTGACTGTCCATTTAAAAGATGTTAATGAGCCTCCTCTGTTTCTAGACAATTTGGCAAAAGGAAGTAAGATCTGGTATATCTGTGATGTAGAACAATGGGCTTCTAGGAGACAGATAAAAATGATTAAACAAGCAGATGTTTTCACTGGAGAAGGCAGCTGTTGGGACAGACAGAAAAATGAAGGAACGACCACCTCTTTCTAGTCATCAATCCCTCTCCCCTTTCTTTACACTTGGGTGGTAAAAAACAAAACAAAACAAAAAACCCAAATAACTGACCCACCCAAAGAAACAGTGGACAGAGTGGTCTGATTATGAAGTATTCCTTAGGCATCTTCCCATCTTCTCCCTCAAAACTAACCTTTTTTTCCTCTTTCCCAGGGCCCTTTGCCCACTCCAGACACGAGTTCAGAATCTTCCAGTCAACTTGTTCTTAGATAATTCTTCTTACAATGTTAAAAAATCCCCCAAAAAACACAACTGAAATTAGCTGAAAAAACCATTAAATGTGTAAGAATTCCCAAGGGTATTTTTACAATTTAAGATAGGATTTTTGGAGATGGGAAAACCTCACACCGAAGAGTTTCCTACGGGTGACCTTCTAGTGACTTTTACCTTCCCTCAGTCCCTGCTGGTAGACAGAGAGAATGAGAATTTGGTACATCAGCTCTGAAAAGCCTTCTGAGCCAGCACTGTATGATTTGTTTGAATGCACCCTGTAAATAGGGTATTTCTTCATATGTCAACATTTCATTGGTTTAGGAACTCAATCAACCAATGGATTTTAGCTTGTTAACCCTTCTTCAGTTTAGTAGAGTTATCTGAGGAGCACAGAAATTAAGGGACTTACTCAAAGTCACCCAGCAAAGGGAATTTAAACCCAGGTTCTCCTGACCCAAGATCCAGCCCACTAAGTCAGTCTGCCTATCTACTCCTTTCTAATTGCATAGTGACTCCTCAGGTTTGATAAATTAGGCCATACTTGAGAAACTTTGGTTCCTTATTTGTTTTTCTTATGTGCATCAGAATTACATATTTGTTTTATGTCCTTAAATGTTATTATACTTTGAACTCCTGTGTAGCTGTAGAGCTCTATATTTTGGAAGAAACAAGCCCTGGACCCATTTACCAGATGGAAGCAGTTGATCCTGAGAATATGCCCCTCATGGTAAGTTTTATTAAAATGTAGATATTAATGAATGGCCTATTCAGGCTCTGGTGTGTTATTGTGGGCCAGGATTCCTTCCCCCTCCCCCTGCCCCACACACTCCTTACCACTGGCTTGAACTGTTTCAAGCAAAGAAGTTGCAGATGTGGGCAGTTTGTGTTTACTCTGCCCTCAGGCGGATTGATCTATGACCTATATGTTGGTTCTTTGGGCAAGAAGAATAAAAAACCGGTTTTTAAGCCTTCAGTGGAAAGCTCTGGAGACCCCATGGGACCTATTTTGCCTTATCTATTTTTATCTTTTACCTGAAGACACTGGAATACGTTTTTAGTATAAAAAAGACTGTTTTAATTCTAGGGCTTTGAGTGATACATTTTACCACTTGGAAACCTGAACTGATACATGTGTGAACCTGAAATCCAGTATTTGTATAGGTTGATTTGGGGCTTTGGAACTGGAGAAAATATGCTTTATGTTTCAAAGTTGGAAGTTTAAAAAAGAGATTAGAATCTGATCTCCTTCGTTTTCAATACCAAGCTGAGTAAGGATGACCTCTGGTGAGATTTTGTAGCAACAAAATGTGTCTTGGGACCCAGTGGTCTCTTTCTGTGCCCCTCTTCCTAATACCTTACTTCCTAACACCATCTCACCTCCTTCTAAAGTCATGGATCTAGCTCTAGTTATGATATTGGAGGTCACCTAGGCCAAGTTCTTTGTGAGGAAACTGAGGCCTTGAGAGGTTAAATGACTTACCTAAGGTCACACAGGCAGTGTGTAGCAAAACCTGATTCAAATTCATGTTTTCTGTGGGGTGGCTAGGTGGCTCAGTGAATAGAGCACTGGCCCTGGAGTCAGGAGGACCTAAGTTCAAATCTGGCCTCAGACACTTAACACAAAAAACTAGCTCTATGACCTTGGGCAAGTCACTTAGCCCCAATTGCCTTCCAAAAATAAAAAAGAGTTACCTAGAACACTAAAAGATTGAGTGATATTCCCAGGGGCATGAGACCCCTGTATTCATCAGAGCTTTCCCTGACCTGTAGGCCAATTCAATATCCACTATTCCATGCTGCTGCTTCCTCATATTCATCTTAAATGGTACCAAAATGGAAACCAAAAAACCTACCTCCTCGTTTTATGTTCCACTGTAATAGATTTTTATTGATATCTTTTATTTTTCTTAGACTACATTCCTCCCTCTATCTCTCTCCCTGTGACACCCCCCAGAGATCCATACTTTACAACAAATTTTTTTTTCTTAAAGAGAAAGAAGAGGGGGCAAAATCTGTAAAAACAATCAACAAATTAAAGAAACCTGATGATGTATGCAATGTTCCACATGCATAGATTCCTACCTCTGGTAAGGAGCAGGCAGTTTCTTTCTTTAGGAACAAGCTTGTCCTTTATAATTTCACAATATAAAGTTTTGATTGTTTTATGGTTGTTCTTCCCATTATATTGTTGTAGTCACTGTGTCTATTTGCCTGGCTTTGATTCCTTCATTTTGCATCAGCTCATATAAGTCTTTCCATTCTTCTCCATATCCACCACAATCGTCTTTTTTTTTATAGCACAGTAATAACTGTATTACATTCATGTACCATGTTTTGTTTAACTACTCCCCAATCAATGGGTATCTACTTTGGTTTCGGTTTTTTGCTACTACAGAGGGTGCTATTTTAGTACATATGGAACCTTTCTTCTTGTCAGTGGTCTATAAGTCCACTTATACAATAAGTGGACTGTCTGGGTCAATTCCAAATTGTATTCCAGAATGGTTGTACCAATTTAGAGCTTCACTAACAATGCATTAATTTGCCTGTCTTTCTACATTCTCTTCAACTTTTACTATTCTCATCTTTTTTTCATCTTTGCCAATTTGCTGGGCATGCAGTGAAACTTTTGTGTTTCTTCCACCTGTGTCTTTCTAATTATTGATGATTTGAAGTGTTCTTTCATCTGATTGTTAGTAGTTTATTTACCATTCTACTTTAGAGAATGGATTGTTCATATCCTTTGATCACACATCCAAAGTTTTATTCCTTGCCAAAACCTTATATGCAAATTACCAAGCTTGGACCCCCAAAGAGTTGAAAAAAATACACCTCTCTCCCTTTTTTGCAAAACTGGGGGACTATGGGTGTGAATATTCTCTCAATACTTAGCTGATGTGTAAGTTGGTTTTATTGAACCTTTTTTCAACTAGATAGTGCAGTGGATAGAGTGCCCAGTCTGGAGTCAGGAAGTCCTGAATTCAAAACTGGCATCAGACACTTACTAGCTATATGACGCTGGGGCAAGTCCCTTTAACTCCTCTTTGCCTCGGGTTCCTTACCTGTAATATGAGGATAATAACAGCACCTGCCTCTCAGGTTGTTATGACGATCAAATAAGAAATATTTATAAAGTGCTTAGCACAGAGCTTGGCACATAGTTACTATGGTTATTATTTTCCTTTTTTTTCTTTCTTTTTTTGATACCTCTTTATATGCTTCATTTAGTATTTTTTCCCCAATTACATGTGAAAACAATTTTAACATTCATTTTAAGACTTTGAATTCTAAATTCTCTCCCTCCCTTCCTCCCTGTGGCCCCCCCTCCATTGAGAAAGTAATCAATTCAATATAGATTATACATGTGTAGTCATGCAGAACATATCCATAATAGTCATCTTGTGAAAGAAGACAGACAATGAAACTCAAGAAAAATAAAGAAAGCAAAAAAAAGTATGCTTCAATCTGTATTCAGACACCATCAATTCTTTCTCTGGGTATGGATAGCATTTTTGATCCTAAGTCCTTCAGAGTTGTCTAGGATCATTGAAATGCGGAGAACAACCTAGTCATTCACAGCTGATCATCTTACAATATTGCTTTTACTTTGTAGACAGTATATTTCACTTTGCATCAGCCCATGCAAGTCTTTCCAGCTTTTTCTGAGAGCATCCTGCTTATCATTTCTCATAGTACAATAGTACTCTATACTCACATACCAGTTTGTTCAGCCATTCCCCAATTGATGGGCAACCTCAATATCTAAATTATTTCCCTTTTTTCAATTAATCAATTAATAAACATTTATTGTCTACTGTTTTTCAAGCACTGTGCTAAGTATTTCCCATATAAAAAGAAGAGGGCTTATTGGGCATGGGAGGGAGGACATTTTTAGAAATAAATGTGATGTAAAAACAAAGCACATAAATAAAGATAAGGTTTTTAAAAAAAACTCATATATGCATACAACCAGCCTTTAAACTCTCTGACCATCTTCAAGGCAGAAATGGGTTTCTGCCTTTTCCCTCCTTCTACATATGTCCCTCAGGCTACATGTTGCCTTTTTTGTGACTTTTCCCCATTCCCTTTCTAGGCAGACTGATATTAATTTCTCACTTTGCTGTTATAAAATGAAGGAAGAAGGGAGAGAGAAGGAAACACACCATATAGTTTGCCCTCCAATCTAACACCCAACCTGGCACAACTCTGCAGACTGAGTAAAGGGATCAACTACCAAATAAGAAGCCTTGTGTCAGGCTTCAAAACCTGTCTAGCCCATAGTTTCTCCCTAGCTCCTACCTAGTGGATTGAAGTTTTATATGATTTGTAAAAGTGAAGCAAGAAAACATTGGCATGGAGGTTGTTTCATTATAGTTTTTGAACACTGGCAACATTTTTGTTTGATTATTGAATTGACCCTGGATGGAAGTGTAAGATGTGAAACCTCTGGATTTTCCAAGATTCAGTAGCCCTCTGATTTCTACAGAAAAGCAGCTTCTCTTCTCCTTTTAGAGGGGACCTGTTCTTAAGGCTCCTAGGAAAAATAAAAGATGCTAGGCCAATGATAAAGAAATCACCCAGTGTTGGGGCTAAATGGGAACCTGAGAGAACATTTAGCTTGATGGCTTTACTTTCCCAAGGAGGGAATTGAAAAATACCCTAAGTCCTTTTGCTTTTTTGCCAGCAGCATTTCTGAACTATTCTCAGATCTGCCTTGGTGGCTCCCCTAAGGCCTCATTCAGGAGCAGTGATGGGCAGAAGAGAAAAAAACAGCAACCTTGATTTGGAGCCATAGAATTGGGTTCAGATCTTGGCTTTGCTGCTTACTAATCAGTCTCTCTAGGCCTTGGTATTCTAGTGTCTTCCTTCTGTTGGTTATTTCCTATTTATCCTATACCATAGCTTATTTGTACACAGCTGTTTGCATGTTGCCTCGTCCACTTGACCATAAGCTCCTTGAGGGCAGGATCTATCTTTTGCCTTTTTCTGTAACCTGCTTGGCATTTGGTGTTTAATAAATGCTTATCAACTGACTGGCTGAAAGGATGGGGAGGGATTGGACTAGAGAGCCTCCAAGGGTTGATCTATGATCCTATCACCTTCTCTCTAATGCATTTATCATGTAATGTCATGTATAACAGTTGTCTGTGTTTGTGTCTTATCCTCCCATTAGACCCTAAGATGGATGGTATCAGGGACTAGCTAGAATTCGTATCTTTTCAACAAATAGTTATAGTACTCTGTTCATAAGGACTAGACTTGTAGTTTCAAGGGTGTAGGGAACTCTTCCCAAGGGAAGAAACTCCATCTGTTAATGCACGCCAGTATCTTCCACTCGAGTCTTAGAGAACCACCTAGAGTACTGTGAAGTTACTTTCCCAGGGTCACCCAGCCATTGTGTGTCAGAGGTGGGATTGAACTAAGGGCTTTCTGGTTTCCAAGACATTACATTCCTCTCTCCAATTACACAAGGCTGCCCATCCCATAGTAGGTGCTAAATAAATGTTTGTAGTTAAATGTTTATTCCCCAGGGTCTAAGATGAACAGTTCTGAAAAACACATGCACACTAAGGGTCTTGCCATCTCTAAAATACTAAAACTCTCTGGAGAGTCCTTTTTGAAATCCCAACAGATAGAAATAAATCATCAACTTTGAGAAGCTCAGTACAGCTCACTTAGCCAGTTCAAAGCAAGGGAGGCCAAAGAATCTCATAACTATGGTTCATGGAACATTGTCTTAAGAATACACTAAAAGAACATTGTCTTAAGAATACACTAAAAGACATAGCAAATTTTTTTTCCTACTCTAAATCCCCAAATACTTTGAGATTATTCCCCCCATTCTGTTCTCCTTCACTCCTGCTTCTGTTAATGAGGTCATCTTTTGGGGGCAGCTAGGTGGCACAGTGCACTGGCCCTGGAGTCAGGAGGTCCTGAGTTCTAATCCAGCCTCAGACACTTGACACACTTAGTAACTATGTGACTTCCCCTCCTTTTCCCCCTCCCCTCCTCTGCCTCCCCTCTCCCCTCCCCAACTTTTTCCTCTCCCCTCCCCTCTCCTCTCCCCTCCTTTTTCCCCTCCCTTCCCCTCCCTTCCCTCTCCCCTCCCATCCCCTCCCCTCTCCTTTCCTCTCCTTTTTCCCCTTCCCTCCTTTCCCTCCCCTTTCCCCTCCCCTCCTTTTCCCTCTCCCCTCCCCTCTGCTCTCCCCTCCTTTTCCCCTTTTCCTTCTCTCTCTCCCTTCTCCCCTCCCCTCCTTTTTCCTCTCCCCTCCCTTTTCCCTCCCCTCCTTTTTCCTCTCCCCTCCCTTCCTTTTTTCTCTCCCCTCCCCTCTCTCCTTCACATCTGCCATTCCTCAAAGGTTCTGCCCCATCAAATCTACTTTTGATTTTTATTTATATATATTTTTTTGGCTTTTGGAGGGCAATTGGGGTTAACTTGCCCAAGGTCACACGGCTAGGTTTTTGTTTGTGTGTGCGTTAAGTGTCTGAGGCCGGATCCGAACTCAGGTCCTTCTGACTCCAGGGCTGACGCTCTACTCACTGTGCCACCTAGCCGCCCCTTCTGATTTTTATTTTGCTGACTTCCTTCAAGACTTGTGGGGAGAGGAAAAAAAGGGGGAGAAAGAAATTTACATGTTAACTTCATTATATGTTTAAAAGGAATGGCAAATTGTATATAATAAATTTGCAATTTCGTGCACAATCATCTTTTTTTATTATACTATGTTATGGAAATGCTTGTTTTATTCCATAAATTAAGTAAAATTTAATCCATAAATTAAAAATAAAATAAACAAAACAAAAAAAGATAGCTCAAGTCTTACCTTCTTCAAGAAGACTTTCCCTGTCCTGTCAGCTGCTAGGCAAGGATGGGGAACCTGTAGCCTGTGGACTTCTAGGTCCTTTGGTGTTGCCTTTTGACTGAGCCCAAGTTTTACAGAACAAATTCTTTTGTTAAGGGGATTTGTTCGGTGAAGTTTGGATTCAGTCAAAGGGCCTCACTTGAGGACCTAGAGGGCCACATGTGGCCTCGAGGCTGCAGGTTCCCTACCCCTGCACTAGTGCCTCCCCTACAAAATCAGGTTGGATCTCCTTTGAATTTATGTATATATCTTGTCTTGCCAGATAGAATATAAACCCTTTAAAAGCACTTCTTTCTTTGTTTCCCCAGCACCTAATACAGTGCTGGCAAATAGCAGACATTTAATTAATGTTCACCAGCTGAATGATAATGTCTTCCTACCTTTTTTCATAATAAAGGGGGAAGTATATGACCATCTGGTACCTACTAGTCAACCTTCATAAACCTTTGATCTTCTCATCATGATGTAGTAGATAGAAAAATGAAATGATAATTAGAAAGTCAGGGTTGTAATCTCAGTTCTACCACTAGCTAGCTATGTAACTTTGGTCTGTATTTATATTTCTGGGCACAAGTTTCCTCACTGATAAAATGAATATATGAATGAATGAATCAATCAAAAAACATCAATTAATCATTACCTTGTGTCAAAAATTATAGTGGCAGCTAGGTGACACAGTGGATAGAGTCCTGGAGTCAGGAGGAACTTGAGTTCAAATCCAGCCTCAGATACTTACTAGCTGTGTGATCCTGGGCAAATTATCTAACCCCAACTGCCTCCACCCCACCACACTGTGCTAAGTATTAGGGATATAAATAAAAAAGAAACAAAGTCCTTTAATTAAAGTTAACTAACTAAAAATTAAAGTCCTTAAATTAAGCCCAGAGAGGTTAAATGATTGACAGTGGTGATATAGCTGGTCACTATCAGAATCAGGACTAAAACTTAAGTCTTCTGAGTGTAAGAATGGTGAAGAACACTGACTCTGTCATAGTAGGCTTGAGTTAAAGTCCCACCTTTAACATTTACTATATGTACGACCTTAGTAGGCAAATCACTTTATCTCCCTAAATAAATATCATCATAAGTCATAAACAGAGAGTTGAGAGGGTCATCATTCTAACACTCTCCTATTACTGTTGGGGAAACCAAGTCCCAAAAAGGGCCTCTTTCCCAAGGTCACATAGGTAAGTGGCAAAGGCAGAATTTGAACCCAGTTCTTCTGCCTCCAGAGATGGTGTTCTTCCTCCTCATACATTGTACAACCTTACCGGTGATAACAAAGACAAACTCCACTAGCAGGGTGGTTTAGTAAGTAAGAAGTCAGGAGATTTGAGTTCTAGTCTGTCACTAACTAGCCATGTGACCTAAGCACGTCTCTCTAAACCCCAACTTCTTCATCTGTAAATTGAGAGCGTTGAACTAGGTAAATATTACACAAGTCTCTTCCATCTTTATGACTCTATGATATCCTTGAAAATGGGTCTTGACATTTTTATTTTCTTTTTCCTCCAAGTTTCAGGTATATGATTTAAATATCTTTCACTGAAGGGAAGAAGGACCATTCATGGTTCACTGCCAGCTCAAGGGAAGTGAGAGGGAGGGAGGGAGGGAGGGAGACATAAAAATTTAAAAACAAACAGTTGAACCAGGAGGCAAGAATGACTGCTTCCCCCTCCCTGCTTTTCTCCTTACCTCTCCTACCAGTCCAGCCAGTTCATGAGGCTATTGCTCCTCTAACTTAATCCTCTCTCTGCAAGGGAGGACAATATCCATTTTACCATCTACACAAGGTGTTCATTCCCTAATGGAAGGGTCCAATCATAGCGGAAGAGAAAGCACTTTAATTGAAGAATTGCTGCAGTAAATCACTCTATCTCCAGCTGTGAAACCGATTCATGTCTTCAAAGTGTCTGAGGATCCTCTCCTGGCAGCCAGGACTGCTATTTCAAAGAAGGAAAGAGAAAAAAAAAGAGAAAGAAGGGGGAAAATGAGAAGAGGAATTATGGGAAAGAATAATTATTTTCTTGATCTTCCCCAAAAAAATGAGAAAGTGGAGGTGGGAGGAAGGGAGAAGAAGGAAATAAATTAGCAAATGGAGTAATGAACACTCCGTTTTCCAAGTGATCCGCATGCAGATTATTTGTTTTATGGATTACCCATATACCCAATATATTTTTTAAATAGTATTTTATTTCTTTTTCCAATTACACGTCAAGATAACTTTGAGCATTCATTTTTACAAGATTTTGAGTTCCAGTTTTTTCCCTCTCCTCCCCTGTTCCTAAAATGGTAGGCAATTTGATATAGGTTGTACATGTTCTATCATGCAAAACATATTTCCATATTAGTAACAGTTGTGAAAGAAGAAACAGATTAAAAGGAAAAAAACCACAAAAAATGAATAAAGTGCCTGAGAAAGTATGCTTCAATCTGAATTCAGAGTTCATTAGTTCTTTAACTGTATATGGATAGCATTTTACTTCATGAGTTCTTTGTACCTGTCTTGGATTATTGTGTTGTTAAGAAGAGCTGAGTCATTTATATCTGATAATGTTAGTGATGCTGTGCACAGTTTTCCTGGTTCTGCTCATTTCATTTTGCATCAGTTTGTACAAGTCTTTCCAGGTTTTTCTAAACTCTGACTTCATCATTTCTTATCATACAATAGTATTCCATTGCATTCATATACTACAGTTTGTTTAGCCATTTCCCGATTAATGGGCATCCCCTCAGTTTCCAGTATTTTGCCACTACAAAAAGGGCTGCTAAAAATATATTTATACATGTAGGCCCTTTCTCCTTGTTTATGATCTCTTTGGAATATAGACCTAGTAGTGGTATTGCTGGATCAAAGGGTATGGACAGTTTGCAATTTGGGCATAGTTCCAAATTGCTCTCCAGAATGGTTGGATCAATTCACAACTCTACCAACAACGCATTAGTGTTTCAATTTTCCCACATCTTCTCCAACATTGATCATTTTCCTTTTTTGTCATATTAGTCAATCTGATAGGTATGAGGTGGTACCTCAGAGTTGTTTTAATTTGCATTTCTCTAATCAAAAGTGATTTAGAGCACTTCTTCATATGCCTGTAAATAGTTTTGATTTCTTTATTTGAAAACTGCTTGTTCATAACAAGTATGAATTTACCATTTGGAGAATGGCCTGTATTCTTATAAATTCAGTTCTCTATATGTTTGAGAAATGAGGCCTTTATTAGAGTACTTGCTGTAAAAATTGTTTCCCAGATTTCTGCTTTTCTTCTAAGATTGCATTGGTTTTGTTTCTGCAAAAGTTTTTTAATTTAATATGATCAAAAATATCTATTTTGCATTTCACAATGCTCTTTATCTCTTGTTTGGTCATGAACCTATAACTTATTTAACTTCTTTAAGAATTTGGATGCTGGGGCGGCTAGGTGGTGCAGTGATTAAGAGCGCCGGCCTCGGAGTTGGGATGACCCAAGATCAGATCCAGCCTCAGAAAATGAGCACCCACGCATAAATAATGACTAGCCATGTAACCTTGAGCAAGTTACTTAACCCCAATTGCTTAAAAAAAAAAAAAGAATTTGGATGCTTTACCACTTAGTGTTTTTATGTTTAGTACTGATATTACTTCATTGTCTATCATACCTTTTAGCAAAATGTAGTTTCCTCCCTTATCTCTTTTAATTAGGTCTATTTTTGTTTTTGCTTTGTTTGAGATCAGGATTGCTACCCCTGCTCTTTTTGACTTCAACTAAAGCATAATAGATTCTACCCTAGTCCTTTGCCCTTTACTCTGTGTGTGTCTTTGCTTCAAGTGGTTTCTTGTAAACAACATATTGTAGGATTCTGGTCTTTGATCCACTCTACTGTCCACTTTCACTTTATGGGAGAGTTCATCCCATTCACATCACAAGTTATGATTACTGACTGTGTTATTTCCCTCCATCCTATTTTTCCTCATGTTTGTCCTCTCTCTCCTTTCACCCTTTCCCTCCTCACTAGTGTTTTTGCTTCTGTCTACCATATCCCCTGATCTGCCCTCCTTTCTGTCAGTCCCCCCCTCCCTTTATTTAATCTTTTTCTCTCCTACTTCCCTGTTGGGTAAGAGAGATTTCTATACTCCACTGATTGTATATATTATTCCCTCTTTGAGCCAATATTAATGAGAGCAAGGTTCAAGCAATGCTCATTGCCCACCCTCCCATCTTTGTCTCTAGTGTAATAGGGTTTTCACACTTGTTAAATAATTTCTACCATTTTACCTCTCCCTTCCTTCTGCGCCCAGTGTACTCCTCTTTCTCATTCCTTAATTATTTTTATGTCATTCTCTCAAACTATTTTATATCTGTACCCTTTATTTATATTCCTTCTAGCTGTACTATTAGTGGTGTAATTTTTAAGAATTATAAGTATCATATTCCCATGTAGGGATGTAACAGTTCAGCTCCATTGAATCCCTTATATTCTCTTTTCCTGTTTTACCTTTTTAAGCTTCTCTTGGGTCATGATATTGGAGATCAATTTTTTTTATCAGTTCTGGTCTTCTCTTTTTGAAAGCTTGAAATCCTTCTATTTCATTGAATGACCATTTTTCCCCCTTGGAGTATTATGCTTAATTTCACTGGGTAGATTATTTTTGGTTGTAGTCCTAGTTCTGGAATGTCATGTTCCATGACCTCTAGGCCTTTAATGTTGCAGCTGCTAAGTCCTATGTAATCCTGATTGTGGCTCCCCAAAATTTGAATTATTTCTTTCTGGCCACTTACAGTATTTTTTTCCTTGACCTGATAATTCTGTAATTTGGCTATAATGTTCCTTGTAGTCTTTATTTTGGGATCTCTTTCCTGACGTGATTGGTGGATTCTTTCAAATGCCTTTCATGTTAATCCAATGATTCTGACATTTTCTCCCTTAGATCTATTTACCAAGTCATTTGTTTTTCTAACGAAGTATTTTACATTTTCTTCTATTTTTTTTCATTCTTTTGAATTTGTTTGATTGATTCTTGATGTCTCATAGAGTCATTAGCTTCTACTTGCCCAATTCTAACTTTTAAGGAGTTGTTTTCCTCAGTTAACTTATGTACTTCCCTTTTGGTCTATTGTGCTTTTTAGGGAGTTGTTTTCTTCAATAGATTTTTGCATTTCCTTTTCAATTTAACTGATTCTACTTTTTGAGCAATTGTTTTCTTTTTCAAACTTGGCTCCTTTTTCATAATTCTCTTTCATCACTCTCATTTCTTTTCCCAATTTTTCTTCTACCTCCAATATGTGATTTTTAAGGTCCTTTTTGAGCTCTTCCATGAGTTCTTTCTGGGTCTTGAGACCACTTTCCATTTTTCTTTAGGGTTTGCCCTTAGGTGTTTTGACATTATTATCCTCTTCTGAGTTTGTGTCTTGATCTTCCCTGTCACTATAATAACCTTCTATGGTCAGATTATTTTGTTGTTGCTGTTGTTGGCTCATTTTTTTTTTGCCTTTTTCCTTTCTTTTAAATTTAAGCTCTGCTCCCAGAGTGGAAGGGGCACTATCTCAGGCTTTTTGTTCCAGGGGCTACAGGCCCCGTTTATTTACCTAGTGCTCCACTGATTTTGCCCTGAGGCCCATGGGGGACCCTCATGTCTGGTGTTGCTCTGAAAGGTTGGGATGGGGGATAGCTGGTGCTACTGGATGCCATAGGGGTCTGGAAGCTTACCTGGTGCTGAACTGGGGTCCTAGTGCTGGTGTCTGAATGTGCTGAGGCTGGTGGGGGTGTTTCTTTGTTTCCCCTGGGCTACACTGAAGCAAGAGACTCTCTGGTCACTACCAGCTGCCTGCTTGCCCAGGGCTACGCTGAAGCACACTGACTTCTGGCTGCTGAAGGTTGCCTGTTGCCCGGGGCTGTGCTGAAGCTCTTGGTGGTTCTTGGAGCTGGAGTTTGCCTAGTCCCCAGCTATACTGAGGCACATGGGGGGGGAGCCTGGTGTTGGTGTTTGCCTGCTCCACCACACGGGAGCTCAGGCTTACTGAGGTAGGGCTTGCTCTTGGCTTGCTGGGATGCTTCCTTGTCCTGGAATGTGCTGCCCTTTTATCCAAGTGAGACAGACCATTCTTGCCAATCTTCCAAGTTTCTTAGGTTAAAAGATTATTTCATCCCATCTTTTTGCTATTCCAGATTTGTTTTAGGGTGCTATTTTATGGTTGTTTGGGGGTGAAGATGGGAGAGCTACAGCAATTTACTGCTTATTCTGCCACCTTGGCTCCCAGAAGTCCAAGTCTTCAATATACTTTTAATCCTCCCTCATTCCCTTCCCTCCCCTCCCAATCCATATCCATCATCCAGCCTAGCCTTTCAGTGAATACAAGCAATCTTATTAACCTAAAGTAACACCCATATAAGTTCTCCAAATCACATCCCCAAAGCTAAATGCTATGATTTCTTATTGACCATATTTTGGTTTATTTATACCACTACTATTCCCTATCAATGTGAATAATTGGCCAGCTGGCTGCTATGTTTTATATGGGGTTGAATAAAGAAATTTTAAAAAATTCCTCCTCAACACTCTGCCTTTACCTAAAGTAGCTGTCACCAGGAGACTGATTAGTGGTACCGCCATCGTATAGCTAATCAACTGTAGTCAGGCAAGGATAATTGAGAAAACTCTGGCTGTTCCACTTAATATAGTAACTCAAAAATTTCTTTACAACGAAGATTTCATTGTTGATTTAGACAATAGCACATAAATTAGTTGACTGCTTTCTACTTAAGATTTGTAACTTATACCATTTTTAAAAGGATTGAAAGAAAAACAATTTCTAAGTACAAATGCTATATCTTGTTACTACCTTAAACTTTTAAAATCTTGATCAAAAAAAGAAAGAATCCCAGCAAGGAGTTTCTCTAGATGATAACCACTAATTTCTAAGTACAAGAGGCAGACCTTGTTTTCACTAGCTTAAGTTGTTTTCAACTCTATCTCTATGAAGAAAAGATCCCAGTTAGGAGTTTCTTGAGATGATCATCCTAATTTCTAAATGCCAAAGGTATACCTTTTTATTAGCTTAAACTGTTTTCAAATCTATCTCTAAAAAAGAGCTAAGAGTTTCTCCAGATGATTATCACTATTTGTGGCAGGCTCTGTCTATTTCAATTTATAGCCAGCTACAAGTTACAGTAGGGGTGTTAAATACTTAAGTAATACTTTTCTGTTACTTTAGGCATGAAATGCCTTTAAAAAGCTCTGAAAATACATCATTTTAAATCATTTTCCTAGTGCTAAGTTCCAAGCCTCCCTAGTAGCTCCCAAGGAAGTTGCTGTGGTAAGGCAAAAAAGAACAGTATATTCAGAATCAGAGAATCAGCATTTGAATTCTGACGCTGATCTAGAGTTTTGTAACCTTATCAAAAGGGGAAATAAGGGTCTGCTGGCCTAACCTGCTCTTGAGGAAGCCATGCTGATTCTTTTGATCACCACTTCCTTTTCTGGATCATTTATAAAATTAGAAGTTTGGGCTCAGTGGTCCCTGAGGTTTCTTCTAGCTCTAAGTCTATTATCATGAGATCTTATGTTCATTCATTATTCCTTTAATAATACAATCTAGTTGGAGTTTTGTTGTTGTTGTTGTTGTTTTTGCTTGCCAAGAATTAAAATTAATCCCACTGGCCCACATAGTTTGAAGCTGTATTCTCTTCCCTTTTTTGAAAATCAGGTTTTCTATTTACATTGACCTATACCCCGCTACTTTGACCTTGCCTCCTGGGAGATGGTCCTTTTCAGCTATCATTTCAAGACCCCATCCTGACTCCTCTTGTATTTCTTGAATTAAAATGCTTGTGACAAATGAAAAGGTTTTTTATTAGAGAGAGAGAGAGAGAGAGACAGAGAGAGACAGAGAGACAGAGAGACAGAGAGAGAGAGAGAGAGAGAAGTCTTTTTCTATTCTGGATTCAATAAATGCCAAGCAAAATAAGCACTACCATACACAAAGCAGGGCAGGGAAAGAGGGCTGCACATGAAGCCACAGATCTCCACTGTGTATATACAGCTGGCTTTTCTCCATGGGGACAACATATTCAACATGTAACTTTCAAATATTTCCTCTTTGTTGGTATTTTCTTTTGGCCTTCCTACTGATCTAAGTCTGTGTAATTAAAAAAAAACTTTAATTTTCTTTCTTCCTTTCTCTTTTTTTTTGTTTCTTTCTCCCTTTCTTCTTTCCTTCCTCCCTCCCCATTTTTCTTCTCTTCATTCTTCCCTCCTCCATTCCTTCTTCTCTTTTCTCCCTCCCTCTATTCCTTCCTTTGTTCCTTCTTCCATTCTTCCCTCCCTCTACTCCTCTTTCTCCCTATTCCTCTCTCCTTTTATTTCTTCCTCTCTCTCTTTTTTCCTTCCCTTCCTTCTTTCCTCCCTCCATTCCTTCTTCTCTTTCCTCCCTTCCATTATTCCTCCCTCTCTCCTTCCCTCCATTCTTCTCTTCCTTCATTTCTCCTCTCTATTTTTCCCTCCCTTTGCTCCTCCCTCCTTTCCTTTCCCTCCTTCAATTTTCCCTCCTTCTGGAGAGGATGTAGAAAAAATTGGAACGCTAATGCATTGCTGGTGGAGCTTTGAACTGATTCAACCATTCTGGAGAGCACTCTGGAACTATGCCCAAAGGGCTATAAGTAATTTCATACCCTTTGACCCAGCAATACCACTTCTAGGGTTGTATCCCAAAGAGATCATAGAAGTGGGAGGAAGACCTATATGTACAAAAATATTTATAGCAGCTCTTTTTGTGGTGGCAAAGAATTAGAAATTAAGGGGATGCCTATCAATTGGGGAATGGCTGAACAAGTTATGATATATGAATGTAATACAATACTATTGTGCCATAAGAAATGAGGCACAGAAGGACTTCACATTTACCTGGAGAGGCTTATATGAATTGATGCTGAGTGAGAAGAGCAGAACCAGGAGAAATTTGTACACAATTACAGACACAACATATATGTGATGACCAACTTTGATAGACTGGACTTTTCTCAGCAATGCAGGGTTATAAGTCAATCCCAAAAGACTCATGATGGAGAGAGATGTCTACATTCAGAGAAAGAACTAGAAAGAACAGAGCTTGAATACAGATTGAAGCAAACTACCTGCTCTCTGTCTTTTTCTTGTTTGGTTTTGTTACCTCTTTCCCATTGTTCATTCCATCTGTTATAATCCTTCTTTAAAACCTGATTAATATCTATGTGAAAATATCTGCAGATCCTATACTTGATTGTATGCTGCCATGGGGGATGGGGAGGGGAGAGAGAGGAAGAAAATCTGAAACTCAAAGAACTGTGGAACTGAATCTTGTAAACTCAGAGTAAATGAACAAATTAATGAAGACCAAAAAAAAATTTCCTTCCCTTTCCCTCCTTCCCTCCCTTATTGCTACCTCCTCTCTTCCGCTGACCCCTTTATATAGAGGCCTATCCTAGAACCTGAGCAAGTCATTGCCTCAGCCAGCAGTGGGGAACATGTGGCCTCGAGGTCACATGTGGACTTCTAAGTCCTCAGGTGCAGCCTTTTGACTGAGTTCAAATTTTACAGAACAAATCTTTTTATTAAGGGGATTTGTTCTGTGAAGTTTGGATTCAGTCAAAAGGCTGCACCCAAGGACACAGAAGGCCATATGTGGCCTCGAGGTTCCAGGTTGCCCAGCCCTGCTAGCCTCTTGCCCAGGGTAGCTAGGTAGAGGAGTGCATAGAGCAACGAACCTGGAATCAAGAAGACATGGGTTCAAATATGGCCTCTGTCTGTGTGACCCTGTGAGACCTCTGTTTGTCTCAGTTTCCTTATCTGTAAATTGGGGATAATTATAGCATATGCCTCTCAGAATTGTAGCAAGAATCAAATGAGAGACTCCTAAAGCACCTGGCACACAGTAGGCTCTTCATAAGTGCTTGTTTCCTTCCTCTCCTGTCCCTCCCTCTCCATTTTGTTTATGATGCTCGTAATAGTTGTATGTACATGTCCTTTGAAAATCTGAGCTGCTACTGATCTCTCAATGAAAACACATTGGTCTTTTATAGACAAGTTGTTTTCTTTCATATTAGTCATTTGTACCAAAATCATCAGAATTTTCTTCTCCAGAGCCTCTTCTTCTTGACTTTCTTGTAGCATTTCAGGTCATGGGATTCTACTAATATTTTCACTGAAATCTTTGAAATTCACTCTCTCCAGATCTCTGGAACATGGAAAAAATATGCCCAGAATTCCTATCTTATCTCTTACAAGCTCTAAGATGCTATTCTGCCCTGCCCACAAGATTCTCCTTTGGTTTCATTTGTGGGGACTACTCAGAAAAGGTGGCTATTGCAACATTTCCAAACTTTAACAAGCCTATCTTGGAGAAGAAGAAGAAAAAAGCTTTAAACAAAAGCAGTGTTCTTATTAAAGTGAGAAATAAAAAAACAAGGGATTGGGGCATCCTATTTTAAAATGGAAACATGCAGTTGGAGTACTAAGACGAATCTGTTTGTCAAGACAGAGAGAGCCTGGTTCCTCTAGGGATCCTGACATTTCAGGAAACTGGGGCACGACTTTATCTCAACTCCCCTCTGAAATCAACTGTCCAATAAAGGGTGATCAGGGCAGGAAATGCTAACTCTTTGTCTTCCAGACTGAAGCCTTTGAGTGGCTGGGCAAACCACAGCTATAATAAAGGACTACAAATGTAAAAACATTGGGTGGCTGGTAAAGTAATATTCCCAGCAGGGAAACTGGAGAGGCCATTTGACAAGAATTTGTTAACGGAATTG
Source organism: Gymnobelideus leadbeateri (assembly GCA_011680675.1). Classification (NCBI taxonomy): domain Eukaryota; kingdom Metazoa; phylum Chordata; class Mammalia; order Diprotodontia; family Petauridae; genus Gymnobelideus; species Gymnobelideus leadbeateri. The sequence continues at coordinate 355,878 of WOXC01009449.1, read as the reverse complement.
ATCTGATTACTCAGCGACTTTCTCAGCAATTGCAGGGGGGCTGGGATTGCTTTCCATTTTATTTAATTTCTGTTTTCGAAGAATGAATATCAGGGGAGCTGCTTTGGTTAAACAAGTCTTTAAAAATGGAGAATGCCAGAGTGATCAGAAAGCTGTGCGGATTTGCTGGCAAATGTCCATGCTGCACAACATTTTTAGGCTGGCTATTTCTATTTTTTTCTTAGTACAAAGGGGGCCATTTCCATTGACATAGCAAATAGATTCAAGGATGAAAAAATAAGACTGACCCTAAGATAAATTGAGATACAGGGAAAGCAGATGATTAAAAAAAATTAACAAAAAGATCCTTAACTAACATTTTTCACTTGGGGCAAGCTTCATGATATAAGCCAGGACAAGCAACAGTCATGTATCCTCCAAGTCAACTTTTTAAGATAAAATCAGATGTGGGTGTGGAGGAGGGTCAGAGGAAGAGAGGTGGTAGAAACCCCAGGACATACTAAGGCTGGTTGAAGAAAATTCACTATGGATATGGCAACCAAGGGCTGAAGGCATCTGGTAGCTTCATATTTTAAGTAATTATTCTTGTTAACATCATGCTAAGTTCAGCTATTTCCACCTGCTGTAGAAGTGTAAGTGCTGTCAGAAACCTCTAGATTTTGGTGCCCTGGGGCAAAGCCCCAGTTAGCCCAGCCTAGTTACAGCTCTGAAAACAAAAATCGGCACCCTTAGCTTTCTTTCTCTAGGCCATCACTGTATGCTCTTGCTAAATTTATTGTCAAGGGGAATTCATTAGTGGAGGTGAGACTGGAGAAAATTTCCTAGGCTAGTAAAACATCACTAGGAACATACATACATACATATATATATATATATATATTCATATCTATATTGTATGTATGTATACACATATACACATAACATTTATCTGCAAATAATTTGGGTTTCTTTCCTTTTCCCAAAAGGGAACTTTAAAGTCTTAAATACTAAAGCTATTTCAACATAGGTGTGTGTGTGTGTGTGTGTGTGTGTGTGTGTGTGTGTGTTTAGAAAGGAACAAAAAGGGAAGACATTTGCCTTAACTTTGTGTATAGCCTGTATTCTATTCTATCTACATAGTGTTTCTTGATACCCTGATCAATTCCCATATATTTAACCATCATTTCTATGAAGATGACTCCTAGATCTATATATCCTATATCTCCTTCCTATTCCAGCCCTACTATTTGTTGGCTGTTTTAAACTGAATTCTTTTAGACATCTCCATCTCAAAATATCCAAAATGGAACTCAAACTAACCGCTTTTCTGAACTTCTCTGTTTCTGTGTTGGGTACTGCCATCCTTCCAGTCATCTGGATTTGCAACTTCAGAATCACCCTGGATTCTTCATTCTCCCTCGCTGTGCATACCCAATCAGTTACCAAAGCTGCTCAGTTCTACCTTTATGACACCTCTCAAATCTGTTCCTCTTTTTTCCACTCATACCACAACCATTCTACATCAGACCCTCCTGCCTTCTGCCTGGTCTATTACAATAACATTCTAATTGGCCTCTGCATCCATCCTCCACACAACTACTGCAATGATATTACTAAATCACAGGTCTGACCATGCCATTACCCTGATTAGCAAATGCTAGTGGTTTCCTATCAACTAGGATCAAATACAAACACCTCTGTTTGGCATTCTGCTTCCTTTATAACATGACTCCAACCTCACATTCTAGCTTTATTATACGTTAATCTCCTTCACACACTCTTTAGTCTAGATTTGATGACCAGCTAAACTGGTCATCTCACTGTTCTTCAAATATGACAATACACATCCCACCTCCAGGCCATTACTCTGGCTGTGCCTCATACCTGGTATACAAACCCTTCTCACCTCCATGTCCTGGAATCCTGAGTTACCTTCAGAGCTCGTCTTAGATACCAGCTCCTGCCCAAAGCCTTTCCTCATCCACCCAGTTGCTAGTGCCTATCCCCAAATGATCAAATGACCTTGCATGCTTTGTGTATGTGTATGTGTATGTGTGTGCGTGTGTAAGTGTGTGTGAGTACATGCTGCTTTCCACTGATAGAATTTACACTTCTTCAAAGAAGGGACTTTTTCACATTTATCTCTGTCACCCCTAGCACTTAGCACAATGCCTTGCTTAAGAATACTTGCTAAATAAGGTCTTATTGATTGATTTAGGTAGGACAAGTATTATCACCCCATTTTACAAATGAAGAAACAAGATTGGAGAGGCTGTGACTTGCATCACTTTCCACCTTATACAGCCAGTGCTCAGTACCAAGTGCCTGGCACTTATACCGCTTAATAAATGCTTCTTGGTTGACTGATCCCCTGAAGTCAAAGAACTAATGAGTGGCAGGTCTGAGACTCAGATCCAAGTCTCAAACACCATCCCTTGTTTTTTATTTGCTCCATTGAAGTTTCTTCCCTAATCTAAGAAACCATGCAGAGGGGCCTGATGTCTGATGGCCAAGGGCTTTGCAAAATTTTTCTGAGGGGCCCAGGACTTAAGCAAGAGGGTAGACTTCATCCAGACTGTTGTTGCTTCTCACCTGGGCTTAGACTGTGTTAGATGAAACAAGGGGTAGGGGATGTATGGAAAAATTATGCATGTAAAGAACCTTCAAGGCAATTTCACACAGAGAAATAAACAGGGGACATGATAACAGATTTTTTTAAATGATCAGAGGACTAAAGTCCGAATCCCAGCACTGGTATTTATTATCCATATTACCACAGGTAAATAACTTTTTTGGATCTCAACTTTCTTACCTATCAAATAAAGGGGTTGGAGTAGTTCAGGTATTCTTAACGTGTGTGTGTGTGTGTGTGTGTGTGTGTGTGTGTGTGTGTGTGTGATAGATCCCTTTGGAAGTCTGGCTGAAGCCTATGGTCCTCTTCTTATAATAATGTTTTTTACATGAAAAATTTTTACTATGACAAAGACATGATACAATTTTTATGATCCTGGTCTTTCCTTCTTGCCTTTGTACAAGGCCAGAAGAGAAACATTTGCAACTTTTACAACCTTGAATCGGACTCCAGGAATATCACCAACAGCATGTCCTTTCCTACCAAATCCAGCAACCAAAACTTCATTGTTTTCTTCAATAAAGTTCAAGCAGCCATCATTGGGAACAAAGGCAGTGACTTTTTTTGCCGTTCTTAATCAACTGGACTCTCACATATACTTCCTGATGGCAGAATTGGGCTGCTTGGTTTCCACACCAACTTTTCCCAAAACAATCCCTTTTGCATGAGATACTTCTCCAAATAGGCTGACCTTCAAGGCAGTGCCCAAATGAGCTTTCTTGTATTGTTTGTCATGCCGCTTTTGGTCTGTCCTGTGGCTTCTGAGCTTTCTAGCAGTATGAAGACCACAGCACTTAACCATGCTGCTACTGTCTGGGCTGAAAGAAGAGGTCATGATAATGTTTTTAAATGCATAGAATAAAATAAATAGGTTAACAAAGGAAACCAATTATATTGAAATACAGTTATTACCATATTTTTTTTGAAAAAACAAGTTCATGGACCTTAGATTAGAAACCCCTGGACTTAATTGAACTCCAAGGTCCCTCCCAGTTCTATAGCCTAGGATCTTTCATCTGTCTAGTCTTATCTACTGGAATTATTCTTTTTGGCATTATGAAGTGTCTCTTTCAAAAACAGAGCATAAGAACTTTAAGCTGACCTCAAAGGAACTTTTCACTCTATTTTCTGTGCATTCCCTCTCTTTCCCACTGTGCACTGAGTTGAGTAGTCCAGTAAGTGCACTAGGAACCCCTGGGTAATGAGTAGTGACTACAGCCAAAATCAAATTATCTGATCCACATATTAAGACCCTATCTGGAGCTATGGGTGAATTTTACTGAACACTGACAGATGGCAGGGCTTTGTGTTTTCCTTGGATTGGTCCCTTGTGTACTGGCTCACAAGCCAGGGTATCCCTCTCATGCTGGGCTGTCCCTGAGATAGAGTGACAAGCTAGGCCTCGTGAGGGCCAAAGTAGACGACTCAGAGCCAGGAAGCACACAGAAACCATAGATGAAGCCAAGGCAGTGAATGGGGGCAAAGCCAGGTATGGATGGAGGAGAACAGAAGTAGTCACAACGTGCCAATAACAAGGGGACTTTCAAATGAAGCAAGGTCCCTCTCAGACTGGACACCTTTAATAGTCATCTTGTTGCAAGAGCCAATGGCTTCCTTCCCAGGGCAGCACCTCAATGCATTTGGCAGATGCTGACAGCTCCTAGCCAAGAAACTATTAAGTCTGAGAATTGCTGTTTTGGGAGGTCATTCCAGAAAAACCAAGAGTATTCTATTGACTAAGACTATTTGTTCAGTCACTGGTTTACAGCAACTAGACAAATACGCCTTTGGTGAAAAGAGACACTGCCTTTCACTCAGTCATTTTTTTGTTTTTTGTTTTTTAGTTTTCCTTAACCTCTCCCTTGAAATACTTCAATGTCTCTACAAATGGCGTCCTTTTCTCCACAACAACATTTGATTTTGAAACAGGACCCAACAGGTAGGGACTGGTCAATGCCCTTTCTTTTAGAGTTGTTTGCATACATTAGCGGTGATAGGCAGGAGGAATAATCACTGATGGAAGAAACATTTGAATAAAGACTTTCTAGGTGAGGAAGGCTTTATGTGTAACCCTGAGTATTCTGTTTCCCTCCTACACTCCACCCAGATAGTGTCTAAACATGGAGAGCAGAGTTGAGAAAATTATCTGGATGATTCTGCCCAGGTCTCCTCTCCTATTACCCTTTCTCCTTCCACCCTGAAAAAAAGGGGGAACTACCTTTACACTGACTCAATTATGATTGCCAGAAACATCCAAATAACTCCAGTAAAAGTGATTGGGAAAGGGGAAGATTGGGCTTTTGGATCACCTGGATCTAACTTTAGGTCTTCACTCTACTTTGTGAGTAAAGGAGCAGAGACAAAGTACAGGTGAGATGACTACAGGTGAGATTCCAGTGTACAGGTGAGTTACTCAGGAGGATGGAATAAGAGACAAGGAAGGCAAATGAAGAAAGGGTCTTGGAGAGATGGAAAAAGGAAAGGGTGGTCATAATGTCACATTATTAAGTGGGCCACTTCCTCTCCTTCCTGTACCTTATTATGGTTTTTCTTACTCAAATCTTATCCAAAAGCACTGACTATAGTCCTCAGATCTGAGTTGGACTGCCTCCTTGCCATTTTCTATCTGTGTGACCTTGGGCCAATCGCTTAATCTTACTTGACTATTTCCTCATCTGTAAAACGGGGGCTTTGGGCTGGATGCCTTCTGATGTCCTTTCCGATTTCACTTCCATTATTCTATGAACTATGCCTCCATCTTAGCCTTTGTGCTTATCCTTGGTGCCCTTTTGCTGTTATGAAGAAAAGCAAAACTTGGCAATTGAGGGAAGGGAAGAGGCTTATCTTTTACCATTCTTTCACCCCATTTTTCACAAATATCTAAAATATGAAACCCTAACTTGGGTTTGTTTCTCCCTGATAGTTATGTGATTGATGTAGAAGTAGAAGACAGCGGGAAGCTTAAAGCCATGAGAACATTCCTAGTAAACATCATAAATGTTAACGATGAAAGTCCTTACTTTACCAGGTAAGCCCAAAGCTCACCCCTCCTCCTATGCTGGTTCTTTGCTAGAGATCCCTCACTGAGGTGGGGAAGTGGAGAAGCACAATTTCAAAGAGCTTTCATGCTTGCTGACCTGTGTTTTCTTTATCCTAAGGGAAAAGACAAGAAAGAAATGGCTGATTTCTCAGTTTCTCTGTTTCTGTTTCTCTCTGTATGTCACTCTTGGACTCTCTGTCTCTTTCTGTGTCTCTGGCTCAGTCTCTCTGTCTCTGTTTTTTTTTATGTCTGTCTGTCTGTCTCATCAATTCATTCTGACTCTAGGCTTTTATATTTTTCATTTGCCTGCCTTTTTGAAAAAATAGATGTTGAGATGGTTCCCTGTGGTGAGGAAGGCCTGGGATCTATTTTTGGGTAATGGGGAAAGGATATAATTTCATTTGATGGCTTAACTCAGTGGGCATAGTCACCATTACATGCTCTGATCTTTCTTATTCCACCTTTGAAGTCCTACCCTAGTATACTTTTGTTATTTGGCTATAGACGAAAAGTATCTTTTATTGTCTGTCTCTTTGGTCCCCAAAAACACATACAAGAGACCAGTTAGTCACTAGGAAAATGTGAAAAACAGTCGCTCAGTTTAACTACATTTACAGATGTGACTAAAGCCAATGTAAGATGAAAGGCAGCTTGGTATAAGTGGATAGAGTGCTGTACTTAGAAGCAGGAAATTGAGAGACATTGTGGCATGATGGAAAGAGGATGAACTTTGGAGTCAGGTCCAGAGTATAGATCCTACCTCTGCCTCTTGCTGCCTGTGTGACCTTGGGCAACTTGGTCTTCAGTCTCCTCTTCTGTAAAATGAGGGGTTGGTCTAGATTCCACTCATTGACCTGAATCCCACCTCTGACACCCAATGGTTCTGCGATTATAGACAAAGTCACTTAACTTTACTTACCCAGTTTTCTCCTCTGTAAAATGGGGAAGACACTTGTAATATCAATTTTGGTCAAGTCACTTAATCTCCCTCCTCTGTACAATGAGGGTGTTGTACTGGATAATCCCTTCAAGCTCTCCGCGTATAGTTCTGTGACCTCTACTTTAATGCTCTTGACACTTCACTCCTCCATCTTAGCATACATAACTTAAATATGAAACTCCTGGATACCTGGATGGTGAAGAATGTGCCTGGTTTAAGCTTAGGTGGGACAACATCAAGAAAATGCCTATTTTTCCTCCTAGAAGGAATCAAACAACACATTAGTGCTGGCTCCCGGATGAAAGCTAGACAGATAGGGATGAGGATTTTAGCTGACATCCCACATCCCTGAGCACACAGCACAGCCTATTTATAAATAGGTTGTGACATCAAAGACTGAATGCAGGGTCAGGAACTGTCACCGAACATCACTGCTGATGCACAAACAACCCTTGGTGAAGTGTGACTTGAATCGGGTGCATTTTACTGCACTACTCCAATCAGGGAGGTGAAAAATCAGGTTAGCAGGATCTCGAAGGGGGAAGTGAGTCAGTTTTCAGAGTTCATAGGAGAGAGAATTTGTAAAGGTGCTTGGCTCATACTAAATGGTCCCTAAGTCAAGTGACTGACTCACAGTACAATCCACAGACAGCAGCACCCTGGCCGGGTATTTTCTCACCCTTGAGATCTGTCAGGAACCTTTTCCATTGCTCTGCTTTTAGGTTTAGGGAAAGAAGCTAGCAGAGGTTTTCTTTAGATGACACCCAATCATCCAGATGGAAAGTGACGAGGCTGTCAGTTGCCCAGATGCTCTGCCCATGAGAGAGCAAACATGTTTGTAAACAGCTGCATGTTTTGGCAGGGTCTATCAAGTCCCAAAAAGTAGAAATTCTTTAGGATGTTGCTGTTGTTGATTTTATAAAGCAGTACATTATCTAATTGAATTCAAACAAACATTTATTGAGGACTTATTATGTAAAAGCCTGTATTATATCTGATATCAAATTGCTAATGGGGCACAGGGTCACACAGCCAGGTATGAGTGAGAGGCAGGGTTGAACTTAGGTCTCTCTGCTCTACTCATCTAGTACTGCTCTTGCCTTACCCTCCAGAGGCCCTGCCAGGGAGGAGCTAAGCTACTCAGCTTTCTATTCTCTGTGATGATCATGAGTCCTCCTTTCCTCCCCTCCCTCCACACCCCAACCCCCCACTATTTTCTGCCTTACTGATTATATCAGCACCATCTTTCCATCTCTTTTGCTCTTTATTTTTTAAAAAATTAATTTATTTACTTTTAGTTTACAACATTCAGTTCCACAATCCCTTGAGTTTCAAATTGTCTCCCCCTCCCTCTCTTTCTCCCCCTCCACCCCTGCCATGGCAATATGCAATCAAATATAGGATCTACAAATACCTTCCCATTAAACTTTAGTCAGGTTGTAAAGGATTATAAGCAGTGGAATGAACAATGGGAAAGTGGAAACAAAACAAAACAAGAAAAAGAGAGAGAGCAGGTGGTTTGTTCCAATCTGCATTCAGACTCCGTAGTTCTTGCTCTGGATGTGGATATCTCTTTCCATCATGAGTCCTTTGGAGTTGTCTCTTTTGCCCTTTAGAACTGAGCCACCACCATTGCTCCTGGAAAGGATGTGCTCACGGTGGACCACCGTAGAGTCCTACTCACCATTTTTGTGACTTCCTAGATCGTACCTCCTCCCCTTGGCTAATATTCCCATTGTGTTGTGTCTTCTTTTGGAATGAAACTTTAGTGAATTCATTCATTTCCATGAGTTTAATTCTCTCATTTGATGCTGACAACAACCTTGTGAATTAGGTGTTATCATTACCTCCATTTTACACATGACGAAGCTGAGGCGTAAATAAATTAAATTATTTACCTAGAGCCATACAATCAGGAAGTATATGCAGTAGGATTTGAACACTCCTCTTCCTTGCTCCAAGCCCAACATGTCTTGCCTTAGGCCACCTTCTGCACAATAGAGCTGTACAGAATAGAGATCAGTAGATTCGTGCACAGTCCTCTGTTTCTGTTCTCTCTCTGTCTTTCTATGTGCACACGCGCACATACACACATACACACTAATTTCCATTCTCTCTTTTTGATGTTTAATTTCAGAATAAAAGGAATTTTTAAAAACCCCAAAGCTTTGAAAGCAATAGAACCAAAGTACCACATAGAATTCTGAAGTGTGTTTATACTTCATGAGAATTCATATTTATAATCCAGATAAACTAGAGGTGATGATTTGTATACCAAACATTCCCTGCCTTGTAGGATTTACTGTTGTTATTGTTGTTTTTAAATAGCCTCCCTTTATTACGTTTAAAGTAAGACTTCTTTCACCATAACTGGATTTCAATTTCTCAGATGCAGCTAGGGGTTGCAGCAGCATGTACAACTCTTATAAGTTGACATCTTTAGAATTCCCTGTGAAATTCAGAGATACTGATCACAGATTGGGTGGAGGAGAGATTGTGAATACTTGCCTCACTTCCCCTCTACCTACTAATCTAGACCACTGCCAACCCCCAGTCCTCCAATCACTGATTTGCTTCTCTGCTGTGTTTATGTTTCAGCTCAATAAGAGTTTATACAATTCCAGAGGAGCTGAGCACTGGGACTATTGTAGCCAACATCACAGCCAAGGATCCTGATGATGGAGACTCTATGGGCAGACTCCTCTATGAGCTCACCACTCCCAATGAGTATTTCATAATAAACCAGTGTAAGACATACCTACACATATTCATATCCACATGTAGAACCTGCCATATGTATCCTTCAATCTGGTCATCCAGGTAGCTTTTTTATACTTATCAGTCTTCTGGCCCTGGACATGTTACTCTGAAGCCATGAGTTACAAGGGCCATTTTAGAATCTTTTGTAAAATAGGAAAATAATAGCACTTACCTCACAAATCTGTTGCAAGGAACAAATTTTATATGCATGTATATATGAATATACATATGTATATATGTACATATACTAAGGCAGACAAAAGTTAATTAACTTGGGTCACAAAGCTAAAAGGTGGTTAAAGCCAGATTTGGACACAGATTTTCTTGACTCCAAGTCTTTCCACTGCCTCACCTAAGTGCCTCCAGCTGTATGTATAGCCCTTGACAAACGTTAGAGTGCTAGATTAATGTGAGATGTGATTAAGATGATTCTCTGATAAACTTGGTCTATCAGTTGTCTGCACTTATTAGACATTGAGGAAGCCCCATCCAGTCCAGCTCAGCCCAGCTCTATTAAGGTTTCAATTCTCTGTAACGACTGATTTTAAAGTCTATGATACTAATTTGGACTCCCAAGCAACATCTTCTATTTATAATGCTGTTGCTATGGAACTAATTGACCTCTACAATATGGGTTTTTGTTGTAGTAGCTATCATTATTGTTGTTTTTTTCTCCCTACAATGTTAATTTACCTTTTTTTTCAGGAACTGGTTAAAGGTATTAGAGGGAGGTATGACTGGACAAATGTGGGGTATTGTTAGAGATGAGTCAGTTGATGTAAATAGCACTTTCATCTCTTTGAAAGGAACACCATAAATCCAATGCTTTACTGGGCTCTGTTCTTCACTTTACAAAAATATACCCTGGCCATGTCACTGGAAAGAGTTGAATAGAATGCTTCTGGATTGCAAAAAAGACATTCTCTTTCAGATGGCTTCTTTACATAAGCCTATAGGCTTATATATGGGCTACCCTACTAGAACAATAAGGCATTTTCCTGGTAGACTTTGGAGTTGTGTGTACTTTGGGTACTTTTCTTAAAGGAATAGGGGAGGGGAAATGGAGTGACAGTGGTTGCCTACCTCTGGAAACTGCCTAGTATGATAGAAATTTGTAGAGCTTACTTAAGAGGGGCTGTACAACAGTTAAATTCGAACATATTCTTTAAACTTCTCAGAGAACTGGGATCATTATTATTAAAGTCATTTATTAAATAAAGTTAATTATTAAAAATTATTATTATTATTGCATAGGATCACATTGACCAAATAGGGAAATGGGCTCTTTTTTTTTTTAGTTTCCTCTGTGGGAGCAAACAGTCTTAGAATAAGAGGGAAAGCTCCTCTGGCCATATTTATTCAGGACTTCTCTCCCTTCATCCTTTTCCTGCTCCTTACTCCGTACCACTATATTTGGCATAGTGGATAGGTAGCCAAGACCTGGGTTCAAGTTTGCCTCCATCACATACTGGCTCTGTGACCCTGGGCAAGTCACTCACCTTCTCTTTGTCTTAGGAAGGTCTCTAAAACTGGAAGTGTCAGGGAAAGTACCAATTTGCATTGGTAGAAGAAGCACCAGGGTACAATGGGGAATGGGGTGGTATTCCATCCATTGCCTCACCTAGGGGCCTCCAGCTGTATGTAAAACCTTTGGTAAACTTTAGAGTGCTAGACACATGTGAAATATAATTATAATTATTCACTGACAACATGATATATCAGATGTCTACACTTATTAGACATTCAGGCAAACCCATCCAGTCCACCCCAGTCCTATTACAGTCTGAGTTCTCTAACAACTGATTTTCATGTTCTATGATGGTACAGTAGATAGAATGCCAATCCTGGAGTCTGGAGGACCTAAGTCCAAATCCAGCTTCAGACACTTACTAGCTGTGTGACCCTGGGCAAGTCACTTAACCCTGTTTGCTCATCAGTAAAATGAGTTGGAGAAGGAAATGGTAAGCCACTACAATATCTTTGCCAAGAAAACCCCAAATGGGATCATGAAGAAAATTATTGAACATTACCACAATACTAATTTGGGCTCCCAAGGAACATGGCTTCTATTTATAATACGGTGGGGAGAACACTAAATTTGAATTCAAAAGATTTTAGTTTGAATCCTCTCCCTGCTGCTAGTTCTCTGTTGTGAGAGTCTCAGATTCCTTATCCATAAAATGAATGGCCTTTCTAGCTCTATGTCTCTTGTCCCATGAGCTTCCAAAATTGATGAAATCTAATCCCATCCCACCATAGGTCACCCTCATATAAGGACATCTTATTCCTATTTTTCCTGAGCTTTTAAATTCTAGATAAGCATCAATGTAACCATTCTTCCTTCCTCTTCAAGAAGCCAAGTTCTTACCTTTGTCTCCTGTCTGCTTAGTGACCGGTACCATTCAAATAGCTAGTAGGCTAAATCGAGATGCTGGTAAATTGAAACAGAATCCGACCATCCTTCTGGAAGTTCTTGTGAAGGATAGACCCAGAGGGGGTCAGGAGAACCGCATTCAGATAACCTTCATCATTGAGGACATTAATGACAATCCTGCTGCATGCAATTCCTTTACCTTCAGGTACTCAACTCTGCCTCTTTTTTTACATAATTGCCCTAAAGTGGCTCCAGCGCAGCCTTCTGGTTTCCCTGAAATACTTTCAATGAACTTTTGAGGGAAGCAAAGGAGATTTTAAGGCTACTGGGAAATGGCTCCTTGAAGAATTAAAGCCCATCTGTGGTATTTCACCTCCATCAAAGTTCTACTCCTCTGCTTTGTCAAAACCTGCTGATGACCAGGGGATCTCAATATATATAGTAGAGGGCTACAAGTTTCAGAAAGTCCTGTCGAGATAGGAAGGAGGATAGAATTGGCAATGAACTGGATGGTTATCATCTGAGGATCAGCCCAGCCTTGTGCTAAGAAACACATCACCGGAAGGTTGGTTCTGTGGTGATGAATTTATTTTTGACCATAAAAATTTATGAAGACATCTAAAGTATACAAAGAAGGGTTAGCATAGAGAGTGCCCACACTGATTAAATCACAGATCTTTCAATGTATTAAAGAAGTACTAGTTTAGCAGGGTTTTTTTTTCTTTATCCTATTTGCTTCTCCTCTATTGTTTTCACCATCCCCCCTCTCCCCTCCTATTTTTTCTTTTCTTTTTTTTCTATTTCTCTTCTTTCTGCCTTCAGGGTTGCCCCCCTCCTTTTTTAAATCACAGCATTGATACTTCCATCACTATTTGTGCTAAGTCTTAGACAGACCTGTTAGAACCTCTGTGTGATTCGCCACTCCCTTGATTATGGATACCAGTGGTAAGTTGTGGAATCAGTATGATGGGCACTGAACCTAGAATCATAGGACCAAAGTTAACATCCCAACTCTGCCACTTCTTACTTTTATGATCTTAGACAAGTCACTTATATTTGGTGAGGTTTTGCCTTTTTCTTTTATTTATCTCCAGTTCTATATAGTATATAGTAAGCATTTAATAAATGCCTGCTGCTTGACTGACCAAGGAAACTAGATAACCCTCACGCTCGCTTGTAGTGCTAGAGTTAGGGTTAATTAATTATGTAATAAGAATATCATTATTATCCTAGGATTCTTTACATGAGTGGTGATAACGAGCAAATCCATATGGATCTGGGCTAACAACTTAAGACTAAGAACTGAGAATATGTTGATTCAATAGTATAGACCACAACCTGTCCATGCTTTCTCATCCTGTGAGATCTTAGTTCATCTTCTTCCATAAAAACTCCTAAGATGATCTACCTAATGCACTAGAAGCCTCTCTCGGTGTCTCTGGACATCCCAAGGTACCAGTTCAGCACTTGGGTTGTCTATCTGTTATTCTTTTTATTTCGTTTCCTTTGCCTAGGCATGTTGCCACTTAATTACTTGATTTTGGGGCTTGTTGCCACAGTAGGACTCTGCCACCAGACAGGAGAGCTTCCATCCCAAGGGTCTTCTCAACTTCTGGAGGTACTAGTTGGGTGGCTTCTGTGAAGCCTCCACATGCTCTGGCAAGCTGGACACACATCCCAAGACCTCCACCCCAGACCACAATCCAGATCCAGGGAGGTTAAAGCAAGAGCGATTACACCCTCCCACCCCAGACTGATTGCTGGATCTCCCTATAGTTCGCAGGCCAGGAACTGAAACTGCCACTGAAGCTGCAAAATGACGTCTGTGCCGTATCTCCTCAGCCACTTCTCGCCCCCAGGGGAAGAAGCAGACGGGGTCCCAAAGTCCATAGGGCACTAACCTCTCACTTTGTCCTAGGCTGTGTTGATAATTCTGGAATCGCCATAGCTGCTGGTGTTCTGGGGACCCTCCAGCCAGCAGCTGGCCCAGCCCTGCCCAGCTGCCCTGGGGCGACTCAGGCAGGCCTGGGTTCGGCATCCAGAGCACGGCGCTGTAGATTCCCAGAGCGCTGCGCTGGCTGCTCCCTGCTGGGCTGCCAGGCTGTCCTCAGCAGGAGGTTAGCTTCTCTGTGTCATTCTGTGGGTGCTGGAGCTCCAGAGGTTGTTCAGAGTCCACCTTTTACATGGTTTGGAAGTGGTGTGGGCTGGAGTGCCATGGAAGTGCTGTTTCTACTCTGCCATTTTGGCTCTGCCCCCCTATCTGTTATTCTTTGCTCTGACTATATGCTCCATTTCTGATCATCTAATTTCAGGATAATATCTTCCACCAATATTCTTGGTAGGTAATGTGCTGAAGCCTATTTACACCCACCATGTTTCTTCCCATTGTTCTTTGAGACATCTGCATTTTCTGTTCTTCAAACATGGTGGTAGGAGATGGTAGTGTAATGCAGCATGGTATAATTGAAAGAATGCTGGACTGGGAGTCCAAAATAACCTGGGTTCAAATTCTGCTGCTGATAGTTCCTAGATATGTAACCGTAAAAGTCACAGTTTCCTTATCTGAAAAATGGATATGGTTTTAACAACACTTACCTGATGGGGCTGTTGTGAGGACTGAGTGAAGTAATTTATGTAAAGTGCTTTATAAACTTTTCATGTATTATGTAAATATTATTTACACCTAAAAAATCTCAGGGAAATTCTATACCAGTGTTATGGTTAAACCAAAGTAAATACTTATTTGTGAAAATTAAACTTAGAGCAGTTAATTTATTTTTTACTGCATGATCACAATAATTAATAACAAAATATAAGGAAAAGGAAAATTAAACAAAACCCAAGTACATGCAGCCTCCTGCTTTTTTCTAACCTAACTTTTAGCACATTGATTTTGACTCTTTCCTTCACATAGCTGGAGCATGCCTGATTTTTTAAATAGTCAAAGACCAGTTTTGATTCCAAGCTAATAATACATTTTTTAAATTTAATTTTTATTTTATGAAATTAATAAACACAAAATAAGTTAGAATCTCCATGCACAAAGTCAAACAGAAAAAGAGGATTGTATGTGAAAACATACATCTCCATTATGCATTGCTTTTCTTTTCAAGTAGATAATCAACTCAACAAGAAATTTTCAAAACTGTCCTGTCTAGACCCTTATCAAAAAAAAAAAAAAAACTTGCTGGGAAGGTTTTTTTTTTCTTTAATAACTGTTTACCTTCTAGTTTTACTTGCATTAGTTTTATTTGTGGAAAAAAATTCTAATTTTATATAATCAGCATTTCCAGTTTATCTTTTGCAATACTTTCTGTTCCTTGTTTGGTTAGTAACTGTTCTTCTATCCAGTTACCAAATGTATTTTCTTTCTTGTTTCTCTAATTTATTTATGATATGCCCTTTTATATCTGATATATATATGTGTATATATATATATATATGTGTGTGTGTGTGTGTGTGTGTGTGTGTGTGTGTGTGTGTGTGTGTATATATATATCCATTTGATGATTTTTGTGGGATGTTGACCTAAGCCTAATTTCTCCTAGACTCATTTCCCAGCTGTCCTAGCTGTTTTTATCAAATTGTGAATCCTTAACCCAGTAGTTAGAGTCTTTGGATTCACTGAGATATGATACAATTTGTGTATTCTCTGTATTATATATTTATATTGTGTATATTGTATTTGTGTAATTCTCTGCATGGCCAGTATTCTCTAATCTCACTCTTCCCTGAGGGTTTGGGGTAGCTTCTGCTAATGTCATCAATGCAAACCGCAATTCCAGTGTGTTCTCCTCACTATTAGCCAACATTGACTACAGTTATCCCTTCCACATTATGACTTTCCCATTGCAGTTTCAATATATCACAGGTTAGCATAAGAAATTAAATGGGAATTTGGGGGGAGTTTTGTGGAACCTGCAGACTACACAGGAAGGCCAGCAGACAATAGAACCTATGACCAAATACTTAACCCAAATTTTACAATAAGGTACTATAAACACCCCATAAATGAAAAAGAAAAAAATCGGATTTCTCTGGTATGAAAGGAGGAGCAAAAAATTTTATGCAGATTTTCCATATTATGAGGGTGGAGGCCCCCTAACCCCTGGGAAGTAGAATGAATAATTGTAGTAACCTTATTCTGCTTTACTAAGCAACTAACTTTAACAAAGGGACATTTATTTTCAATATATGGCAAAAACTTAAAAAAACAAACATTTTCCCTAACCTCCGGGAGTGCATTCTCCCCTATACCACCTCAGTACCTGGGGAGAGTGGGTTGTGATTTAACACCATTACTTGATAGTGTTGGTTATGCTAAGTTTGGATCCAAATGGAGAGTCCTCACATCACCTACTGCTGCAAGTCACACTTGCTCTCCAGGGCTTCAGTGCCAGACTAGCTGCAATGGACTTTACTCCTGGATTCCCTCACTTTTGGTGACTTGCTTTATTGACCTTTTTAAGACTTATAAGTTCTTAGTTATCTTCAGTATCTTTCACCTAAAATGGAAGGACAGACACTGAGACAAAGTAGTGAGTCCTTTGGTTTTGTTTTTTTTAATACCATTTTCCCCCAGGTCAAGAAAAATTTTAGCATTCATTTTTACAAGATTTTGAGTTCCAAATTTTTCCCCCTTCTCCCTTCTGAAAATGGTAGGAAGTTTGATATGGTTTATATATGTACTATCATGTAAACATATTTCCACATTAGTCACAGTTGTAAAAGAAGAAGCAGATTTTTAAAAACCACGAGAAAGAATAAAGTAAGTGAAAAAAATGCTTCAATATGCATTCAGAGTTCATCAGTTCCTTATCTGGATATGGATAGCATTTTCCTTTATGAGTCCTTTGTACTTGTCTTGGATCATTGTGCTGCTGAGAAGAACTGAGTCCTTCATAGTTGATCATCATACAATGTTGCTCTGTATGATATTTTTCCTGGTTCTGTTCATTTCACTTTGCATCAGTTCATATAAGTCTTTCCAGGATTTTCTGAAATCTTCCTGTTCATCATTTCTTATTGTACAATAGTATGCCATTACATTCACAGACCATAGTTTGTTTAGCCATTCCCCAAATGAAGGGCAGCCCTTCAATTTCCAATATTTTACCACCATGAATAGGGCTACTATAAATATTTTTGCACATGTGTAATGGTAATGGGAATTTGAAGATCCTCCCTGCCCCTTGTATTTGCAATCAAACAGGTACTTAGCAGTTAGTTTCAAGTCAAGTATTAAGACCCAGAACTTGTGAATCCCACAGTGGGATGGACTTGTTGATGTAACAGGAAGGGGCAGAACAGCGAGGAGCTAATACCCTATATGAGGAAAAGCCCAAGCTGAGAGAGGGCAGATCTTCTGGGAGTGAGCATCTGGAGGCTGGGCTGCTACTGCTAGAGAGAGAAAAGAGAACTGAGGACTGAACTGAGAACTGAGAAGAACTGAGAAGAGAAATGAGAACTGAGAACTGAAAAGAAATGAGAAGAGAAGAGAACCGGGAGGAGGCATGGCTGTGGTGTCAATACTTTGTCTGTTTTGATGTTACTTTATCAGACTTGTCTGCTGATAGAGGACGGTGCTGTTGTTACAGAAGCCCTGGGACCTTGCTGCTGGTTCAGAAGCCCTGAAAGAGGATTTTCTTGTTGTATGTTTACAGAAATCCTGGAGGAGGGTCTTACTGATGTTTTCAGAGGCTCAGGTACTATACTGATGATTTGTGCTTATTCCTCAGACCTTGTTGTTGGGTCTATGTTGATTTCACAGGCAGAAAGTGAATTGATGAGGATGCTGGCAATGTGCATGAATGTTATTGTGGCTTTGTTAAGCTTTGTCTTCCCAGGAACAGAAACTGTGAAGGACTTGAGGTGGACTAGATACTGTGAGCTTCAGTATGGAACAGGGATTAGACAAGAAGCTGGACAACAAGGAGCTGGCAGGAGCTGGGACCATGGAAGTGGGAGAGCCAGCCTCGAGTTAAGATAAAAAGGCCTCTTCTTAGGTATTTAATGCAAACTGAGAAGATCATGATTTCCTAGGGGTGGAGAACACTGGCCTTTGTACTTTGTGTCCATTAAGAAGACAAGCCTCCTTAAGATTGATTGACTTAAGGACTTACTGAATGAATGTACTTTTTAAAAACTATGTGACCACTTTGGTGAAAACTACATGGCCATTTTAGTGATGAGTTATTATGCTATAACATTATGAATGCTGTATTTTGATTTTCTGTGAATGTTTTGCCTTAATTTATTACTGAATAAATAGAGAGTTCACTATACTGTGTAATCAGAACCTTGAAGCTTTTCACAGCAGGAATCCTCTGGAAAGCTACTTGTGCTTGGCTTTACAATATGTAGGTCCTTTTCCTTTTTATGATCTCTTTCAGATACAGTTCTGTATACAGTTGACATACTCAGCCTAAGATGGGGAGGGCACAAGGTCTCTCTCCTTAGAGCATTATTTCTTTTCTCTCACTGGAAGTCACAACACAGTTGAAAGTCAGTCAAATAGAAGGAGTCACACCAAGAAAAGGGGCAAGTCTGATGAGTGCATTTTGAATACCTGCCCCACTCAGTTCTGACTACACAGTTCATTGGAAGACAGGAAAGGTAGGAAGGGAGCAGGTTATGAAGGACTTTAAAAGTCAGAGAATTTTATATTTGATCCTTTGATATGATTTATATTTGATATCAATTTTATAATTGATGGAGAGCCACTAGAAGTTATTGAATTTGGAGGGTGGTGACATCATCATACTTGTGCTTTAGGAATGTTGATTTGGATAGCTATGAGCTCTTCTACCCAGAATACACTTGCCTCCCCCACCATTTCTCCTCTCTCTTAAGGGTTTAAACCTGCCATTTCAAAGTTTGTTAGGGATGATGATATTGCTGCCTTCATTGTTGACAATGACTTCTGAATGTGCAAAGCTATTTTTGCAGGAGAAGATGCCTCTTGGGTTGTCTTCCTTTCCATTGTTAGGCGATTCAGACATCAGGGTGTGATGGTGGGTATGCACCAGAAAGACAATTACATGGGCAATGAGACCCAGAGCAAGAGAAGTATTCTGACCCTGAAGTATCCTGTTCAACATGTGTTGTCACCCACTGGGACAACATGGAGAAGATCTGGCATTATACTTTCTACAATGAGCTCCATGTGGTCCCAGAAGAGCTTCTTGTGATGCTCATAGAAGCCCTCCTGAATCCAACAGAAATAATGAGAAGATAATGAGTTCAGTTTGGGATATGTTAAGTGAAATATTTCTATAAGACTTTCACATTGAGATGTCTAATAGGCAGTTAGAGATGTGAAACTGGGAGGTCAGCAGAAACGGACAAATAGAAATCAGTCTTCCATTACATTTAATTCTATATGTTGTATACCTAATCTGCTCCACTGATTGGCTTCTATACTCTTTATCCAGTTCCAAATAGATTTAATGAATACTGGTTTGTAATATAATTTTAAATCTGTTCCTGCTAGGCCCCTTTTCTTTCCATTTTTTCCATCATTTCCCTTGAGATTCTTAATTTTTTCCCCATAGTTGAATTTTACTAGTATTTCCCCAAGATTTATAAAGTAATCTTTTGGAAACTTACTTATTGTGGCACTGAAAAAGAAAATTTATTTAGGTAGTATTTATTATACTGTGGTGTGCCCAAATCATAAGTAATTAGTATTTTTTCCAATTATTTGGTTCTATCTTTAT
The DNA here is from genome assembly GCA_011680675.1 of Gymnobelideus leadbeateri. Classification (NCBI taxonomy): domain Eukaryota; kingdom Metazoa; phylum Chordata; class Mammalia; order Diprotodontia; family Petauridae; genus Gymnobelideus; species Gymnobelideus leadbeateri. The sequence goes on along the minus strand of WOXC01009449.1, from coordinate 336,435 downwards.
TCTTGTAAAGAGTGTTTCATAGTTGTATTGACATAATTCTTGTGTGTGATTTGGAAGGTAGCATACCAAATATTTTATACATCCTGCAATTATTTTGAATGATATTTATCTTTCTATCTCTTCCTTTTGAGTTTTGTTGCTAATGTATTGAAAGTCACAAAGTCAAGAATTCTTTGGGCAAGCAGTTTCTGTAGGATTTCAAAATAGTAAGACTTCTGACATTTTTGAAAGAAATCTTTACCAGAAGCAAAATATTTTAGAAAAAAAAGTTCCTTCTATGGTTCTTGTTGAAGCAATCCTATCCTTTTTAATCTTCTCTGGAATAAACTTCTTCTTTGAACTATTCTTTGTGTAACACCAGTTTCATTTAACTTTACCAAAGAAACTATAGATATTATTACTATATCTTTAAGAGACAAATGTAATATTGTGGAAAAGATAGTTTGTGCTGGCTGATAGAATATACAATTAAAAATGTCTTGCTATGGGTTGTTTCCCTAGAAGACAAGAAAAGAGGGCATTTTTTTTCTTTTGATCTATGAAGATCTATGAGATAAACTATGGAGAGACTTTAAAATGGTAGCTTGAGACAAACCGAGGATATTGTTTTTGTAATGACTAGAGTAGAAGCTGGAGAAGAAAAAGAAAAAGGAGACAGAGAAATCCTTTTTGATCCAGCTATTTCATCTTTATCTTATGAAAAGGATATTTTTTGGGGGGTAGGGAGGCAATTAAGGTTAAGATCTCCAGGGCAATACAGTTAGTGTCAAGTGTGTCTGGGGCTGGATGTTAATTCAGGTCCTCATGATTCTAGGGCCAGTGCTCTATCTAGGGGCTACCTAGATGCCCCATGAAGAAGATTTTTCAAAGATTTTATTTGGTATCTTTAAAGAAACTAAATGGTGTGAGACTTCATTTTCACACACAAAGCAAATTGCTGATTTGGTGAGGGTTTGAGGTGACTCTGGATGTGACATTTCTTATAGCCAAAATATTGCAAATGATTATTTATATATTTATGTTATCGTGTATTTCTTTTATCAATAAATTGTTTATTTTAAATAACCTTAATATTTATTAAATTATAGGACATAGATGAATTTACTATATAGAGAAATAAAAGTAATTACTATTGGGAAAGGAGCTCTCTCCAGTTTATTAAATAAATAATGCTTAAGAAAGTGGAGTGGGGGCCAAGCTAATTAATTACTGAGGAAAGAAGTCACAATTTTTTATTAATTTCTTCATATCTAATATTGCTTACATGTTCTTTAAACTGAAAGGTGCAGTTTAAAATAGGAAATTTAGTATAAGATTAAAAGAATTGCATTTTTTTGGTGTAATTTATGTCAAAGTATTTCTACTATCAGGAAAGGAGTAGTTATATTTGGGGGACTTCCCATGTCTGTATTCATCACCCTCATAAAGGTAGAACTAGGAAACTTTTGTATCTGGCTCTTTTCAAGGTTAATCATCAGGTCCCTTTCCAAGCATTCAAATTTGGGAGAAGGATGCCATCCCTATTTTCCTGTCTGTTGTTGAAGTTGCTCTGAGGATGCTTTCAATGAGATTTTATGTAATAGGTGACTGGCCAGTAAGGACCCAGTCCTTATTAGCATGTGGAGCATGTCCTGCTTGAAACAATCTCCATCATGCACTTTGGAGCATGACTGATTACTTTCCTCTTACCCTGTGGCAAAGAGGTTTTTTGATCAGTTACTAAGCTGGAACTGGGTATGGTCTTAGGCATTTTGGTCCCCACCCAGTCCATCATCCATAATAAGTACATAACCCTGCTGTTGCTTCTATCTTTGTTGTTCTGTCTTTCCTGCTTTTAGTCAAAGGCATGTTGGAGATAGCTATGACCTTCTGAACGTTAAAGGGCCAGATGATCAAGCTTCCATCAAGTCCAGAAGCTGGAGTCCATAGTGGAGGATGCTAACAGTTGAACCCAGTGCGGCACCAGCATAATATTGAGAGTAGATCATCTTAACTCATCCCAGCAGTAAATCATTGTGGTAGCCAAAATGCCATACCCTGCATGAAGGGAACAATTCATCTAATGGCTATTCTGCATTTAGAAATGAGCTTAGCGTGAAATTAAATTAGATAAATTAAATTTTAAAAATTAAATTAAATAACTTAGAAATTAAATTAGCAAATATTTTGTAGCAAGCACTAGTTTGAGCCCACTCTTCCAAGGGACCAAGGTGATATAGGGGAGAGCTCTCCCTATAGAGGAGAGAGCAGGTGTAGGTTTTGTATTTCAGATCTTGCCATATATTTTCAGCAAATATATCTCTGTAAAGAATAATTGGTATTACTGGTTACTTGATATTACAACATTAATCACTGGGTCAATCAATGACATAATGGTGATAAGTAACAATATCATTTATGGTGATAGTAGGGACAACACTAAATGGGGGCTTGGGTAGATAATATTAGGAAAGTGTCCCAACTTCCACTTGCACTGGCAGGCCAGGTCTCTAGAGGACCTCCAGCATCTATATGAAGACTATATATAGAACATGAGATCTTATTCCAATACTCTCATTTAATTAAAAACTAACCAATTATTCTGTACATTTGCTCAACAGACTACATAATGTGAATTATAAGAGAATAACAGAGGGATTGCAACTTTTTCTTAGATTTTTTCTTTATGGACTTCACCAACAAAGATAAGAAGGAGACCATCAATAAACATTTATCGAGCATTTATTCTGTGTTAGGCACAATGTAAAATAGTGGAGAAAAAAGACAAAGCTTAGTAGTTTCATAGTCTCTGTCCAGAGACAATCTACTTTGAGCTATAATGGACAAATCCAGTGGCATATACCAATTGTTAGTCACAAATGAGATAACATATATACGGCACATTGCAAACCTTGAAGTGCTCAACACTATTATTCTTATCATAAATGCTATCTGAAGTGAGGTCTATTTATTCCAAAACTGTTTCTGTAAATTTTAAACTAATTGCATGATCTGAGAACACTTATCAATCCCCTTCCTCCCCACCTCCCTTTTTTTTTAAACTAGGAAGTACTAATCCTTTCAATAACTCAATGTATTGCCTGGAGAAAATCAAGGAATTTTTCAGTATTGCCTTCATCCATTGGTTTAATTTGATCTCTGTATTCAAATCTTCAGTCTTTATTCTTTCTTGGCACACACTGAAAAGGTATAGGTTATAATTCAAATGACATTTTGCTATCAGTGGAGGAAGTTTCCACAAGATGAAGTAGCTATTTAATGTTGCTTTTCACTAGTCATGTAACTTGTTGTTCAGTCATTTTTCAGTCATGACAGACTCCTCATGACCCCCTTTGGGGCTTTCTTCCCAAAGATATTGGAATAGTTAACCATTTTCTTCTCTAGCTCATTTTAAAGGTGAGGAAATTGAAGCAAACAGTTAAGTGACTTGCCCAGGGTCATACAGCTAGTAAGTGTCTGAGACCAGATTCAAACTCAGGAAAATGAGACTTGACTCCCAGCCCATCACTCTATCCACTGTGCCACCTAACTGTTCCCATATAACTCGATGTGGTACATATAGATCAAGTAATTAATACAATGCTTTGGTATGACTTCCTTTTTGTCTTGGAAGCCATACTTAGTTCTGTTCCCAAGCAATAGTAAAAGGTCTCAGGCTAAGCTGAATTGCAACAGGCTTAACCTATCTCTCTGGAAGATGCCACCTTTTATTTAGATTTTTCTTGACGTTATTGTATTGGAGGTATGTTTTGATTAGAGAACAGCTTTCTGCATGAACATCAAATCTTCCAGCTTTCTTTCAATGTTTCAATCCATTTTATATGTGTGTTTGTTATCCTTCATTCTCAAAGAGGATCAAAATGACATTATTATATTGGAGTCAAGGTACAATGTGTCCACCTGTGGCTGATCAGACCAACATGAGCTTGGAAGGCTCTACTACAGATTAGGCACAAATAGCCATGAATGCAGAACTGAGCGAAAGGCTTTGTGAAAAAAGGGAGGTATAAATGTTAAGAGTACTTTTGAGTGGCTTGATCTATAATTATCAAGTTAAAGATGAATCCATGAGACTTCTTGGCATACCCTTATTGCTTCTCAACTGAAATGTTATTTTCATCTAAGTGTTTATATTTTTCAAGCTACATATATATGTATGTATGTATATATAAACATTTAGTGTGAAGTACATAACCAAGTAGTTGGCTGATATTGGGAGGAGGTCATTGGTGTATTCTCATTACCTGGAAATAAATAAGTGATGCTTTCTGTTAAGAAAGATGAGATCAGGCTTGCATTAGAGATGAAGTAAAGTAGAAAATAATTTTGCTAGGAATTCATATGCTGCCATGAAGCATTTTAGTCAATGGATAGACTACTTTTCAATTTTGCAGGGAAGTTAAAACTACCTCCCTTTACATTACTCATTATATTACTATAGTACACAAGTACGTAGTACACTATGTGTTAAACCTATTTAAACTTTCTTTTTTTATTGTATGGGATTTCTTTCAACCCTCTAACTGACCAGAAATATTCTACATCTTCCTTTTTAGGGAATCTTCTTCTTCTCTAATTTCTTTGCTTCTCAAGCTTCTATTATATAGTTGGTTGTGGTTTTTTTTGCTTTTTTTTGAGGGGGGAAGGCAGGGAAATTGGAGTTAAGTGACTTGCCCAAGGTCACATAGCTAGTTAGTGTTAAGTGTCCAAGGCCAGATTTGAACTCAGGTCCTCCTGACTCCAGGACTGGTGCTCTATTCACTGCACCACCTAGCCACCTTTATTATATAGTTTTTGATTGATATTGAATTGAGGTTTTTGTGCTGCTTTGACTTCTTCCATTGCCTTACCCTTTTGGCTTTTACTTTTGGTTGTCAATGAATGGTATTGATAATTTTTGGTATGCTTTTATTTTCCACATTCCATTACTCATTTTTCTTTTTTTTGTTCAGACAATATGGTATTCAAGTCTCCTGTGGTTTTACAGGCTTAGATATTGCTGGAATCTTTCAATGTCCTTTCACAGATCTTTGTTAGTTCTTGGTAACATCATCAGCCATGGTAGTATTTTACATCCATCCTTAAGAGTATCACTAGCTAGCTTTATCTTTCTTCCTATGGTCCTTACCATGACAATGACTGTAGTATGTGAGTAGTTTTGTGTACAGATCTTGTACATGAACTGGTCTTGAAAAGTTTTTGCACTCTCAATCAAATGTTGCTTGTTCCTGATGGTACTAGCAGACATCAGCTTTTCCGAATAGCTTTCCTGTGATATAGTTGGGCTATTAGTCATGTTCCTGTCATCACTAGAAGAGGAGGGAAGAGAATAAGGCTTTAATAGTGCTTACTATGTGCCAGGCACTGCGCTAAGTACTTTACAAATATTATCTTATTTGATCCTTACAACAGCCCTGGGAGAGAGGTGCTATTATAAATACCCATTTTACAGATGAGGAAACTAAGGCAAATAAATGACTTGCCCGGGGTCACCCAGCTACAACTTGTCAGAGGCTGAATTTGCACTCAGATCTTACTGAATTGAGGCCCAGCACTCCAATATTTTACTCATATTACTATTAACACAAAATGAGCTTTTTGAAATTCCAGTCTAAATATGCCCATCTCCTCTTCAAAATCATTTGAAGCAGTGGCATTATTTTGTCCATCTGTTTCATCATTAGGTAATGCTTCTGGAGTTTTTGTAAAGGGTGGATTTTTAGTGCCTTCAAATTCTTCAGCTTTTCTTGCTTCAGACTTAGGTAATGATCTAATTTCCTCTTAGTCTGGGCTTAAGAAGGAAATTACTTCTTCAGTTAGTTGTTTTGCCACTCAGAGCTGAAGGTTCTGGTTACAAAAAGCCACATGGAGCCCATGCATGTAAGAGGCAATATCTGTTTCCAGTGTTGTCATAATCTAACACTGGCACATAATGAAAACATCCACATCTTGAGTAGTTCATGCACATCTGCTTTGCTGGCTTTGTCAGTGCCATCTGCACCATGGCATTTCCAGCAGATGGGGTATTTGTGTTACTGAACTTTTCCAACATACCTTGCCTACTTGTGGTTCCTAGACTTGAAGGAGCATCACTTGCTCCACTGTCTTCCTCATCAAGGCAGCTCTACATAGCACAGTGAGTGTTGGCCTTGGAGTCAGGAAGACCTGAGTTCAAATACCACTTCAGATACTTCCTTAGCTGTGTGACCCTGGGCAAGTTACTTAACCTCTCTCAGCCTCCTTTTCCTCATCTGTAAAGTGGGTATAAAAATCACACCATACCTCTCATGGTTATGAGGATGGAATGAGAAAACGAGATATTTGCAAAGCATTTTACAAACCTTAAATAAACCTATTATTGTTGTTGTTACTGCCACTAATACTATCTGCCTGCTATGTGTAAAGCACCATGCTAGGCACTGGAGTCCAAAGAAAAAACAATAATAGTCTTGGCCCTAAGAGAACTTAAAGGATTTTCAAATGCATCCTTTAAATCTCTTCCAGAATATGTAACCATGAGGGAAGTGACTGGCATTTAGGTGAAGAGAAGGGCAGCAGAATGAGGCTTTTTTCCATTATGGTTGGAGTGAAATACTTCACATTGAACAAGAGAATGCAGAGAGAGGAAGGAATCTGCCCAAGGGCACCCAGCCAGTAAGTGGAAGTCAGGATTTGAAACCAGGCTTTGCAACTTTTGATGAAAGACTATCTCCACTGTTGTCCATATTACTTAAAAGTTGTTAGCAGATCTGTGATGTAAAGAAGAGCAGGAGCGTGCTAGAGTGATTGTTAAATTTTCAGTGTGAGCATTTACACCTTGAAAATTGACTAATGCTACAAGTTAGGGTCTGATTTATTGTTTTTTTAATGTCTAGACTTAAGAAAGTAATAAAGAAAATATTAATCCTTCAGATTACACTGAAAAGTGTGTCCTGTGAACATTTTCCCCCAGAGATCTGGTTATTAAACATTTACCAGCACATCCCTGGTATCGCCTCACATTTCTCCCACCCTTGCTGCCTCCTGCATTCCTACCATTGTCTACATTCAAGTTGCAAGTCTTATTTATTTATATGTTTGAGTAAAAAAGAGGATCACAGTGGGGATATTTAAAAACAAACTCCGCCTCTGCAAGTTCTCAGATGAATCTTGGCCCTTGAATATATTTATTCCTCTATCATGAGACCAGAGAAGTGTCCTTCTTTCTGAGAGTGTTCAAGAGCTGGCAGAATGGCAAGTGAGATGTGAAATCAAGCCCAGCAAGAGCAGCTGGGATTGTGGAGGTCGCACTGGCTCCCTGCCAGGGAATCAGGAAGCTCCCATCGATTATAGAAGAGTGTAAACCCCATTCTGTTCTCAGCCACTTGCTTCGAGCTCTCGGGAAGGTCTCCAGAGCTTGACAGCTCTTATCCATGACGGAGGGTCTACTCCTGTGCCTAACAGGTGATGAGCAAGCATTACTGGTTGGAGGCATCAAAGGCTCTGCCTGACAGCTCGTGTTCTGGTCGTAAATTGTCAGGCATTTGGCAGAGAGCACATCACAAGCTGTTTGTGAACAAGAGCAGAAACTAATGACAGCCCATTCTGCAACACAGCCTGGTTCTTTCACCTTTGGATGGCAAATAAACCAAGGTCATGTTTGCAAGGTAGCCAAAGCAGCTGCTTTCAGTGGCAAGTGATGTGATGGATGGGACAAGGTGGTTTTAAATGGTGCCAGTTTGGGATTAAAAATAGCACGTGGCAGGGAAGAAACCAAAAGCCGCCCCCAGCATGGCCCCGCAGGACAATATGACAGGTCTCCTCTCTGCGTCCCTGAACTTTTGGCTCCCAGACTTGTGGGTCTTCAAATGCTGCAGCCTCAGACCTCTCTCCCATCTGCAAGAGTGGCATACCTCCCTGGACTCCCCAGTGAGGTCTTGGACTGCTCAGTCTCTGGCTTTGTTGTTCTAAACAGAGAACTGTTTGGGTTTTTGTGTTGTGTTGGTATTTTTTTTTTTAATTTTAGGGAAATAAAGCCTGCTGCAGCTGATAAATCAGCTAAAACCACAATAGTGTAGATGCTCAGCCCAGGCCTCAAAATGCATGGATACCAGTTTGTAGGGAAGCACAAAGGTATTTTGGCTGAGCAAGGCATCAGGCAGCCAAAGGCAGCCATGCTAGGGTGGCTTCTTTCCAGAAAGTAAAGCCCATCTCTTCTTGGCAGCCAACAGCCATCCTTGCTGTCAGACTTTGCTCAGCTTCTGGTGAGCTATTTCCAGGCTTATCCCAGAAGACTGTGGAGATGATGAAAGAGAAACCTTTGGCCCCAGAAATAAAAGGGAAGATGATGGCCTGAAGATCCTCCATTAACATCTCCATTTTAGAGATACAGAAACTCACTTCGATACAATATAGTATTTCTCATTGTCTCCATCACATTTTTTCAAGTTTGTTGATTCACATTTCATTTTGAGGGTTCACCTCAAACAGTGACTTTGAACAAAGCTGTACTCATATTTCTCTAACAATAATAATGCACATTTACATAAGCTTTTTCAGAATACTTCCTGTGTGTCAGTCTCTCTTCCCTTCCCTTTTGGCACAAAGGATCCAGGTATACCTTGAGAGATATCTCATTTCTCTGGCTTCTTGTCCCCACCAAGATGATCTTAGAACTGTGGTTGGTATCTGATAGCATTTCCTCCCAAGGGGATTCACTGGCTCCCATTAAAAGCAAATGAGATCAAAGGATCTGGGGTGGCTAGGTGGAGCAGTGAATAGAGCACCAGCCCTGGAGTCAGAAGGACTTCAGTTCAAATTCTGCCTCAGACACTTAACACTTACTAGCCATGTGACCTTGGGCAAGTCACTTAACCCCAATTGCCCTGCCTTCCCTCCTCCAAAAAGACAAAAAAAAAAGATCAAAGGATCAAAACATAAATAATTTGATTGAGAAAGTAGCAGGTCTGGAAATAGACAAAAGATTTTTGAGCCCATGGAAAGCAATGGACAACCATTCCCTCAGAGACCTGCACCATATCTGTGACTGATAGTACTACCCTGTGTAGGGCTCTAGCAAGGAAGTGGCCAGGACATTATTATGGTCCATGTAATTGTTCCCCTGTCTCTGCTTGCTTCTGATGGATCACTTCCTGCCACTCATCACTATTCCTTGTGGCCCTGTTCCCTCTGCAGTTCAACTGTAGCTCTCCTTAGTTACCAGCAAGTGGTAGCTGCTTCACCATCAGCCCCTCTTCACTATCTTCTGTGATCCCTTTTTCCTGACTTTCAGCATCATCTCTGAGCCTTATTCACTGTTCTCCATGGTTAGTTTGGCCATTCTCCTCTAGCTCCAAGAGGTGGCATTCATGGTTTTTCTCCAGGGACCAACTCCCTAACAACTAGTGTTTATGGAAAGAACCTACAGTTATGCCTACAATTCAGAAAAATATATTCTTTTTACAAAACCTAGATCTGATAACAAACACATCATGGGGTCAGGGACATTTCTCTGATGTCAGAGTCCTTGAAAAACACCAACACCATCCAAGTTGAGCTTGATATAGTGAAAAAAGTGCTAAGATTTAAAATTAGAGAATCTAGGTTTGAATTTATTTCCTGTTTGACATTAGGTAGATTTATTTTCTCTAGGCCTCACTTTTCTCATGTGTAAAATGATGGAGTTGGTCTAGATCCCAGGATCCTGTGAAGCCAGATCATGCCAATGATAAAGAGTGGCACTGCAGATCTCCCCAACAGGCAAAAACCCTGTCTGATGTGCACTCTAAAGTCTTCCCTTCTTTAAGCTCAACCTCAGTTCCTTAGCACAATGCTGAGCACAGATTATGCTTAATAAATGCTTTTCCTGGGGGCTCACTTTGAGAAGTGTTGTGTGATTTGACCAGATGAGACTCTGGGCAGCCCTTTGAAAACCCAGATGTTGATGCTTCCCTCTCTGGTAACTGTCATTTGGTGTGAATATAATGGTTGGACAGTTTGGAAGCCTGTCTGCTTGATCTGTTTCTCTGTCTTGTAACTTCTGTCTGTATACTCTGAAGTTTGGGGTGCTGACCTTTTTCCCCTGAACTAGGTAAACGATATATGTTTGATTGATTAAAGTAAGCTTGTTAACCCCCAAAAATAAAAAAATAAATGCTTTTTCCTCCTCCCTCCTCTTTTCTTTCCTCTCTTTTTCCTTCCCTTCCCTTCTTCTATCCCTTCCCTCTATCCCTTCCCTTCCCTCCCCTCCCCTCCCCTTCCTTTCCCTTCCCTCCATCCCTTCCCTTCCCTCTATCTCTTCCCTTCCCTCTATCCCTTCCCTTCCCTCCCCTCCCCTCCCCTTCCTTTCCCTTCCCTCCATCCCTTCCCTTCCGTCCATCCCTTCCCTTCCCTCTATCCCTTCCCTTCCTTCTATCCCTTCCCTTCTCTCTATCTCTTCTCTTCCCTTCCCTTCCCTTCTCTTTCTCTTTCCTTTCCTTTCCTTCCCTCTATCCCTTCCCTCCCCTCCCCTCCCCATCCCTTCCCTTCCCTCCATCCCTTCCCTTCCCTCTATCTCTTCTCTTCCCTTCCCTTCCCTTCCCTTTCCCCTTTCCCTTTCCCTTTCCTTTTCCCTTTCCCTTTCCCTTTTCCTTCCCTTCTTCACTTCTTTTCCCCATACTACCTAGCATACTCCTGGGCCCACAGTAGATACTTAATAAATGCCTGTTAAATACAAACAAATTGAAGTACCCCACACGTAGCTAGTGGCAGATGTTTAGCAGCAATTTATGGATTGCGAAAAACATTGAACCACATCTTTTCAACAGCTTCCTTGTGTCTGAACAAACCAACAAAATGCTGCTTCTGGATCTGGCGAACCATTGCTTTGATAATGATGCTGAAGCACCAAACAACCAATTCAATTTCACTGATCTATCTGGAGTAGGAAGCAATGAAAAATTTTTTCAGTATCCAGCTGGCTCTGGAAAAATTTTGGTAAGCTGTGTCATTAAAGGGGTATCTTGGGAATGTTGCTATAGACTGTAGGGTGCATTGACTACCCCCAGGAAAGACATATATAAGTAAGAAAATGTGACTGATGTAGCGCAGTTTGAAAGACTTCTGACATTTTCTCATTATTTTATCAGGATAGGGGAACAGTTTGTTGCATGTGCTAAGGCTCTAATGACTTCTATGAGACACTATTTTTTAAAATTTGTGACTCCATGGTCATAGTGATGTACAGTTGGTTTAAGCACATCCATTTTTTTTTTCAAAAGCCTTGATCTGAAGCATGGAAATATGCAGGGAGAACTGATTTAAAAGTGTTAGAAGGTGACCTCAGAGGTCATCTAACCCAACTTCCTCATTTTACAGGTGAGGAAACTGAGGCCCAGAGAGCTGCCCAAGGTCACATAGATGGTAAATAGAAGAGTCAGAATTTGAACTCTGGTCCTCTGACTCCAAATCTAGCATTCTTTCCTTTGCTCCATGCTGTTTCCTAATGGTACAGGATGCTAGTGTGTTTTTGTAATACATACATGGTAAGCAGTGGAAACTCTATCAAAAACAATGGAAAGATGAAGTTTGAGCATTTCTACTCCTCACTTAATGAGCAGGCAAAGTCAAAGGGAATAAGCCCCACCAGAAACAACATATGCAGTGACTGTAAGAAAGTGAGTGGAAAAACAAACAAATGAAACTGAATGCTGTTTTATTGTAAGGATTGACTTTGACCTAGAAGAAGAGGTAAGGAAGTGTGGATACTTTTGCTTGTTAGGGTGGTAGAGTCTATGGGTCTGGAACATTAAAAATATTATTCAACTCAGTTAATTTATTCATTAGTTTTGCTGAACTGCTTCTTACCTTCCCCTGACTTTTATTGTTCTTTGTTAAAAAGAAAAAAAAAAGAATGACTTTGTGAAGGCATGAGGTTGGAAATGAAGGTGATGTAGAAACAAAATATACGTATACCAAAATTTTATTGAGGAAAACTAGAACGAGCAGTAGAGTGTCAACATCCCATTTTGAACTGTTAATCTAGAGTTTGGGATGGGGGGAAAGGAATTAAATCAATTTTTTTAACCTTCTTGAGTCATTCAGAACTACTCAACATTTAAGCTGAAGGATAGCCTGGAAAGGAAATAGGAAGGAGGAGAGGAGATAAAGAAAAAGGAACGGGGATAAAAAGAAAAGAAGGTGGGAGGGAATTTTATATTGGAAAATCAAGTTCCTAATGTAAAGGAATGGCATAGGCCAATGAGAATATTAGACTCAGAGGCAGGAAATCCTGGGTTCAAAATCTACCTCTTACAAAGTACTGTGAGTAAGTCACCTAGTGCCTCTCAGTCTCATTTCCTCATCTGCAAAATAAGGATAATAATATCTATAGTAGCTAGCTCAGAGGTTTGCTATAAGGCTCCTATGAGACAATGTATGTAAGGTGTCCCAGAAGCTTTAATAGTTTAAAATAGCACTAAAAGTTTGGAGGTATCCTGCACATGAGAAATGTTGTAAACTTGAAAGTGCTATATATGATTTGGAAGAGGTCTCTTTGTCTTCTTCCCCATTCACCACCATCCTATTGTTACCTCCTCAGTTTTTTGAAAGGAAGGATAATATTGCTTGTGTCATTTACAGTATGTGAGTTTCTCCCAGTATGACCTAAGATCTGTTGATTTTTCATCTAGCTGATTGGTGATCTGGATTATGAAGATTCAAATAATCTAGCAGTTGGGAATGAATATGTTTTAATAATCCAGGTGCAGGACATTGCAGCTCCTTACTATAAAAGTAAGTATGCCCTTGACTTCTTACCTAACAGATGTTGTGCCATGAGAGAAGAAATAAATAAGTTAATTGACGCACAAGTATTCAAAAGAAGATGCCAGAAGAGAACTTTTGGATTTCAAAATATTCTCTCTGCTCCTTTTTTCAGGTACCATCTATATTTATATCCATACAACTCCAAAAAATGAACATCTTCTAGATTTTGATAATTCATCCTATGTATTTGAAGTTTTAGAATTGAAGTCAGGTGAGTAAAGCAAATAAGTAATAAAATGATGGCAATTAGGTGGCAAAGTGGATAGAACAGTGATCTGGGAACCAGGAAGACTCACTTTGTGAGTTCAAATCTGGCCTCAGACACTAGCTGTGTGACCCTGAGAAAGTCACTTACCCCTATTTACCTCTGTTTCCTCATCTGTAAAATAAGCTGGAGAAGGAAATGGCAAACCACTCCAGTATCTTTGCCAAGAAAAGCCCAAATGGGGTCACAAGTTGTACACAACTGAAAATGACTGAACAACAATGAAATAAAACAATAGTGCTATTGACAGAAATGTAGAGCCAAACAATGTATTTGGTGGGGAGTAGAGGAAGGGAACAAGCACCTACTATGTGCCAGGTACTATTATTATTTCATCAGGAATCATAGACTTAGTGCTGGGGGGAACCTCAGAAACCATCTAGTGGATTTTACAGAGAAGAAAAATGAGGTCCCTAAAGGCTAAGTGACTTGCCCAAGGTCACGCAGCTAATAAACATCAGAGATAGGATCACCACCAATATCTTCTCAGTTCAGAGTTAATGCTTTTTCCACTGTGTCCTAAGAGACAGTGCTCACTGCTAAGTACATAGATCTCATTTTACACAGTTACTCACAGTTAGGAAATGCCTGTTATAGCTCTTAGTTTCAAAAATGGACACAGCTATCCAAGTGTCATTTATTGAAGAAAATCCCATTTCTCTCACCTGTTATTTACGGAAAAAACACGTGATTCCATTTTCTGCCTATTTACCTTTTTTTGCACCCCAAGTTCTCCTGTTATCTTCACTGTCTACTCCTCAGGTTTTTTACCTGGCTTCTCTTTTTGAAAAGGAAAAAAAAATGGTCTTCTTTCATAACTTTCCTCTAATATAGATTAAAACTAGAATATAACCTGAAAGCAGGGACCGTCTTTGCTTTTGTGGTTGTATTCCTAGCACTTGGCACTTAATAAATAGTTTTTGTTTTGTTTTGCTTTGCTTTTTGGAGGGGGGAAGGCAGGGCAATTGGGGTTAAGTGACTTGCTCAAGGTCACATGGCTAGTACTTGTTAAGTAAGTGTCTGAGGCTGGATTTGAACTCGTGTCCTCTTGACTCCAGGGCCTGTGCACCAGCTAGCCACCCCAGCACTTAATAAATGGAAATGCTGTTTTATTGTAAGGATCAAGTTTGATCCAGAAGAAGAGATGAGAAAGTGTGGATACTTCTGCTTCTTAGAATGGTAGAGTTTATGGGCCTGGAACATTGAAAATATTATCCAGCTAAGTTAATTTGTTCATTAGTAATAAACACTTAATAAATTCATTTTCATTCTTTCCTTCACTTATAAGGAGACCTCTTCCTTCATGTTCATCTTTCTTGAAATTTCTTATATTCTCTGCTTAGCAACAATCTGATTTATGTGCTCTCTCATTTTAAGAATGAACTCTTCAATTAGTGTTCTGATTGATTTCTTCCATCTCTCCCAGTTCAAAAGTTAATTTACAAAAATAACCCTCGAATGACAGCTTCGATCTTAGTTACAAGAACAGTTCTTTCCTTAGGTTTCTGCCATGTCTCTCTACCTTGAACCTCAAGCAACACAGTCCTTAAAAACACAAAACTACTCACATCATAGTCCCTCTCCATTTCATTTTCTCTTCCTGCTGGCTCTCTTTCTCTGATATTCAGCTTACCAAAAGGAAGGAAAACAAAATCTTTCCTACTCTCTATGCCTTAGCTTCAGGGAGTCAGTAGAGCATGTGTCTGGAAGTTTTTTGGATAAATTGTATTTTATGCAGTTTAGAGATGGGAGGAAACTACAATATCCTTTTTTATGGTCAACCCCTCTCACCCTCCTCCAGCTAATTTGTCTGACCTTCCATTTGAATTGTATGTCCTTGTATGTAGATGGTTGTTCACAATTGTCTCCCCCTATTGGACTATAAGCTCTATCAGGGCAGGGACGATCTATTTGTCTTTCTTTGTATCCTCAGCACTTATCTCCTGGAACCGAGTAGGCACTTAAATGTTCTCCAAATGACTTACTGACTGATGGGAATTGGTCTAGTCTGCTTTGTGAAGATTGCTTAAAAAAATATATTCCCAAAGATTATCATAATAAATAAATAATATAGTGTGACAACTTTTTAAAAGACCATAAAGGCAGTGTGGTGATATAGTGCATAGAATACAAGTCCTATGGATCACAGTGGATAGAATTCTGGTCCTGAAGTTAGGAAGCCTCCTCTTCCTGAGTTCAAACCCAGCCTCAGACACTTACTAGCTGTGTGACTCTAGGCGAGTCACTTAAACCTGTTTGCCTAAGTTTCCTTATCTGTAAAATGAGGTAGAGAAAGAAATGACAAACCACTCCAATATCTTTGCCAAGAAAAACCCAAACGGGTTGTGAAGAGTTGAACGTGACTGAAATGACTTAACAACAACAAAAACTCTGGGCAAATCACTTTGATCTTAATGAAATTCAGTTTTCGAATCTGTTTAATATAGATGTGATATCAAGTGGCTGGGCCTACATGTGGCATAGATATATAGATATCTGATCTGAGATCTGGCCTACCCCATTCTAAGGGAGACTAGGATTTCTGCCTTTGTAGGGAGCAAAAGGAAGAATGTGGCCACAGCCCTTCATTCTTCTCTCTCCAGGAGGGAATTAGGCTCAAATTGTGTCTGTCTACCACACATCAAATATTTTTGGTCTAGGAGTCTGATTCTTTTGAAGTTCAGGATAAACACCGCTTTCCCTGATCACTCTAGAGAAGAGAGTAACACTTAGCTTACTCTCGGCCACCTAGGGAGTTACCTCCCTCTTCACGCTGGTTCCACACAAAACAGTCTCTGATAACAAGCAAACACATTTATCTAAGCAAACAGTAAGCAGAAATCAGAGGTAGTTATATAGATTAGTGCGGAGAAAGAAGACAAATGAGTCGATGATCTCTTTGACTAGAAGTAAAGTAAAATCTCACCTCCACCAAGGTGAGAACGATCTCATCAGGAAAGCCTATTCTTAGCTTCTCTCCTCTCCTACTTCAGCTTATATAAGCCTCTAAGACTCATGTGCAGGGAGTCTAGGGACATGTCAAGGTCTAGCCTCCCACATATCTGCAACTCCAGAGAGATCTCCCATCTGACATTCAAAAGGTTGCTCCCTCCCTGTTGCCTGTCCTAAGTCTTTCTATATCAAGTGGTCTCTCAGCCAGTCAGGAGTCAAATCCTCCCTTCTGTGATATGGTGTCACAAGTTTCCTCTGAAGGGAATCACCCCAGGCCTGGGAAGGAGTACGGTTACATTGTGGTGTCGTGTAGGTTATATAGTGTAGTGGATAGATTATTAGACAGTCAGAAGACCTGAGTTCAAGTCCCAGAGAGAACATTCCTTCTCTGGAAGAAAACTTTTTGCAGTCTTAAAAAAATCATTCAGGGTAAGATTGGAACTAGTAAACTAAACAGCATCAACATAAAGTGAAGTGAAGGAAAAACTATAAACGAAGAGCTAAAGCTATTGAAGAAGCTGGCAGAGTATCCTTTGAGGCCAATAAATGGCAGTGATAAGAATTAGGACTCTAGTGCCCCATGGATCTTAAAAGGAAGGCCCTGGGGCGGCTAGGTGGAGCAGTGAACAGAGTACTGGCCCTGGAGTCAGGAAGACCTGAGTTCAAATCCAACCTCAGACACTTAGCACTTGGTAGCCATGTGACCTTGGGCAAGTCCCTTAACCTCAATTGCCAAAAAGCAAAAACAAAAATAAAAAATAAATAAAAGGAAGGCCCTGACATCTTTAACCCTACAAGGACAATACTAATGAACATTCTTATGTTACTAAGAAGTTTGCAAAGTAATTTAGATACATTATGTCATTGGAGCTTTGTAAGAACCCTATGAGGTTGGTACTGCAGGATCATATTCAGTTCACCAATGGGAAAAGTGAGGATCAGAGTAGTTATGTGACTGGCCCAGGGTCACACTGCTGGTAAATTCCAGAATCAGGGTTTTAACTTAGATAGAACATTAGACCTGGAATCAGAAGACCTAAGTTTAAATCCAGCCTCTGACACTGTGTTGTGGGGCCCAGGGCAAGTCACTTAACCTCTGTTTGCCTTCATCCACCGGAGAAGGAAATGGCAAACCACTCCAGTGTCTTTGACAAGAAAATCTCATGGATAAGTGAGGGTCCTGAGGAGTTGGGCATGATAACAGTTGAACAACTCCCTGCCTCTCTGTGGTGCTTGGAGACGTATCTTTTCCAACATATATTCTTTCCTTCTGCCCTCAGAAAGAAGGGAAAAAAAAGAGTACTCATCTGAAATGCTTTCTTCCTTTCAGTTAAATCACGCATTGGACAGGTTCACGCAAGGGATAAAGACTACCCACAAAGTGATATCACCTATTCCATTCTCACTGGGGGCTCCACCGTCCAGTACATGGGCCTATTTTGGATTAACCCTAAAACAGGGGTGCTCCAGCTCGTGACTAAGGCCGACTATGAATCAGACCCACAGCACATCCTTATAGTACAGGCTACTAACAAAGAGGGGAGCAGCACAGCCACTGTGAGTAAGAAGAACCTACCTGTTGGGTTTTCCTTAAGCTTTTCAAACACCATGGGACTAAAAATGTTAGGAGCAGCATCTCTGAGCTCAGCGAGAAGTCATGCTAATGGCTAAACATAACCTGTAGCTCTTGGATTGGGTTGTTTTGAGGAATCAATACATTTCTCAAACCATCACAGTGTTTCCTAGAGAATGAGAGTAGCCAGCAGCAAGCATCCCAGTGACATGGTAGAAATGGAAAAAATTAAAATCTCTATGCCCAAGCACATCTTGAGTCCAGATAAGCGCTAGGATCAATGGGCAGAGTGCCTAATTCCCAAGCTACTGCTTTTATCCATTAATAAATTCTAATGCACAACATACATTCCCATGCACAGTGAGCCTGGCTTGTGTTTCCAAAGTGCTGTGAAACCAAAAAAGTGACAGTATAGTCACCCACCTGGGATGTAGTGTCTTTATTTTTTTCACCTGGGGCAAAAAACAGCTGAGTGAGCAAAGTGGGAAAGTATTGTGGAAATAGTTGTTGCAAGAGAGGAGGCAACCTGCCCTTTGGCCCTGGAGGAGTAGGGTGGAAAAGTGGGACCCAGATAAAAGGTACCTCCAGGATAGGATGCAGTGGAGTGGGGGTAGGGAGACATGACTATGTTGCTCTGCAGCTTAGGTGATAGTACTCTAAGGGTGGTGGCTGTGCCACATGACAAAAGAGGCAGCAGAAAACAATTAGGTGAAGTAGGGATTGGTGATCAGCCATAGGAAAAAAGGGTGTCCTTTCAGGAGTGAAGTACACTCCACTCCCTCCCTAACTCATGTCAATCCAATCCAATCCAATTCAGTCAACATTTATTAAGTTCCTACTATGTGCTGGGGATACAATGAATAAAAACAAAGACAATCCCTGCCCTCCAGAAGATTACAATCTAAAGGGGAGACAACACACAAGAGGGGAGAAAGCATTGGGGTGGGGAGGATACCAGCAGGTAACTGGTGTAGAAAGAACTGAAACTAGACCAGGTAGTAGGTACAAAGTGGAATAATTAGCTGAGAGTTCAGTTTCTGACCTTTCTAAAGGAAGGCATTGGGAGTTTAGTTCTCAGTCCTCCAATCAGAGGGAGACGAGTTTGAGGAAGGTGGTGTCAGTCAAGGATTGAATTAGCAGCATGGTAAAGTTTAAAAGTGATGAGCTTTTCCTGGGAGGGGCATCCTGTTCCATGGAGTTGAAACCAGGCAAGGCAGCAGCAGATTTAGAGTGGAGTGTGGACCCTAGGACAAGACCCTTTTTATTCTCTGCTGGCTACAACTCTGCCATCAGCAATGCACAGTTTCACAACTCTCACTCTGTTTAGATGCTGCAGCGGGATATATCCTATCTGGAGGCATGTCTGGAAAAGAGGGCAGCCACTGGATCAGTTGCACTGTCAGTAATTAAAAGTAGTTGAAGATAATGGGATGACTACTTACAGGGAACCATTTCTCCCCATACTCTATCAGCAAACCCAAAGATGTGTGAAAGAAACAAACTGAACTAATAAGTAGTCTGGTCAAGCGGAGAGAACGTTTGGGAAGAAGTCAAGAAACTGAGTTCATTTTTCAGCTTTCTTCCTAATTTTCCATGGCTTTTTAAGCAACATGGAGTTCTCCTGATTTCTCTACCTACTAAGCAGAAATTAAAATTGTAACTAAATGCCAACAAAGTCCAGTCCCAGCAACAACTTGTTTTAAATCAATGGGTTTTAAGGTTTTTAATGAAATGAAGGACTCAGAATTGCTGGCTCGGCTGGAGATAGATAGTATTAAATCAGAGACTAACTGGGGATTGTATAGAGTTCTCTAAAAAATCAATAGATTCCTGACTGGGGGGACTAAGTAAGCTAAAATTTTATTGCAATCCTAAATTCAGAAATAGTTGAAATGCCTGAATTCCAAAGTTAGATTACATTTGTCCACATTTTGAAAATGGATGTAGGTACTAGTAGGTCAAGGTGGAAACTGAACTGAATAACCTTCCAGGCTATCCTCCAATCTACCAGCCCTAGAAGAAAGCAGTGAAAAAGATCAGACTGTGGTCACTGTCTGAGGCTGCCTAGCCTAGCTGGGTAGAGCCTCAAGGTAATGAAATCAAAGTCTTGGACTTGATCTCAGTGGGACCAGTTGGGTCCAGTCTGCTGTGACCACATGGACTATAACCCTAACTCAGGCTTCTCACTGACCACACACAGCAGAAGGGAAGAAGGTAGTATGGGCAATCTACAACCATTCCTGAGGAACCAATCTGGAATCATCTTTGTATAGCTAGAATTTAAATAGCACTTTGAGGTTTGCAAAATGTTTTTTTTACCAATATCATCATATTTTATATTCATAAAAATCCTGGAAGGAATATGCTATTATTATGCCCATTTTATAGATGAAGAGACTGGGGCTGACAGATGTTAAATGGCTTGCCCAGGATCAGACAGCTAATAAGTGTCTTGAGATAGGATTTGAATTCAGGATACTACCTTGCTGTTTCATATGTGTATATAAATATACGTATGTGTGTTTATATGTATGTATAATATCTAATTATTATGGCAGAGGAAGATGGTTTCATAGAGGAGACTGGGATTCCCTCATCTTACTGGTGATTTCTCCTTTCTCTAGGTGACTGTGAACATTCTTGATGAAAACGATGAAAAACCAATATGTGAACCAAATTTCTATTTCCTGACAATCCCTGTGGACCTAAGAGTTGGCACAAACATTCAGAATTTCAAACTAACATGCATTGACAAAGATTCCAGCCCCAGATCCTTCCGCTACTTCATTGGTCAAGGTACTGAGTTTGACTTAGAATCATAGAATCTCAGTCAAGATCTCACAGGTCATCTAGTCCCACCCAAATAAGTACTGACTCCATAATGTACCCAACAAGTAGTCCTCATCTGCTTGAAACCCTCTACTTAGGCGGAACATACTTTCTTCAGAGGTATTGGAATTGGTCTAATGGATAGGAAATATTTCTCTGCATCAAGACTAAATCTGTATCTGTGCAATTTGCACTTTCTGTTCCTAATTCTCTCCTGTGGGGTTGGGGAGAGCAAAATGGGTCCTTCTTCTGTGTGATAGCCCTTCAAATATTAAAAAACAGCTATCATGCCTTTCTTAAGTTTTTTCTTCTCCTGACTAGCCTTATTCATTTTAGTCATATAGTCTTAAAAAGGCAAAACTCAGAGCCCTTCCCCGTTCTAGCTGGCCTCTGGATACCCTCTGGCTTATCCACGTCCTACCTATGATCAAACATAATAGTCTGACGAGGGTAGCATAAAGTAGTAGCATTACCTTCCTGCTGCTGGATCCCATGCCTCTCTTAATGTAGATGAACATCACATGAACTTAGCTGCCATATTGAGTAATTATGCGGTCCACTCAAATCCCCAGATCCTTCTCAGATGAATTGCTGTCTTGCCATGATTCTCTGATTTTGTACCTGCATCATTTTTTAAACCAAAATATAGTTCTTTATATATATATATATATATATATATATATCCCTATTGATTTTCATATTATTCTATTCAGCCTGATATTCTAGCCTATCAGATGTTTTTGAATCTTGATGTTGTCATCTAGCAAATTAGCTGCCCTTCCTACTTTTGTTGTCATCTGCAAATCTGATCTAAATTAGTGTGCAAACAATATATGGTTTTATACAAATTAGCATATACCCCGTTTGCCTCAGTTCCTCATCTGTAAAATGAGCTGGAGAAGGAAATGGCAAACCATTTTCATATCTTTGCCAAAAAAAGCCCAAATGGGGTCATGAAGAATTGGATGTGACTGAAAATGACTGAACACGAAATATGTATGAAAGGGGAAGAAGAAGAAGAAGAAGAAGAAGAAGAAGAAGAAGAAGAAGAAGAAGAAGAAGAAGAAGAAGAAGAAGAAGAAGAAGAAGAAGAAGAAGAGGAGGAGGAGGAGGAGGAGGAGGAGGAGGAGGAGGAGGAGGAGGAGGAGGAAGAGGAAGAAGAAGAGGAAGAAGA
Organism: Gymnobelideus leadbeateri; assembly: GCA_011680675.1. NCBI lineage: Eukaryota > Metazoa > Chordata > Mammalia > Diprotodontia > Petauridae > Gymnobelideus > Gymnobelideus leadbeateri. The sequence goes on along the minus strand of WOXC01009449.1, from coordinate 314,859 downwards.
AGAGGAAGAAGAAAAAGAAGAGGAGGAGGAAGAAGAAGAAGAAGAAGAAGAAGAAGAAGAAGAAGAAGAAGAAGAAGAAGAAGAAGAGGAGGAGAAGGAGGAGGAGGAGGAGGAAGCAATTGGTGGCACAGTGGATAGAGTGCTGAGCCTGGAATCAGGAAGATCTGAATTCAAATCTGGCCTCAAACACTTCCTAGCTGTGAGATCCTGGGCAAGTCATTTAATCTCAATTTGTCTCAGTTTTCTCAACTGTAAAATTGGGGTAATAATAATGCCTACCTTGCAGGATTATTGTGAGGATCAAATGACAAAATTTGCAAAAAGGCTTAGCACATGACATACTTACTAATTGTGTGACCTTGGGCAAGTCACTTAACCCCAATTGCCTTGCCTCTCCTCCAAAAAAAATATAAAGGGGCAGCTAGGTGGCACAGTGAATAGGGCACTGGCCCCTGGAGTCAGGAGGACCTGAGTTAAAATGTGGCCTCAGATACTTGACACTTACTAGCTGTGTGACCTTGGGCAAGTCACTTAACTCCATTTGCCTTGCCTTTACCCCTCCAAAAAAAAGCACTTAGCACAGTGCCTAGCACATAATAAGAGCTATAAATACTTATTCCCCCTTCCTTCTCTTTCACTTGTATAATAAATTTATATATATATATATATAAATTCATATATATATACAGACGTATACACTAAGTTGTATATAAATGAGCATATATCTGTATATATACTCCCTATATTTTATTAATATATGTGTATATATATGTGTATATATATATATATACATACACACACACACACACATTAGTATATATCTAATATATGGTTTCCTATGGCCCCAAAACTATGCCCCTCAAAACAAGTGTGGTTTGAGGTCTTAGAAAGCCTTTTTGGAAGGTCATGAAGATGTGCATAGACAGTGCCTTTGGACATAAAAGCACTCACTAAATATGGAATGAATGAGTGACTGTGCTTATGGACTGACCTAGACTATGGGCTTGTGAAAATTAGATACTAAGTAAGGCCAGAAGGGTTTGGGAAGGGAAAATTAAATTTGCCCAGTGCTGACATGACCCTGCTTCTGTTCCCTCTTCTTCCCCTTTCTCTTCCTGTGATCACTCCCCGCCCCCAGCCACAGTTTGCCTCAGGTAGAGAATAAGTAGGTGGGATATCTGTGTCATTGATGGTGATCCCTTGACCCAAAGCACAGACCATTCCCAAGATTCTGGAACCCATATTAGTTTCATTGTGTTTTCATTTTAGACTAACTCCCTGAGCACCTCCTTTTGTGAGGGCTCATAATGGCTTGCAGGGAATCAGATTCATGTGTCAGGGTAATAATGGATTAAATGCATTTTGAGAAATTTGCCCTCTGGGATTCTCCTATGCTTCATTCATTTTCTTTCCTTAAAAAATGCAGCACCATGGAAAAAGGAAAAAGAAAGAATACCCCTCAATGGAAATTAAACCAAAAATAACTTCACTAATGAAATGTTAAAGGCCAGAGATTTAAGCCCAAACAAGTAAAAACAGTTCCATCTATTCTTTGCCCCCTGCTGAACTCTGGAGTGGCAGGATCCCGAAGCAGTGGGGGGGCTCTCACCAAGGGTGTACGTCACAAAACCCAGAGGTAAAAACTCCCTCCAGATGGGAAGTCTTCTAAGATGAAAATCATCCATACTCAGCAAGACCCCAAAGGCCTTTTGGTGAGCCCTGCTGTGAAGAGAGAGAAAATGGCATCATCCCTTGCTCCATTTACTAGTTTTCACTCAGTAACAAGTCTGGAGCCACTGGAGAAATGAGTTGAAAGTAATGGATGCGGGCAATATGACCAAACCTCATAGGCCTCACTCAGACAAGAATGATTGAAATGAATGAGAAATCATTGAAAAAGTCAGGTGTCCTACAGGGGGCTGAGAATGCAGATACAAGCAAGCAAGGTAACCCCTGCCCTCAAGGAACTTACTTTCTAATGGGGAGACACAACATAGAAAGGGGAGATGGAGATGGAGCAGTGGAAGGATATTTCAGCATGATTAGAAGCATTTAGGGAGTGATGTGGAGACATGGTTCTAGGGAGGATGAAAAAACACACCTATTCATCATCATCATCACTAGCAAATCATCACTGTTTACTTTGTGCCAGGCACTGGGCTATACACTTTATAATTACTGTCTTGTCTGATCCTCAGGACAACACCTGGGAGGTAGGTGTTACTATTATTTCCATCTTACAGAAAAGAAACTGAGGCAAACAGAAGTTAAGTGACTTGCTCAGGATCACATAGCTAGTAGGTTCTGAGGCTCTATTTGAATACAGCTTTTCTTGATTCTACACCTGGCACTCTGCAGCCCAAAGTCTTGGGGGCTGAGTCTAGGATGCAGTGGAAGGGAAATGAAGAAAATGACATAAGCCTGGGCAGGGATGGGAAAGCAGATGGGAAGATTGCAGAAATGCTTAATAACACAAGGAAGGGCCCCAATAGTGTCTGATAAATCCATTCTTTCTAGAGGTACCAGAAACCTCTCCTCATTGACTAACTGTGGGATCTGGTCCAGGAGGGGCAGCTAGGTGGCACAGTAGATAGAGTATTGGGCCTGGAGTCAGAAAGACTCATCTTTGTAAATTCAAATCTGGCCTCAGACACTTAACAATTGTGTGACCCTGGGCAAGTCACTTAACCCTGTTTGCCTCAGTTTCCTCATCTGTAAAATGAGGTCAAGAAGGAAATGGCAAACTCCTCCAGTATCTTTGCCAAGAAAACCCCAAATGGGGTCACAAAGAATTAGACAGGATTGAAACAAGTGAACAGCTGCTTCTGTGGATGTTATACCGCTCAGACATGGCTGTCTGTATCATGAAAGCAGGGATTGCATCCCACAGAGCTGGATGGCCCTTACCTCTTGACCTTAACCATGGCTATTGGGTATTTAGGGTCACCATAATGAGGACACAACTTCCTTAAGGGGATTGTAGTTCTGTTCATCTGCAGAGTCATAAGAGAATGCCCTGGGGTGAGCTACCAAATATATCAAGAGTAAATCTTCTCTTCGTTCCCTTCCCACTGGCTCCTTGACTCTGCCTGGGACTCTGGGTTCTTCTAGTAAGCCTTCCACTTATCTTGCCTAGAAAATTCAAAGGGGTAGGACTATCTTCATGCCTGTATTTTTATCCTCTTTACATAAATGCTTATTATGATAAAGATAAAAATCACTAAAGAGCCTTCACAGAGATAATTTAGTTCATATACAGGCATTATCATGGTGATACTATATTTTTTCTTCTTATTTTGATCCTTAACAAAATTGAATATTCTGGAAGTTCGTTGCTGTTTCTGAACTAAATCAAGAAACATGTTGAGCCCAGGGATGTCACTAGTGGAATAGACATATTGTTCACCAAAAATGTAGGATTGTTTGGGTTTGGGGGGGAAGGGCAGAGTGGGGCAAGGGAGGCCTGGGAGGTAGGAAAAGGCATAATCTCTAGTAATTAGAGCTATCCTGGCATGGAAAGGACTGCCTTGTGAATAATGAATTCCCTTTCACCACCAGTCTTCAGGAGGTAACAGGATGATCACTTGTCAGTGATATTGCAGAAAGCTCCTAATTGGTTCCTTTTCCTTGAGTCTCTCCCCAGTCCAATCCATCCTTTACCCAGTTCCCAAAGTGATTTTCCTTAGATGTGGGTCTGACCATATTACTCCTTTACTTAATAAACACCAGCAGCTACCTATTGATTCTAGGATCACATATAAACTCCTCTGGTTTTTAAAGTCTTCCACAGCCTGGCCCCACCTTACCTTCCTGGTCTCATTTCACATTATTCCTCTTCCCATACCCCTGGCCTAGTTAAATTAACCTTCCTACTGTTCCTTACATGCCACACTCATGTTCCCCCTCGATGCCTTTCTACTGGCCATCCCTCATGCCGGGAATGCTCTCTCTAGTCACCTTTCTCATAGAATCCCTTACTTCCTTCAAAATTCAACTCACCTTTATATGACTTTTGCTCAGGTATGAGTTGGACTAGATTCTGAAGTCTCTTAAAATATATTACTTTGCCTGATTATCTCCGTTTTTCTCTCCCCTCTCTTTACCTCCCACCTCCATGATCTCATTCTAAAAACTTATCTAGGGAACAAGAACAACCATTTCATTTTCTCCCCAAATGCTGGATCCAATATCACAAGCCTGCTACTCGCAACCCCTTTTGATTATTCCAGTGGTTTTGATAAAGCCTGGGACTACAAGCTGCTCATTTACATAACAGATGACAACTTGCTGACCAGCAGGAAGAAAGCTGAGGCTTTTGTTCAAACAGGAACAGTGACATTGAATATCCAAGTCCTCCCTCCACCAACCACAGTCATCACCACCACCTCCATGGTGAGGGCCTTGGCCTCCAACAACATTCTTTGACCCTGGGGAAAATGCTATGGACTTGAGAAGATCTCAGTGACTAGGAAGTATGTTAGGGGATGGAATCCTGTGTGTGCTAGAACTAAGTAATTTCTGGGGATGGGAGCATGGGAGCAGGTCTTATACTCAGATGGAAATGGACAATGCCTTGGCTGCTCCATCCATAAAAGTCAACAAGAAATTTAACTTCGCATGCTCTGGTCTTGTGGATCAGAGCAGCAACTTGTTCTTTCTTGACCAACTATCTATAAGCCATAGTTTGGCTGATGCCTGATTTTTATTGTCCAGCTGATATTACAACAGCCACTACCAGGCATCCACCAGGCTGATAAGTGTTGTCTTCTTTCCCCTCCCCCTTACAGAAGAATCTCATGGGATTTAAAACAGAAGGATATTTAGTCATTGTCCTATCACCCAGCTCACTCACTAACCTTGAAGTGATAATATGCAGTTGAAGGAACCTAAGAGTCACTACTCTTGAGAGAACTGAAAGAGATTTGAGTGACATTGTGCCTTTTCAGTGAAATACTTGTCACCAAGTCAGACTCTGGTATATGCATGTGTCAGCAAGAGCCAATGGGATCTGGGGCTTTAGCTCTTTGGGGAGATGTGTGGTAAGTGGATAGAGAGCTAGCCTTGGACTCAGGAAAACCTATGTTCAAATCCTGCTCTGATACACAGAAGCTCTCCATGTCCCAGGCAATTCTCCAAGATGTTAAGTTACTGAAAAATCATAAATTTGCATTGGTAGAGGGAATTTTCTCATCAGAAGTTTCCTCAATCAATGTAATCATATGTATATATACACACACATCCACATATACTCACACACGTATAGGTTTACATATAGATACACACAGATTGCATCACAGATAAATGTGTATGTGCACATATATGTATATGTTTGCAAATGCATAGTGTATGTTATGCATGTATGCATGCCCATATGTATTTATGCATGTGTGTGTATCTCAGATTGGGATAAAGTTTAAAATAGGAACTGCCAGCCCTGATACATTCCTTAACTTTTCTGGACTTTGAACTAATGGATACTTGGGAATATATGTGTGTATATATATCTACATACATATATGTAGATATACATGTGTGTATCTATTATACTAGAGCACAGGATGAGATAAAGAGGAGTAGAAACACAAAGAGTCCCAGGTAGACCACTATCCAATTTCTAAAACAAAATTTCTGAGTAGAAATGGAAATGAAACATCATGAGTAGAAAATGTAAGCTCTAATTGAATACTAAGACCATATAGCCACCATCACCTGCCCCCTCCCTCTCTTTTTTTCAAGCCCAGAGTCACATACCTGATTCAGAGGGAGAACGTTTATTCTTCATCAGCTTGGTATGTACCATTCATTATTACTGTGGGCTCCATGCTACTCCTGGGTCTCCTGGGATACCATTTCTACCTACTGGTGAAATTCATCCGAAGACACTGCTCCTTCAAGCCCAAGGAAGATAAAGAATCTCTGTAAGTCGCTCTGTGAGCCTGATCCTCTCTACAACCGAGGGGAACCGATTCCAGTTATACCAACTTAGAGGAAAAAGATAACCTTTTTCTGCATCGCCTGGGGCCCCTAGGAAGTGGGGAAAGGGCAGGGAGATGGCAAAAAAGTAGATGGCTTTCCACAGGCTCAAAAATACCAAGTAATTACTCTACACTGAGAAGCCATTTCTTCTTTTTCCCTGGTAAAATGACCTGTGCCGATATGGCAGGAACTCTGTGGAATTAGGCCTTCCAAGCTTTCATGCCTCTGCCATTGTCTCTAATTCCTGAAGAGTACCGTTTTGAATAGTAATAGAAAAACATATTTACTTACTTATTTTCTTCTTAGAAAAGGACTAGAAAGGTGTAGTGGATAGGGAGCTAGCCTTGGAGTCAGGAAGACCTGTGTTTGAATTCTGCATCTGACTTACACTATGCCACCTCCCAGTCTCTGAAACTTTTAGTAGCCCAGACAATTCGTTTAACCTATAAGTTACAAAGCAGGTGCTGATCTACAATTGTAATGGGAGTTTCCTGATTTTTAGATCCATAGAATGATTAAACTACAACTCCAGGTCAAAATAAATTTTTTTAATTTTTTAAAAGTAGGAGCCAATGGGGTGGCTAGGTGGCAGGGTGAATAGAGCACCAGCCCTGGAGTCAGGAGGACCTGAGTTCAAATTTGACCTCAGACACTTAACCCTTACTAGCCAGGTGACCTCGAGCAAGTCACTTAACCCCAATTGCACAGTGACTGGCTCATAGTAGCTATGGAATAAATGCTTGATTGACTGGTTTATCCTGTGCTCTCAAAGTCCCAGTCAGCAAAGTTTAGGCTCAGAAGATCCTACCAAGCTGGGAATGTTTCAAGAATTGGTCTGGTGATAGACTATGTGTCTACCATCTGAGGGCTAGCTTAATTAAGTTTGGAAAGGGGTAGAGAGCAGAGGACTTTACTTTTTTCTTTTTGGGTTTTTTTTTTGACCCATAGCAATTCATGAAGACTCTTTACTATTATGTAGAGAAGTTGACTGCCTGTGCTCGAGTGCATTACTACACGGTTACCACACAGATCCTTAACAGCTGGAAGAAGAACTCTTTTCTGTTTATCCTTACCCTCCCGTGCTGAGTTCTAAAATAAGGCAGCATCACAGCCTTGGGTGCTGATTTCTGGTGTGTCTAGAGCTCTGGGTTTTAATCCTAGTTCTATTCAACCTGAACTTTGTGGGTGTTTTAAATGTCTTAGTTTCCTTTTTTTCCGTAGGGAAGATGGCGATGAGATATGTTTATGGTGTAGTAAAGGAAAGGACAGCTGTGCTATAATCAGTGAGACTTGGGTTCCAGTCCTGCATCTGACACATAGTAGCTGGGTGACCTTAGGCTAGTCACTTTACCCTCTCAGGTTGCCCATTGGGCAACTCTGTAAACCTATAAATTACAGATGAGTAATTTATAAATTGCATCAGTGGAAAGAGTTTTCACATTGGAGATCCCCCACACTATTGAAACCATAGGTTTGGACCCAAAAAATGGGCTGATAATAACCACTTGTTTCACAGAAATATTCTGAAAATCCTCTAGTATTTTTCAAATGGTTTGAAATCAATGGATGAATGACTAAATCATGAAAAGCATGAGGATTTGGCATGAATTGTCCCTTCCATTACCATACCATATTGGGGAAATTAATTCTACTGGTAGCATTAGCTTTATGATAGAATGGAGGAATGTTATGCTGACAAGCATGGCAGTGATTTGTGGTGGGGCACAGATACGGTAAATGTTTCAGGCTAGGGATGGGGAGGAGCTACTGGGAGACCAGAACCTGCATGCGATGCCGGGTCTCATGTTAAATGTGCAAATGAATCTGGCCATTTTAACACGCACTCCCAAAGCTAATCATTTCTAATATGGTTTATTTAATAAAAGGAAACCTGCAAGAAATTCTGAACTAAGCCTGATCTGTCTGAAAATGAGTTGTAATGTGATAAGACAGGCAGCATTTATCAAATGAAATTGCCAGAGGAAGAAATATTATATTTCTGAAGGAAGCTCCCCAAAGAAGCCCGTCTGGTTATGTGTGTAGTGATGTGCAATAGTCTCCTGGTAATTAATGTCAATCTTTTATTTTGTCATAGGGTGAAAAAAGGAGGTATGTATGCTGTCTGTTCTGCTGGCTTCTGGGACTTGGTGGGTGTACATGGAAGGAATTCTGCTCAGTGGAGGATAAAAGAGCAATGCATATTCTCACAGTGTTTGGGATTGAGGAAATGCTCTATAAGTACTTGCTGAACTGAATTGAATTGAATTGAATTGAACTATATAATCAGCATCTGGAGGAAAGCAAGAGTCAGAATGTAGCATGAAAGGGTAGTGTTTATTAAATTTTAAGGCACAATAGAAAGGAAGAGGAGGGGGAGGAGGAAGAGGAGGAGGAGGAGGAGGAGGAGGAGGATTTGGTGGTGGTGGTGGTATAGTGAGTGGAATGCTGGATCTGGAGTCAGGAAGAACTGAGTTCAAATCCTGCCTCAGATACTTATTAATTGTGTAATCCCGCACAAGTCTGTTTACCTCATCTATAAAATGGGGGTAACAATAACACCCAAGATTGTTGTGAGCATCAGATGAGATAAAATCTGTAACGTGCTTAGTACAGTACCTGGCACATAGTAGGTGCTATATAAATGTTAGCTGTCATTACTGTTATCACTGATAATCATCATCATTCAACAAAGACTTCATTAATTACTTCCTATGTGCGAGGCACTATGCTATGTGTTAGGGATATAACGATGAAAGGATCCCCACTTTTACAAAGTTTACATTTTATCAGGAGTTAGAACAGACATGCAAATAAATGAAATACAAAATAATGTGTACCAATTTCAATAGTGAGAGAGGGGTGAAAACAGGAGCAGCCAGGCGAGATGTCCAAAGGATACAGCACCTGAGCTGGGCTTTGAGGGGCCATAGGAGTGATGGGAGGCAGGAGTGTATTCCAGACCTAGGGGACCATTTGTGCAAAACCAGGATGAACCAGTGTTGCTAAGCAGCCAGGACTCCTTCAATTGGATGTGTCTGTTAGGCTTAGGGCACCTGCTGAATTTCATCTGAGCACCTAGAAGGCAATCCCTTGCAGAGTAATGAAAGCTGGTTTAATGAATTGGAAATGTGTTTTAACTGAACAGTGTACTTGGGGCAGGACTTGAAAGAGGCTGGCTCCTACCCTCCTTTTATAACTGGAAATGTGAACTAGCTTTTTTAAAGAAGAAAAATTCGTCTGAGTAATGCTGTGATCAAAAGATAATTGTAGAGGCATCTAGGTGGCACAACACTGGCCCTGGAGTCAGGAGGACCCGAGTTCAAATCCAGCCTCAGACCCTTGACACTTGCTAGCTATGTGACCTTGGGCAAGTCACTTAAAACCAATTGCCTTGCCTTCCCCCCTCCAAAAAAAACCAGTTAATTGTCAGGGGGCTATGGAAAAGTGCTGGATTTAGAGTCAAAGGACCTGAAGTCAAATCCTAGCACTACTACTTATTACCTTGTAACCTTGGAACAGTCACTTTACCTCTAATGGGTTTCAGTTTACTCAACCACAAAATAAGGGGGTTGGATTAGATGCCCTTGAAGATTCCCTTCCATCTCCAAATCTATGATCAGGTGAGTTCAATGGGGATAATATTTTTACTTTATAGCTTCTACCTTGATAGGGTATGTTCAGTATGATCCCAACTTATGACTGCCCTGAACTGTTGAATAATGGTGGGAGGAAGAGCGGAGGAAGTGAGTAGAAAGACATTTTCAAGTTCTGAAGGAGATACCTTTAATCAATCAAAACAACAAATATCATACTTAGGGAGTAGCTTGTGTTCCCTTTACTTACTGAGCAGTCAGTACTTCGATGTGCTGGGGAAGGTGGCCCTTAAAGAAGAATCCATAGTCATAAATTGAGAGCTAGAAGTCACCTTTGAGGTATACAGTTCAACCCCTCATTTTTAACTCAGGCCCAGGGAGGTTAGAAAATGTGCCCTATATCACAGAGATCCTCAGGGACAGAGCTGGAATGTGAACCAGCCTCCCTGGAGTCGGAAGCCACCCTCTTTCCATACCTCCTGTGCACTTGAAAACAAATTCTCTTCCCTTTTTGATGAGTTATACATAGACAGTGTACTTGGGGGCTGAGTTTGAAGGAGGATAGCTCCTACTCTCCTTACATAACTCAAAATAAAAAATAATTTTGAGGGAAAATGACTTCTTAAGATCTGTTAGTAGGTAAGAAGTAAATAAGAAGGGAAATTAAAACAGTATTCTTTATTCAACATTTTAATTTCCCCAGTGAAGCCCTCTCTTTCTCTGGCTCATCATTCTTCTCTCCCCTTCCTCATATATTTCTAGGGGATTCCCATACACAGAGGACTAGGCCTGTTGAAAATGAGTACACCAAAACAGGTCAAAGGGCAAAGGATACAGCAGAGACAGAGACAGAAAGACAGAGACAGGAAGAGACAAAGACGGAGAGACAGACAGAGAGAGAGACAGAGAGATGGGGGGGGGGAGAGACAGAGACGGGGAGAGACAGACAGAGACAGAGAGGCAAGCCATTATCTGTTTGGCTCTGCTGTGCTGCTCATTGACTGACTGTGGGCAATGCCCTTTCTCTGCCTCACTTTCCTAATTTACAAAATGATGAGGTGGGACTCCATAAACTCTAAGATCCTTCTGATCTCTAAACCTAGGATTTTTGTGGTCTGAGATTTCAGACTCCTTTGCTTTATGAGATGGAGATCAGAAGTGGGTGGTAAGGAAAATATCATAGATTTAAGGATATTAAGGGTCATCAAATCAAACCCCATCATTTAATGGATAAGGAAACAGAAGCCCAGTGAAGTGAGTTGCCCAGAGTCAGAGAATAAGCTAGTATCTGAGGTGGGATTTAAGTTCACTTCTTGCTGACCCCAAGTCCAACCCTTTATCCACTATACCAAGATCCCAGGTGACTGGGGAATTCATTAATTTGATTCATCCTTCTTAGTTTTGACCCATTAAAAAGCCTTGTAAATAATCCAAACACCCACTCTCCCCCCTCCACAACTGGTAGTGCCAGTGTGCCAGACAGAATAAGGGAAAAACATGGATTTCATTTCCAGGAAGGATGGCAGACTGCTAAAACATTTCCATGAGCTGATAAATTCTTTGCTATGTTTGCAACACTGAGCTGGAAGCCTGCTTAAGGGAACCCCACTGTGGGAGGTGGGATTTTTAAAGGGAGGCAGGTGCAGACAACTTGACTTTCATCTGTCTTCTTTCTGCAGAAAGTAAGAAGGCAAAGAGAGAGGTTGTTCTGGTAAGTGCGGCCAGTCATCGAATGAATCCCATTCGAGATGTTGTTGTTTTCTCCCCAAACCAGACTTTCTGCATTATCCTCTGGGGGTGTTTGTTATTCAGTGAGATGCTTGTACTTGGCCACTGGAACAGATTGCTGTGTGACGAGCTCTTGATAGAATTGGTTCCCTCCACTGAACATGTCTTGTGATATATTTGCAGAAGAACTGAATTTCATAAATATTGAATAGTGGTGTTTATTATCTCCATCAGCCCTCCAGGAGAGTAAGTGGGATGGGGGAATGATGCTTAAAGATCAGAACTCCACTTCAGCACTTCCAAAGACTCTATTTCTCTGCTCTCCCTGAACACTACAGAAAGGGAATATGGGAAGGGTATGGGACTAGGAATCAGGAAACCTGAATTCTAGTTCCAGCTCTGGCTATGAACTTAGCCTCTCGGTGCTTATTTCCTCATTTATAAAATGGGCAGGGGTCAAAAGAAGTGGGGCCAGAGGGCTGGTCTTTGAGTCAAGAAACGGGCTCCAAGAACCTCTCTGCCACTAAAAAGTTGTGTGATTTTGGATAGGTCACTTAGTTCTCCATTTCCTCATCTGTAAAGTGGGGTACTAACGTGTCTTGCCTTCCTTATATGGATGTTGAAAGAATATGATAATAGACCGCAAATGAAAGAGGCTTTGGAAAGTTTAAAAGGTGGGGTTGGAGGGAGAGAAAATCAATTTTGTTAATCGAAGAAATGAAATTAAATTTAAAAAGGAAAACTATAAAGGATTATGAGAATAAGGGATCATGGAAGAGTAAAACAGATTATATTTATCTTTTTCTGGCTTAAATTCCCCAAATGAGAAGCAAGGGATTAAAATACAATAATAATGAAATGGTTTGTCTTGACCCTTACCTCTTGTTAGGAAGGCAAACAGTATATATTTATTCTGATCCAGGAGTCATGGAATCTTTGGGTTAAATGCAAACCTATGGAGCCCAAAGCATTGCCACCAAATATCCTAGGTATTTTACCCATCTCCAACATATTTTTTTGGTCAGAACCTATAATTTTATACATGCAGAGAACTCCTTATATGGGAACTCCTTCTACCAATGCAAAGCAGCAACTCCTCTTACTTATAGTCAGAACATGACCTGGGCACTGAGGAGTTCTGTGATTTGTGTACGGTTACACAGGCAGGATGTTTCAGAGACAGTCTTTGAACCTCACATTCCTAACTCCAAAGCCAGTCCTCTATACCATCCTGTATATGCTAGGCCTCTAGATAGCATAATCCAAAAGAATTTATCAAAAATATACAGCCCCTACTCTGCAATAACTTAAAGTCTAAGGTGCTTATGCCAAAAGAAAACTGACTTTAGTCATTGAATACATTTCCAGGCACTTAAGAAATTGAAAAATTATCCTTCTGACCAAATGATTAAAATTTAAATAATGTTCACTGCCTAACCCCTCTGAGCTGTGGCCGATGTTAGCAAGTAGTTATCACCTCCCTGATAAATCTGACCCCTCTAGGGTGCCAGTAAGGGCCGTACCTATCTACCCATCAATTTGCTATAGAACAGAATATTCCTGCCATTGTCTCCCCGCTCTGAGAGCAGGAACTGGGTTTGGGTTTTTTTTGCTTTTGCTTTTATCTTTCTTTGTATCCCCAGTGCTTGGGACATTTTTTGTTGTTCAGTTGTTTCTGTCATATCCTAACTCTTCATGCCCCCATTTGAGGTTTTCTTGGCAAAGATACTAGAGCAGTTTGCCACTTCCTTCTTTAGCTCGTTTTACAGATGAAGAAACTGAGACAAACAGGGTTAAATGTTTTGCCCAGGATCATACAGCTAGCAAGTATCTGAGGCTGAATTTGAATTCAGGTCTTCCTGACTTTGCTCGGCACCCTACCCACTGTGCCACCTAGCTGCCCCACCTGGCACCTAGTTAAGTGCTTAATAATGCTTGGCTGACTGGTTATTGTTTCAGAAAGAAGGAATCAGAGCCTTCAGGGATAGGGAGCAGGGAAGCTTTTAAAGGGCATGGGGAAGTGAATAGTGAAGGGAAAACATAGCTTCTGAGAACTTTAGAGGTTACATGAGAACACCGAGTATCTGATACAAGGAGAGACCAGGAGAAGAGATGGGAACCTGTAGAAATCAATCTTGGCCTCCACTCTCTTGCCTGAAGTAATCTCTGTCTAGGAGCGATAGGAAGGAAGGAAGGAAGGAAGGAAGGAAGGAAGGAAGGAAGGAAGGAAGGAAGGAAGGAAGGAAGGAAGGAAGGAAGGAAGAAAGGGAGGGAGGGAGGGAGGGAGGGAGGAAGGAAAGGAAGGAAATTGTAGAGCGAGTAATTATTAAGAGCTTACTGTATGCCAGTCCCTGTGCTTAGCTCTGGGTATCCGAATACATACAAGACAGGATCTTCATTGCATGTAGGAAGAAAAGAAAATGTGAGGACAAGGCATAGTGTTCGGAATGGAGTCAGTTACCCCAGGGTACTCTTTCCTGTCCAGATTGTGTTCCATTCTGGGCACTATATTTCAGGAAAACCATTGACAATCTAGAATTGATCTCAATAGGTGGGCAGGTAGGATGGCGAGAACGCTGAACGCTACTCTGTGCCAAGATCAGTTGAAGGAACTGGAGATGAAGACCTTGGAGATGAGCAGCCTGGGGGTGGAAGATGGGGATAATCGCTATCTTCCAGAATCTGAAGGGCTGTCACAGGGATGAGGGCTTAGAACGCTCCCTTTGGCCCCAGAGAACAGAACTAGGAGCAGAGGGCAGGGGTGGGTGGGAGGTGGGATCAGTTGTCATGAGACAGAATTAAGCTGCATGTAAGAAAATCCTTCCCCCCCCCCCCCACCAAAATCAGCTATGCTGGAGTGGAATGTGCTATTTCAGGAAGGAGTCCGTTTCCCTTCACTGATGGTCTTCGGCTGAGGCTGGGTGACCATTGCCAGAGAAGCTGAAAAGGGGCTTGGGCCCAGGTCCCTCCCTCCCAGTTCTGAGTTTCTGTGATCTCTGTGAAGGCTGCAGAGTGCTGGGGGCGGGGGTGAGGGAAGCACAGCCACTGTGTCCCTGCTCGTCTTTCACGGTTGGCTTGACTATGTCACAGCAACTCTGAGAAGGAAGGGCTGCAAGATAAATGAAACGGGGAATGGCAGCACCAAGGCTGAGCAGGCAGATGGGTGGCAGCTGCCTCGGTGTGCATGCCTAAGCAGTCAGACTGGCCAGAGGGGTGAGCCAGCTGCTGCCCACCTGGCTGTCTCTGTGTGAGGCAAAGGGCAGAAGAACTGGAGAGCGCACATGGGCTCCTCTGACTGCCCTGGGCCAAGGGGCACTTAACCCACACCAGCCTGGCTGAAACCTGAGGTTCTGGCAGGTTACTGACCAGGGACCCAGCAGTCAGTGACATGACGTCAAGGAGCAGGAGGAGTAAATATATAATCCTTACTAATACTTCTTTCTATGTTATTTATTTTCATTTTTAAAAATCTATTTACTTTTAGTTTACAACATTCAGTTCCACAGTCCCTGAGCTCCAAATTTTCTCCCCATCCTCCCCCACTCCCCATGGCGGGGTGCAATCAAATATAGGTTCTACAAGTACCTTCACATTAAACAACTAATAGTAGTTTTAACAATAATGATGATGATAGCTACCATTGGTACAGTGCCCGAAGGAGCACTTTACTGCTATTATTAACTCATTTTACAGATGAGGAAACTGAGTCTGAAAGAGGTTAAGAGACTTGCCCAGGGTCTGAGGCAGGCTTTGAACTCAACACTCCATTCATTTTGCCATGTTCTATGTGGAAGGAGCAGTGAGGAAAAGATCAGGGTCCTGAGGGATGGAGAAGCAGGATTCTGTCACCTTACCTGTAAGGAAGCATGGGTGCAGGAGTAGGGGATTTTGAAGGAAGGTTTTTTTTGGTAGCCCAAGGACCTTACTGTGGGCTGCCATACTCTCTCTAAGAGAGAATAGATTTAAAAAAAAAAGGTTAAATAAAAGCCAATTCCAGACGGTTTCAACTCAAACATTTACTTGGTGACCTTGGGCCAGTCATTTCACCTGTTTGGGGTTGTGGTCCCTTTGTGGTAAGCCAGCAGAATTGGTGACCTCTAAAAGTCCCTTCTAATCCTAATATTCTGTGGTCCTGTGTTCTTAGGATCATCGACTTACAGAGCCTTGGAGGTCATTAAGTCCAACCCCCTCGTTTTACAGATGAGGAGATTGAAGCCCAGGGGCATTCAATGATATGCCTAAGGTCACACAGATCATAACTGAAGGAGGTGGGATTGGAACTCGGGCCCCTAGACTCCAAATCAAGGGTTCGTTCCACTGTACCATGCTGCCTCCTGACTGTCATGCTGTTAATTATCTATTAGAGTCTAATCAACAACAATTCATTGCCAATGACCAGCTGACAAATGGCACATCATTTTGGCTCCTTCTTATATGACCAGTCCTAGAAGATAAAATCCAGGCCCTTTTTACACAGGCATCCAGAGTAACAGCCATGGAATCAGGAGACCTGGGCTCAAATCCTGATACAACTACTATTGGGAAGCTAGGTGGTACTTTAGGGTAGAGTGTCAGAAAGACTCATCTTCCTGAGTTCAAATCTATCCTCAAGCACGTAATAGCTGTGTGACCCTGGGCAACTCACTTAACCCTTTTTGCCTCAGTTTCCTCATCTGTAAAATGAGCGGGAGAAGGAAATGGCAAACCACTCCAGTATCTTTGCCAAGAAAACTCCAAATGAGGTCATGAAGAGTCAGACACAACTGAAACAACTTAACAACAACACTACCACTACACACATTATTGCTTATTATTTGTGTACCCCTCATCCCCCCTCTCTTCCCAACAAGTCACTTCACCTGTCTGGGCCTCAGGTTGCCCAGCTATAAAATGTCAACAGTAATACTTGAGCTACCTACTTCACAAGGTGGTAGGAAGGAAAGAACTTCAAAAACCTTAGGCTGCTGTAGAAGTAGTTGTTATTATTGGCCTTTGGTATGAATCAGCATCTAACACCACCCCCTACCTTCAATATCCCCAAAGCATGGTTGTTCAGCCTGTGCTTGACTAACTCCAGGGATGGATAACTCATTGCTTCATGAAGCAGTCTGCTCTATTTTTTGGGTCAGCTCTAATTATTAAGAATTTCTCTTTTATGTTGAACCCAAAAATCTCTCTTCAGCTTCTACTTCTTGAACCTGCTGTGAGAACCAAGCAGAATAAATGCAATCCAGGAAACTCTTCAAAAGGCAGCCCTTTTGTCTCCCCCCCAGGTCTTCTCCAGGCCAAGCCTCTCTACCTCCCCAGTTACCTCCTCACATGCCATTGTCAATCAGTCAGTCAACAAACATTTATTTAGTCCCTACCACGAGTCCAGGCTCAGTGCTAAGTGATAGGGAAACAGAAAAAGGTAAAAGACGGCCCCTGCTCTCACAGAGCTGTCTAATGATGTTCTGAAACCCTTCACCGTCCTTGTTACCCAGCTCTAACTGCGCCTCGCCTTGTCAAAGTGCCCAGAACTGAACGCATTATTCCAGGCATGGTCTGACCAGTGAAAATACAGTAGGATTATTGTCTCCCTTGATCTGAATACTTCTTTTCCAAACCCCAAAAGCCGGGACTAGAGAGCTTCCGTCTGCCGAGGCCTTTTTAAATCTTAGCCAGCTGTGGGGCCATATGGAATGTGTGGAGGGTGGCACGTGCCACAGGCCAGGGCCCCTGGAGAGGATTGTCGCTATTGGTTTAAGTGGTATTAAATGGGATAGAAAGTCCATTGAATTCTTTTTCAGGAGAACTCGATAGCTGTGTAGTGCTGGGGAAGTCCCTTAACATCTCTGGGCCTCAGTATGTACAAAAAAAAAAAGAAGGGGGGTGGGGGTGAATCGAACTAGACGCTTTCAATGTTCCTTCCAGCTCTAGGCTAATTATTCTTCAAGCACAGCCCTGCTTGATGCTGGCTGTCTGAGGATTGCTTTTCCTTTCCTTTTAGTCTATTAGGCACCCCTCCTCAGTTGATTCTCCCCACCTCCCAACAGGGAGCTCCTAGGCCCTTTGCCCAGAGGAGGTGACCCTCTCTGATTGCCTGTTCGAAGTCACTTTCTCTGTCAGACGTGATTAGTTCTCACTTGAGCATCGGGCAGGCCCACAGAAATCTCTGTGGCTTTTTCCGGATTGAGCTCAGTCGCTGAGCAGTCAGCAGGCGGAGGTACCATGTGGCTTGGCTGCCAAACTCACCCAGGTTTGAATTTCTCAAAGTAATGACAGCCCTTTCTTGGGTCAGCGCTTAGCTTTATTTCACATTGTGTCTCTCTGTCTCCTTAGGAAATGACCAAGATTAACACTGTCTTTGATGGAGAAGCCCTAGACCCAGGTAATATAAATGGAAAATACCATTTTAAAAGGAGATAGTACCATTATCGATAAATGAGGTGGAAGCACGACAAGCCTTCATTTCCCCGCTCCCCGCCCCCCATGTCATTTGTTGTTCCTGACTTGCTGTTTTCAAAGAGAATATTTGATTTTCCATGTGGGTCCCATCGAGTGATTTGTGAAATAGACAGCAAGGTGGCATGTAGCACACTGAACATGGGTCTTAGAGTCATAAGACCTGAGTTCAAATCTCATATTCAACAATCGCTACCTGTTTGGTGCTGGGCAAGTGACTTGATTTCTCTGGGCTGCAGTTTCTGGACCTCATCTATAAAATGGGAAATAACAATACTTATATTGCCTACCTCGCAGGGCAATGGTGAGAAAAACACTTTTCAAGCCTTAATGCATTATAGTAATAGCCAACTTTTGCAAAGTACTTTAAGGATTTGGCAAATTGTGTCTCATTTGAACATCATTGAGATGGCCCAGTGACTAGACTAACTTCTAGACTTGAAATTGGGAAGACCAGAGTTCAAATCCAATCTCAGCCTCTCCCTAACTCTGTGACCCTAGGCAAGTCCCATACATTCTGTCTGTCTCCATTTTCTCAGCTTTAAAATGGGGATAATAACAACACAGGTAGAACCAAATAGAATAATCAAATTGATGGAGGGGATCAAATATTTGTAAAGTGCCTGGCACATAGTAGGCACTATATAAATGCTTATTCTCTCTCTCTCTAAAGTTTTGTAGATCAGGATAAGATAAGGTATTGCCAAATCCTTAAATATAGACATGGTGTCCCAAAAGTCTTAGTTCAGTTTAAAGCTCATGAATTACATGCTTTTTAATTTTTATTTATTTACTTAATTTATCAATGTATTTCAATTTTAAAAGCTACTAAAACAAAATTGTATTGACACTTTTGTAATATCCTGTATAAAATTCTCCAAGGCAATCCATGCCCACATAGGCCTGATATTAGGGTGAAGATGGTGTCTCCATAAAATTGTAGGATTTAGGACTTGAAATTCAATTTCACATTTATTGAGGGCTTATTGTGTTCAAGGCAGGCACTGTTTTGAGGTACTTGAGATAAAGACAAAAATGAAACCATCCCTGCCCTCAGGGTGCTAAATTTGGAGGACCTGCAGGATGAGAGGAGCATTTAAAAACTGGGGGAATCTGGAAGGCTTTGTACAGGAAGTGGAACTTAGGTCATTAAGTTGAACTTGAAGGAAAGGCAGAGAAATGGGAGGCCTGCGCACTGAGTTCAGGGGAGCAGCTAGTAGGCTATTTTGGCTGACATGTAGATTATATGAAGGGGAGTAATAAGTCTGGAAAAGGGAAGTGGTAAGACAGATTGTGTATGACTTTAAATGCCAGGTTGAGAAGTCTGTTTTCCTCCTAGAGGCAATAGAGAGTTACTGGTGGGGAAAAGCCTGTTTTAGGAATATTAATTTGGCAGTTGCGTGAATGATCAATAGGAGAGAATAGGCTGGACACAAGAAGGCCAATATGAAAGCTATTGTGATAGGCCAAACCAGGGGTGAGGAACCCGTGGCCTCAAAGACACATGTGGTCCTCTAGGTCCTCAAGTGCAGCCTTTTGACTGAATCCAATTCAGGGCTGCACTTGAGGACCTAGAGGGCCACATGCGGCCTCGAGGCCGCAGGTTCCCCACTCCTGATCCTGACAGAACCTTAGCGATCACTTAGTCCAACTCTCAGCCTAACCCATGGCCTCATATCTCCGCCATTGTACTGATGAGGAAATTGAGACTCAGGTTAAGGAAGTGATTTACCCATAGTCACTCAGCTACCCATTGTCTTGGCTAGTTTTCAGTTAAGCTCCACCAATAGAATGTAAGGTCCTTGAAGCTGGGAACTGTTTCTTTTTTTTTCCTCTTTGCCTAAAGCACTGCTTAGCACATAATAGGCTATGGTAAGCAAGGGAATGCTTGCTTGCTTGATAAAGTGAAAAAATAAACCTACATTTTTTTTCTCACCTCTTCCCCTAAGAAATAAATCACCTACTGAGGATAGTATCCCTTGAGAATATGTGTGTGTGTGTGTGTGTGTGTGTGTGTGTGTGTGTGTGTGTGTATTTACCACCACCACCTCCACAGTTACAGAATGAATCCATTTTCCCTGTTGGGTAGATGGTTGAACTATAGGCGAAATGCAGTGTTCAGTGTATGAGGGCTTCCATATAGCACAGCAGAATCCCTTTGGCTGGGAAAGATAAATGAAAGGTAAAGCCATTCTCCCTGAGCTCACATAACCTCCCAGAAGTCAACCACCAGATTTAGCTCCTTTACACACATTCCTGCCACTTACAAAGGCTCAATTATAGATGGGGATAAAGGGAAGGAAACCAAATTCAGGAGGCAAGTGTTTTGGCTCCTGGCCACCTTCATATGCAAAATGCTTCAGTCCTTCTCTGAAGGAGAATGGCTCCTCTCCAGTTAGAGGCTGCAGTTGGAATTAAATTTCCCTCTATTATTAGGTACTTGTTACCATAATGTGCCCACATTAGCATAAGTGCTGGAGGAATCCAGAGCAGACTGCCTCAGAGGTTTCAGGGAAATGACACCAGCAGAGTCTCCCCTGACCCTACTGTTTCCCTAGAGAGATTCCTGGTCAAAGAAATGTATATATATTCAGGTTGGAGACCTGTGTGCCCTGTGTGTAGATGTATCTATGATAACAAATGAAATCTGGGAACCAGCTGGAATATCGAGAGCAAGCCAACCCTTGGGGAAGGGGAGACATAATGAGAATCTCGATCCTATGACTTTAGAGTTTAGAGAGGTCATGCAGTCTAGCTCCCAAGAAACCCAGGATCAGAGGAAGTGACTTGCCCAGTAGCGAAAAACAAGACATAATTCAAACCTGGTCCCCTGGCACCAAAACCAGTGCTCCTGCCATCGTACCTCAGAAATAAGAGCTCAGCTCGTGTCATGTCTTTGCTCCTGGTTTTAGAGTGTTCTGTGCAAGGCTTACACATGCGCACACACACACACACACACATACCATTTAGAGTCAGGGGGCCTGTACTTAAATCCCACTTCAGTCATATACTCCCTGGGTGTCCTAGTGCAAGGCTTCTTTGAGTCTCAGTTTCCTCATCCGTAAAATGAGAGAATTAGACTATATGGCCTTTAAGGCCCTTCCATCTCTAAATTTATGACCACAGGCCCACAGATATGTTGTTGTTGTTCAGTCATTTTTCAGTTGTGTCTGACTCTTCATGACCTCATCTGGGATTTTCTTGGCAAATTTCCATCTCTAGTTCATCTTACAGATGAGGAAACAGGCAAACAGAGTTAAGTGACTTGCCTAAGGTCACACAGCCAGCAAGTGTCTGAGGCTGGATTTGAACTCATGAAGATGAGTCTTCCTGGCTCTAGGCCTGGCACTTTAGCCACTGTGCCACCTGGCTGCCTTCATAGACATGCACACATACATAAAACAAGAATTCATTTTTTGGTACCTTTTGCTTATCCCAAGTTCATATTAAATTCAAGATTTCTAACACTCTTTTCACTAAGCAAGGATGGCATAGAGCAAGGAATTTTAACTTAGAGTCCATGGATCCCCAAAAGATCTAGAGATAGACTACAGGGGTGAGGGGTGGGTGTGCTGGAGCTGGCTCAGGGTAGCTGATTGCTAAATTTTCAAAGTGAGCATTTATACCTTGGAAATTGGCAAATGGTATAAATTAGGGTTTGATTTATTGTTGTTTTTAAATTTAGATTTAAAAAAGTAATGGAGAAAATGTTAATAACAGATTAAATTTAAAAGGGTCATGCATTTTTTGGAGATCTGATTGTTAAACATTTACCAGCATTCCCCTTGTGGAGAATCTGTGAACTTGAATGGGGGAAAAATGTCTTTATTTTTTCATTGTTGTTTTCCTATGATGAGAAGATGTCCATAGGCTTTATCAAACTGCCAGAGGGGTCCTTGACACAAAAAATGGTTGAGAACCCCCAGCCTAGAGTCTCAAAATCAAGTTATAAACTGTGAATTGTTCACACAGTCAGTGACTATGAATTATAGGCTATTCAATTCATTTCTTTTACTGCCTGTGTTGTCTAAATTATGTAATCTTTGGAAGGGACAGGCTAGCTAGACATTTATGTGCCAGTAAATGGCCTCTGCTTATCTGCAAGGCTGTTTTATATCATTTAGTCATTCAGGGCTTCAGGTTTGCTTCTTTTGAGAAAAAATAGGCCTAACTGTTGCTCTTTTTTTCTTCTAGTTACTGGCAAAATGTATGAATTCAACTCAAAATCTGGTGCCAGGAGGTGGAAAAACCCATCACCCCAAATATTGTCAAGAGAGAAAGACTTGAGTGAACAAGAAGTTGTTTGGACTGTGGCAAATGATAGTAAAGGGGTGACCCCCCTGGAAGGGACCAACAAGGAAGTAGATGGGAAGACTGAGAAAATGGAAGCTGATGACATTAGTGTGAGGTTCAAGAGTGATGATGGGAAGATGGAATCATCACAAAGCCTAGGTACCCCTAGAGTTCAGAAATCCAGAGAAGGAATTCTGGGACAGGGGTCTTCACCAGTCCTCCTAGGCAGGGCTTCCCCCAAAATATACCCCCATTTTCCTGTGAAAACCACTGGGAAGTAAATAGTATTGTGGCATTTGTGGCTATAGTAACCAAGCATCTCAGATTTTCTGAGGTAGCCTCCAACTTCCAAAAAGAGAAAAAGCCCTAATTATTTCCCCCCAAACCCCAGCATATTTAATGAAACTTTGCAAAAAGGAATATACTTTGTCAGACCATGTGTTCCAGGAAGGGGGTTGGAAAAATCACCATGGTATTTAGGACTTACAGAATAGGAAACTGACCTTAGCTGATCCTGCTTGAAGGGATGGATCCTCATCCTGAAACCTTGGGTAAGGGAGAAAGAGAGGTGGGATGGAGTGTCTAGGGTTACCCAAGATGTTCCCCCACCCCTAAAACAAATAGATACATGTCTGTGTAATTCATGCGATAACTCCACAGAAAGTCCAACTCAACTTGACAAACATTTATTAAGCAATAAGGCAGATAGATAAGTGGTACAGACCACTGCAACACTTGGTGTTAGGAAGGTCTGAGACACCAGCTGGGCATCCCTGGACAAGTCACTTAACCTCTGTTTGCCTCAGCTTCTTCATCTGTATAAAATGGGGATGATAATAGCACTTACCTCCTAGGGTTGTCTTGAGGATCAGATAAAATAATATTTGTAAAATGCTCAGCACATGATAAACTCTAGATAAATGTCAGCTAATGATAGTACCAGCCGTAGGAGCATCAGGAGCAGGAGCAGTAGCAGTGGTGGTGATGGTGGTAGTAGGAAGACTCATCTCCCTGAGTTCAAATCTGGTCTCAGACCCTTATTAGCCATATGACCCTGGGCAAGTCACTTACCCCTTGTTTGCCTCAGTTTGTCATCTGTAAAATTAGCTGGGGAAGAAAATGACAAATTGCTCCAGTATCTTTGCCAAGAAAACCCCAAATGGGGTCACAAAGAGTTGGACACAACTGTATAACGACAAATTTTGTGCAAAGGAAGATACTGTATTAGGCACTGGAAATACAAGGGACAAAAATAAAACAGTGAGTCATAGCCTTCAAGAAACTTATTAGGGGACATAGGTTCACTAAATAAATTAAAAATTATACTCAAAGTAATTGTGAAAAACAGAGATCACTAACTATTTTGGGGAATAGAGAAAGGCCTCATTTAGGTGGAGGTAGTGTCTGAGCTGTACTTTGATGGAAGTTAGGTGAGGAGGAAATGCCTTCCAGGTCCAATCTGGGGTGGGGGAGAGGTTAGCCTGGGCAGAGGAATGGAGCAGGAGATAGACTGTCATGTACCCTCTCTGTACTTAACAACAACAATGACAAAAAGGGTTTTTAAACCTCACCAAATTTCATCTAGCCCATCTGTTCTTTTCCTCTGTAACTGTTTCATTGGGAACATTGGAGCACTGACTCAAGGCACAGTACAAAACCCCCCTCAGCCAGCTAACACAGACTTTCACCTGTCAATCTGAGTGATGAACCAAAAATAAACAGCCTAGGAATGAAAGGGAGACGGAGCTTTAAAAGATGCAGTCAGCTGAGGCCTCACATAAGCCCTGAGTGTGGCCCCTCTTCTCTCCGTCCTCCTAATCCCCATTAGCCATAGTTAGAGACAGATAACTGAGGGAACAAGGTCCCATCCTATAAAATCCACAGCCTCTCCTGTGGGTCTTGTTCAGGGTAACATCACCAGAAAGTCTGACCCACCTGCCTGAATTAGGAGAATGGATTTTGAGTTTTATCTTTGCAAATATGGAGTCTCTGTCTCTTCATTGAAGTGAAATACTTTTAAAATCTCTCTGTGCATGTACATGGAGAATGTACATGTCCATATATATACATAGCAGAATGTAAGCTCCTTGAAGGTAGGGGCTATTTCCTGTTCGTCTTTGCATTGCCATTGCCTGACATGAAATAGTTGCTTGATAAATGCTTTTTTGATTCATTGACTGATTGATTGACCGATGGATTCATTCTTTCACTCTCTGACCCAGGGCAGGAGTGGCTTATTTAATTCAGGTGATAGTAAGGAAACTTCCCTCCCATCCATTAAAATTTTGCAAAAGAAAGCAAACTGACTCACCTTTCTAGGTTAAAGTGGGCAGTTGGATGACCAAAGTATCTGTTTACCCATTTGGAGATTCCTGCTATTTTTCTGTGTGCTTGTGACTGAAATGCTTTGCTCTGAAGCTCTCAGCCTCCATTTAAATAAAATAAGACTAAGAGAAAACTGAAGGGTGACTTAATAACTGTTTGTAAACCCATTAAGGATTATTAAACAGAGGATGGTGAGCAGCTGTTCCTCCATCACCACGGATGGCAGGCACAAGAGGGAATTGTGTTTAATGATCACTGAAGAGATTTAGTTAGACTTAGGGAGGAACTTCTTGGTGGGCAAGATAGACACTCAAATCTGTGAAGAGATCACCTTCTTGGATGATCTTTAACAGTATCATGGGGCAGCCAGGTGGTGCAGTAGATAGAGTACTAGAACTGGAGCCAGGAAGACTCATCTTCCTGAGTTCAAATCTGGTTTCAAGCACTTACTAGCTGTGTGACCTAGGCAAGTCACTTAACCCTGTTTGCCTCAGTTTCCTCATCTGTAAAATGATCTGGAGAAGGAAATGGCAAACCACTCCAGTATTTTTGCCAAGAAAACCCCAAATGGGGTCACAAAAAGTCAACTGCAACTGAAAAATGACTCAAACACGACAATAAGGGTATCTTAGAAACCCTGATCTTTGATGAAGCTGTGCTCTTGAGGGAATCTGAGAAGTCAAGCTAATAAGTCAACAAACGCATGACAACTGGAAAGAAGAGTCTCCCTTTTTTTATGTATTTAGGTCAGAATACCTCAAAGTGGGACATAATGGATACAGTAATTGGAGCTATGTATGGAATTATAGATTTAGAGCTGGAAGGAACCATAAGGGCAATATCATCCAATCCATACAGACAAGGAAACTGAGACCCAGAGAAGATCAGAGACTTGGCCAAAGACACATAGAGGGCAAGTGACAGGGCACCCTCCGACTCCAAATCCAGTGCTGTTCTGTCGCACTGTACCAGACCCGTGTTCAAGTTCTGTCTCTGACACATGTTGGCTACGAGATCCTCAGTGAGTCACTTAACCTTTCAGTTAATTTATTTTAATCCATTTAATTTTCAGGTCCTGTCCACCAATATCCTATCTCCTCCTTACTGTCCTTCTCCCTGAATCTCCTGATCAGCACTAGAAATGTGGTCTTTTTATTTTCTGCCCATTTTAGACAGAGACTCTCTCCTGTCTAATGACCTTGAACTTGGACTGGAAAGTGGAGTATCTTTGCCTCATCCCTGTTAGCCCATGTGTGAGAAGAACCCAATAGGATCATAGATCTATAGCTGGCAGGGACATTGGAGGCTATCTATTCCAACCTCCTCACTTTACAGATGAGGAAACTGAGGCCCAAGAGGTTAAGTCATTTCCCCAAGTCACCCAGGTAGTAAACATCAGAAGAATTTGAATCCAGTCCCTCTGATCCCAGAGTCAATGCTCTTTCCATTGTTGTCTATTTCTTCTTCCCAGGCTACCATCCAGTCAAGGGGTAGAATTGTCTATCACAATCATAACAAGCAATTCTAGCACCCACAAAAAATATCCCACAACATTCCCCGGCAAGCTCAGTTGTTCCTACCAGGAAAAAGAGAACAAATGTTGTCAGCACCTTCCAAATTTTAGTGTCTAGGGAAAAGCCTAATTGTCCCAGACTAGCTGTGGCTCAGCTCTCCATATCAATAGACCAAAAGCCCAACCTCCACCTTCCAAGACCTGGGTTGGGTTGGCTTAGTATGGCTAAGCTCTGGGTATCTGAAGCCCCAGCCTGACCCCTAGTGGCTATTTCCTTGTTCTCTACAACTTCTCTAGAGGTCCTTCTAGAGATCCTGAGCCCTTGACCAATAACAGTGACAGGCCAGATGATATGGGGTTTGGTGCTGAAAGCCACAAACATACCATATCCTGTATTGCCAACATTATGGTGCCTGCCCATTTGTTTGTTTATTTTTCACCACCACCCCTCTCCACAGTAGATCTTTTGGGTCCAATATTCTTGCCCTCCTTTGATATTTTAGTTTATTTTCCAACTGGATTATCATGCCAATCAGACCATCAGGTGGATGGCGACTGCTAGGTGGTCTTAGAATTTGCCATTGAACTTAAACCTTAAAGTCTTTGCCAAGGCCACCTCCTCTCAACTCAAAATAATTCTCAAATGTCTGAATTCATTCCCCTACTCTGGCATTGGCCTCATTTCCTTCCTAATGCTTTGGCATCAAAGCTTAGGCCTTCCTGTGAGGGTATGCAAGCTTCTCTCAGTATTCAGCTTCAGAGAGCTGGTGGTTATCCAGCAAAATGCTTCCCTTTTCTACCAAGGAAATAGTGTCTCCTTCAATTTGTGAATAACACAAGCTATCTGGGCCTGTTCCGTTGTAAATATGGGGAACCGTACCCAGAACACTGGTTGGCACTATCCCAGAAAGGACAGGGACTCCTATTGCCTCTGGAAAATGGGGAACACCAGGAGGGAGAAGATTATTGGCTATTGTGGAGATGCCAAGATTGGAGAAGCAGTCAGTGCAGTGGTATGCTGATAAATGTTTAACAACCAGCCCTCTAGAGGGGAAAAAAATGTATCTACAACATACTTTCAAGTTTAATCTTCATTATTAAAATTTTTTTCTATCACTTTCTTAACACTACCAGGTGGGAACCTGTGGTCTCAAGGCCACATATGGCCTTCTAGGTCCTTGGGTGTAGCCTTTTGACTGAGTCCAAGTTTTACCAAACAAATCCTTTTATTAAAGGGATTTGTTCTGTGAAGTTTGGATTCAGTCAAAGGGCCACACTTGAGGACCAAGAGGGCCACATGTGGTCCTGAGGTCACAGGTTCCCCGCCCCTGCTCTAGACAATGGACAAAGCAATAAATCAAGTCCTAATTTATAAATCAGCATTTGCTGAGATTTCTAAGGTGTAAATGCTCACGCTGAAAGTTTAATAATCGACTGTCTGCCAGGCTAAGCTGTCTCCAGCACACCCCGGTTATATAACCGGTGCCAGGAAATCTTGTTGCTCACCCTACCTCTCCAACCCCTCCAACGTCTCCAAAAACCAAGATGGCAGGTGAGAGAGTTGCCTCCAAGCAGTCCTGTCACATTACTGTATCCATGCCTATGGCCTAGGCCATCCTGTGCTCTCTACCCAGAAGCCCACACGTCATCTCCTCTCATATCAAACTAGCAGATTATCACTGAGAATATCACACTCAGACTTCCTCTTCCTATCCCAAATTACGACTGAAAACTTGGTTATGCTCAGCTCCTCCCTAGGGGTACCACTTTCCTCTCCCTCTCATTCCCCTCAAATAACCAGAAAGTTCTCCTTACGTGTTCCCTTAATATCGATTCCCAGGCAGGGATTTCCATGTCTAAGTCCCTTAAACTCAACCCAGATGCTACAGTTTGACTTCCTTACATAGGGACTGGACCTGTGATTTCATGGATATAGAGAAGCCCCAAATGAGGAAGTTCCCTCTACAAATTCAGGTCAGCACCTTTGGGCATCATGCGGTGACTTACCCAGGGTCACCTAACCAGTATGAGTCAGAGACAGGATTTGAACTCAGATCTTTCTGGTTCCAGAACCAGCTATCCTTCCACTAAGCCATGATGTTAATGATAGCCCTGTACCACGCACATACATACATCCTATGCAACCTTCAAAGCACAGCTTAATCACATTTTTCCATTTTGGTCACGACTTAACCAGCTTCAGATAATAGGATTTAAGACCAGAAGGAACATTAGAGATCATAAAGTACAACCCCTTCATTCTACAGATAAGGAAACTGAGGATGTGAAAAGAGAATGTGTTTAAAGTCATGCAGCTATTCATATTAGAGCCAGGATTCAAACCTCGGTCTCCTGGTGGAAAGTTTAGCCCTTTCCCAAATACATCACTTTCTACTGGATGTGAGAGAATCCAGGGGTTCAGGACCGGATCTAAGATTCATCAGCTTTGCAGGGGAGGGGAGAAGTTGGCTGGGTAAGGTGAAGTCAGTATCAAAATTCTCTTGTGACAGATTTTCCAACATTTCTCTATCAAGGCCTTAGTTGTGCTGGACTTTGTCATCGCCTCTGTTTATTCCCCAGATTCATTACTATCTTGAAATTGGGGCTACTTGCTTAGGAAATAAGAAGGGAGAGGGGAGTGTGTATCAGGTACCAGTTGTGAGCAGTTTTAACCTTGACAATGAAATCTGAAGTGTAAGCTGTGTACAGTGCCAGTAGGAAGCAGGATACAGATATTATTCTATTTTGTCAAAAATACTTGTGATTCACAAAGAATGCTGGGCAAATATCACCTTAGGTCCTCGACAACTCCTTCCTTTCTCATCTATGGCTCTGCTGTTTGCCTTTTGGAATTATTTAATACACTGTATGACAGCAAGATCAGCAAAGCCTGGACGAGATCACTACTGAGCATCAACATTTCCGAGGAGCAAGTTCGTTCTGGGAGCAACGGGCAGGAAAGCAGCAATTAGAGCTGCCCACCAGCTCTCCTCCCTGCTGAGTGGACTCTCAGTTTTACCGCCTCTCTGACCCTGGACAAGTCAGTCAATTTCTTAGTTCACACCTCAATCAAATTCTTGATTCTTTATATTCTCTCCCTCCTTCTCCCTCTCCCTTTCTCTGTTCCTGTCCCTGTCCCTCTCTCTCCTTCTCCCTCTCCCTCTCCCTCTCATTCTTCCTCTCCCTTTCCTTCTCCCTCTCCTTCTCCCTCTCCATCCCTCTCTCTCTACTTCTCCCACTCCCTCTACCTCTCCCTCTCCCTTTCCCTTCTTCTCCCTCTCCCTCTCTCTGTTCCTGTCCCTGTCCCTCTCTTTCCTTCTCCCCCTCCCTCTCATTCTCCCTCTCCCTCTCCCTCTGTCTTCCTCTGAAAAATTAACTAATACAACTTGGAATGTCCCTCCTAGAAAACAGGATAGTTAATTATGGCTATGAAGTATAATAGTCCTTCCCAGAGGCAGGGGCATGGACTGGGTGGCATTTCCTACAATAAGTGCCCAGATGATTGTGCTGATTGACAAATAGGAAGTTATCGAGGTTAATTAGCACTTGTATCCTAGAGAAAGTACAATGTTTTAGGCTATTAATCATTTGAATTGTTATCACACCTTTTATCCCAAGACCTTTGGTAGACTTTCCAAACAAGGGTTTTCATGCCCAGGAACATTCAGTGGGGAGGGGGAGGTTGTCTAGACTGAGTGCTCCGTTGAGAACATGACTAGGGAGGAGGATGGCAGGGGGAGAAGAACATTGAAGGATATTGGGGACTTATTTACATTTCTGGAATACTTTGTGACTACAAAGCCACTGAACACAGTGCCCACTTAACAAGTGCTGATTGATTAACTGACTAAAGCCCCTTTCCCATGCATTAATGATCTCACTGGACTTTCCCAACAACCCAGTGAGACAGGTAGTGCAAGCACAACTGGTCATCCCCATTCTACAGATGAGAAAGCTGACACTCAGAGATGCTAGATGACTTGCCCTGTGTCACACAGCTAGTAAGTGGTAGAGCCAGCATTTGAACTCTTTCCCACCCTTCGAGTTGACTCTTTTATACCATACACAAGGGTTGAAAAGGGATCAGTCTTGAAGCTAAGAATGGTCATTGATAGTTGAGGTTCCTGTTAATGAGAGCAAGAAAGAACTTCTGGTCAATTAAAGTTATTAGACATTAGGGAAGGCTGTGAAATTACCTCCACTGGAGAGCTTTAAAAGCAGGTAGGAATGAAGGTAGAAAAAAGAAGGGAAGGTATTTTAAGAGCTTTGTTGTTGTTCATTCATTTCAGTTGTGTCTGACTCTTCATGACCTCATTTGGGGTTTTCTTGGCAAAGATACTGGAGCAGTTTGCCATTTCCTCCTCCAGCTCATTTTACAGATGAGGAAACTGAGTCAAACAGGGTTAAATGACTCACACGGCTAGCAAATGTCTGAGGCCAGATTGGAACTCAGGAAAAGAAGCTCTCTGACTCCAGGTCCAGCATCCTACCCATCCACTGGGCCACCCAGTCACATTTTAAAAGTAATAACAACAGGGGTGGATAGGTGATGAAGTGAATAGAGTACCTTCCTGGAGTCAGGAGGACCTGAGTTCAAATCCAGCCTCAGACACTTAACACAAAACCAGCCGTGTGACCTTGGGCAAGTCACTTAATCCCAAACCTTCCCCTCTCCAAAAAAAAAAAAAAAGCAAAAAAAAAAGTAATAACAACACATTTATATAGTGCTTACTATGTGTCAGATACTATGCTAAACATCTTACAAATATTATCTCATTTGATCCTCACAACATCTCTGCTAAGTAGGTGGTATTATTATACTCATTTTACAGATGAAGAAACAGACAAACAGGGTTAAGGGACTTGCCCAGGGTCATACAATCTAGTAAGTGTCTGGGACCATATTTGAGTTCAGGTCTTCCTGTCTCTACGCCCACCCTTCTATCTCCTGCACCACCTGAATAAAATGAGCTTCCATTGGGGTCCTATAATTTGTAGGATTTAGAGGCAGAAAGAGTGTCCTTCTGATTTAACAGATGAAAAACCTCAGGCCCACAGAAGTCTCAGGATCATAAGATCATAGGCTTAGAGCTGGAAGGCCTTTAAAAGGACAGCACTTTCATTAGATCACTAAGGGCACTGAGGGTCAGGGATATAACTTGTCCACACCACTCTAGAATAGCCAGGATTAAATTCAGATCCTCTTCCTCCAGGTCCAGGCTTCTTTTCCCTCTACCATACAGCCTCTAATCAGTATCAGTCTGTCCCTGAGTGCCCTGAATTTGGTAATTTAATCAATCTCCCCATAGTTTCCTCAAAAGATCAAAAGGAATTAACAGCCTCCCAAGATGAAGCCATGCAAAAATGGCACAGCCATTGGAAGAAGCCTTTTGAGGGGAAAGGCATTCAAAGGTCCATATAACCTATGGGCCCCTGTCTGGTACTGAGATGAAATGAAAGAAATGAGCCTGCCTAGAAATCTGATTTGGATGGAATGACTGGAGCATTGCAAAGTTATAACGTTGGAGATGTATTGACACACATGTCCTTCTGAAGTGGTTCAGGCATTGCCATCCTCATACCTTTCGGTCCTTCACTGGGCAGAACCAGACTTCTTCCTTCCCCCTCCAGGCTGTCATTCTTAAGGGCCCAACACTGTGGTGCCATTCTCACTGGGACTGCCTTCTGCTGCAGCACCCTGAGACACTTGAACTAGTCTCTGGGGAGATGGACAGCCCCATTGCCCAGTATAAATTCCCCCATGCTCATTCTGACCTTTGCGTTATTCTTCTTCTTGCCCATCTTAACTCTCTTCCCTGACATCAACTAATTTTTCCCCAGGTGAAAGAATTCCTCGTTATGGATTTGGCCCAACCAGGCTCAGACTTTGTCTAGAGGAAGCAGCCAAATGCAATTGCTGGGCCAATGACAGGCCCTTCCCAAGGCAGATGCACCATGGGTTTGTTTGTGGTTCCTCCCGCTGCTTGTGGGTGGGTTAATGTAAACAGAACCCCAGAGTGTTTCTGCCCCACTAGCTTCCTGGCAAGATTGCAGTGCTTGTGCCATGGTAACAGGGCAAGCATTGTTCCTTTGCTCCCAGCTTCTGCTGGCTCCATTGCAAAGATGGCTGCAAGCCCCCACTCCCCTTCCAAGGCAAGTCAGAGCCGGAGCCAGAAGAATGTGGCCCATAACACCTTTGATTAGGAGAAAGAGCCTTAAGGATGTTCAGGGGACTGGGGAGAGGAGAAGGAGGAGACAGAGAGGGTTGGTTTCCAGGGGTCCCAAAGAATGTTGGGCTTTATGTTGTTTCGGGTGGAGGGAAGAGAGGTTGGGGGGCTACAGACTCACCAAATTACCACCTGTTCTGTGTTCTTATTGGATGCTCATATCACTGAGGTAGGCTGAGAGCTGCCAAAAGGGCCCTCCACACAGAGAAGCCTTTATTTGTCCACAATATGTGGGAAATGTCTGCTTACAAGGTCTCCCCTTCAGGACTGGGCCTGTCTGCTTGAGAGCCAGGGGGGTGGTTTATCTGATTTATCTGTGGAATGCATTCCCTGTCCTGCCAACTTCATTTGTTCATCCCTGTCAATGGTGCTTCCCAGATGGCCAGCTAACTGGCCTTTAAAGCAGAAAATATGAGGGCCAGCTTGGTCCTACAGAGCTCATATTCTCAGAACAGTTGCCTGACCTGGGACCTCTTCACAGGAAACATCCTGCTCATGATTCTGCTGTCAGCACTGGAAAATCCTTCTCCTTTTTGGCCAAAGGAAAGGACCCTGGCTGTGGTCTGGGTCTGTTGGCTTTAGGATTATGGTTTTCCCAGGTTCTGCATCAAAAATTATGATGGTGAAAAAAAAAACCAGCTCTCCTCTCAACAATCCAAAGGGCTTTGTAAATGTGGTCTTGAAGACTGGCAAGTAGCACTCATTCACACTTCTGTTCAAATGGGGAAAGGTAGAATATGGACAATGTTACCTAATAAGAGAGTGTTCTCTCTCTGTGTCTCTGTCTTTCTCTCTCTGCTCTGTCTTTTTATCTCTGTCTCTGTCTGTCTGTCTCTGTCTCTTCTTCCTTCCCTCCCTCTCTTCTCCCCTTCTCCCTGGTTTTCTCCCAGACCTCTTGGAAATAGGGCTTTCTCTAGGCTGCTGAAAAATCAGTTTGAAAGACACAGATGTCAACACAGGCTTCTGGCTGGGCAGATGTGTTCTGAGAGAGTAGCCTCCAAATGCCAGGGCTGGTTTGGGTTTAGATCTGAAGCAGCCTCACAAACTGACTTCTGCTTAACAGCCAAGCTGTCCATATGCCCTGGACATGCGGCCTTAGGCTGTGTGACTTAGTCATGACAGAGAAGGAATCGTCATTTGTTTTCCCACCCACAGAATTACAGAATTACAGAATCTGAAGGGACCTCAGCAGCCATCTGGTCTGACCCTTATCTGAAAAAGACTCATCACTACAAGTGTTCATTCAGCTTCTTAAAGAACCCCAGTGAGCTCTCTCTGTCTCTCTCCCCTTCCTCCTCTCCCCTCTCTCTTTCTCCCTTCTTTCTCTTTCTCTCTCCCGCTTTCTCCCTTTCTGTTGTCTTCCCCCAACTCTGCCCCCCACCTCTCCTCTTTCTCTCCCTCTCCTCTCCTCTCTTCCTCCTCCTTCTTCTTCTCTCTCTCTCTCTCCTCCCTTCCTTCCCTTCCTCCCTCCTTCTTTCTGTCTGTCTGTCTGTCTCTCCTTTCTTTTCTCTTTCCCTCTCTACTTCATCACTCAAGTAATCACTTAAAGGGAATAGCATTTCCCTCATCTTGGCTCTTAATTCATTCAAGCAGCTCCCAAATAACATATACACAAAAATCCAGCTAACCCCTAATAGCCTCTTCTTCTAAAAGGAGTTTAATAGAAAGCAGAAAGCTATCTGGCAGCACTGTTATGAATCTTTATGCTTAGATAAATAGAGAGGTTTTAAAGCTCCATTCATTTGGAAGTTGCCTTAAACATGAACCAGGCATTGAGTCAGGAAGACTCATCTTCCTGAGTTTAAATCTGGCCTCAGACAACTTTCTAGCTGTATAACCTTGGGCAAATCACTTACCCCTTTTGCCTCAGTTTCCTCATCTGTAAAATGAACTGGAGGAGGAAACAGCAAACCACTTCAATATATTGGCTAAGAAAACCCCAAATGAGGTCATAAAGAATCAGATACAACGGAAATGATAACAACAAAACTTACTTAGGAAGATTCTCTTGTTATCAAGCTTAGCTTTTCTTCTTTGTAGGTTCTACCCAATGTTTCCTGTCCTGCCCTCTGGGGCCAAGCAGAGCAAGCCTAATCCCTCTTCCCCATGACAGCCCTTCAAATACTCACCAGTTATCTTATTCCCCTCCCTCATTTTCTCTTCTCTGGGTGAAATCTCTCCACTTTCTTCAGCCAGTCCTTACACAGCATCTCTCCACTTCTCTCACCATCCCGGTTACCCTCTTTTGGAAAAGCTCAACTTAGTTGTTTTTGCTGACATGTTGTACCCAGATCTGAACCCAGTACGCCCATAAAGAGCTGGATCCCACAAAGGAGATGTGACTTACTCAAAGACACAAAACTAATGACTAGAACCCAGGCTTCTTTCTCTAATGCACTATTCATGCAGTGGTTTCTGACACTGTCTGAACAGTCAAAGGAACAGTGTTCCTACATTTAGAAAATAGTGGACCTACTAATTTGGGATTTCTCAGGCATAGAGAACCTTAAAAGGCACCCAACCCACTTAAGCCATCACTTCTAGGAATGCACTGTCCCTGAAATTAGTGACTGCTCAAAGAGAGTGTAAAGGCAGCTAAGTAGCACAGTTATGGACAGGGAGCGAGGAAGATGAGTTTCAATCCTGACTGTGATTCTA
The DNA here is from genome assembly GCA_011680675.1 of Gymnobelideus leadbeateri. NCBI lineage: Eukaryota > Metazoa > Chordata > Mammalia > Diprotodontia > Petauridae > Gymnobelideus > Gymnobelideus leadbeateri. The sequence goes on along the minus strand of WOXC01009449.1, from coordinate 280,102 downwards.
GAGAAATCATTGAATCTCTTTACAAGAAAGAAATAGAACATTATCTCCCCATGCTCCTAGCCAGCAAGCCAGGCTAAAGTTCCTCAATTCCAGGCCTAGCTAGAAAAGCCTTCTAGTTTTCAGTAGATACTCCTCATCTGCTAGGCGAGTCTGCCATTTCATCCAGAAGCCCAAGGAGAGTACAACCAGTGCCCTTGTTCATATTTCCTCATGAAGTGTCACAGGTGCCCACCTGGGAATCCCAGTCATGGATTGAGAATGCTCAAAGGGCACCTACTCCTTTATGCTTTCATGAGCTAGCTGGTCAGCTTCCTTCCCCCGACACCAGGTGGCAGGTGTGATCACCCATTTGCAAGTGTGAATGCTATCAGTGTGGACCCCTTGGAAGCTTGAGAGCAAGAGTGGCCCGATCAAGAGAGAGGGTTCTCAAAATAAGGAGTGGGAAGTGTCCCTTTAAAAGTCCCTTAACTATAGGACACCTTGTGCCTCCCCACCCCATCTCTGTCTGTCTGTCTGTCTCTTTCTCTGTCTCCCTCTCTTTTCTCTCTCGTTCTTTCTGTCTCTCTTCTCTCTCTGTCTCTTTCTCTCTGTCTCCTTCTCTTCTGTCTCTCTTTCTCGCCCTCTTTCTCTCTCTCTTCTCTCTCCTTCTCTTCTCTCTCTCTCCCTCCTCTCTGCCTTTCTTCTCTGTCTCTCTTTTCTCTCTGTCTGTCTGTCTTTTCTCTCTTTCTCCTCCATCCTTTGGCGCCCCTGTCATTCTAGTTACTATAATCCCCTGGGACTACTCAATCCCACACTTCCTATGTGTACAATGAAGGGAATTTTAAAGATGGGTGCCTATAGTCTGAGAAGGCCTGGACAAAAGGTGCTACCTATACCGGTATAATCTGCTTTGGCAGAACACAGGGGAGCTCTGTACAGAAAAGGTCTACTTAACAGATTGTCTTTGAACTTGGGCAGCTAACAGTTTTCACTTAAGTTCCCCTATACAGCAAAGATAATCCTGCCTGAGTGGCTTTTTCACTGATTTCAATAGGGAGAGGGATTAAGAGTCAACTGTGGTACCTGACACTTCCCAACACACATCCTAGAGTTATCTCCCAGGCTAAACCACCTTACTCAATACTGAACATAAGTAAGGGCCCTGAATTACACAAATTTCTTAGAAAGAAAAGGAGAGTATTTACAATAAAAAAAAGATAAGTTCTGGCATTTACAGCAGGCAATATCCCAACAAGCAAGAAGGCGCCATAGGAAGGTCTGAACATTGGCCTTGCTAAAAGGCTCCCCCCAACCACGGTATTTGAAAATTGAACCCCACCTCTCCCACAATGGCCTACTGTCCACTGTAGGCCTAGAGCCATCTTGGCTCCACGAATCTCAACACAAATACCCTGGCATGATGGAAAGATCACTGGCTTTCAAGTCAGAGAACTCAGAGGAGATCCCACCCTTGGCCATCACTACCTAGGTGACCCTGGAACAAATCACTTCACCTTCCTGGGCCTCGGTTTCCTAATGTATAAAATGAGGGAGCTGGCCTAGAAGGCCTCTGGGGTCTCTTCTAGCCCCAGATTTATGATCTTCCCCTCGTATGCTTTATATAATATGGAGAATGGAATTTCCTGGCATCAGAAGATGTGGGTATTTATAAAAAGTAACATTAAAAAGTGTGCCTTGTTTCATGGCAGCCCCCTTACTCCTACCTGCATCTGGCCCAATAGGCAGCTGCCTACCTTGTCTGCCCCTAGTACTGTCTCTGCATTTCAGCTTACTCCCTTATATTCACCTTCAAATGATCTTGCAGCAGGTCTGTGGTAGTTAGGTGTGTCTGAGACAGAAGAGGAAAAAGAAAGATTTAATGAAATATTTTTTGTACCAAAAGATCTGGTCAGTTTTTGAAGGAACCTTTCCCTTTGAACAGAGCAATTCAATTAGACAAGGACTTAGAAAGCATCTACTCTGTGCCCAGGTCCTGTGTTCCATGCTAAGACTACAAAGACAAAAGATGAAACAGCCCCTGCCTTCAAGCAGCTTACATTCCAGTGGTGTTTGCATGGGGCAGGGGGTCACTCATAGCTGGGTGGGATTTGGGCCAGCCTATAGGAGGGGACTCTTGAATTGAACTTTGAAGATTATAGGAAGCAGAAGTGAGGAGGGATCCCATGGTGGGGGGGGCGGTTATGAGTGAGAAGATGGAATATCATGAAAAGGGAATAGCTGATAGTCCAGTTTGGCTGAAATGTAGAGAAGGGAGGTTGGGGAGAGGGAGGATGCTAATGTGAAATCATAGTCTAGAAACATAGTTTGGAAAGTCTGAGTTAATTTAAGAAGAGTGTCAGAAAACTGTCTAGCGACTCAAAGTGAAGGCCAGGTGTGCCATTGCATAGCAAAGGAGAAAAAAAATGGAAAGAGGAAGGTGAAGAGGGAGGCGGGGTAGAGAGATAGAGACAGATGGAGAGAAGGAGAGAGGGGAAGGAAGAAGGAGGGGGAGGGAGAAGGAAGAAGGAGAGGAAGAGGGAGGGAGGGAAAGGGAAAAGGGGAGGGAAAAGGAAGAAGGGAAGGAAGGAGTGAGGAAAGGGGAGGAGGAAGAAGGGGAAGAAGTGGGGAAGGAGAAGAGGGAGAATGGGTGGGAGGAAGATGGAGGAGTGGGAGGAGGAGGGAAAAGGGGAGGGAAGCAGGAGTGGGGAAGGGAGGAGGAGGAAGAAGGGAAGGGTGTGGAAAGAGATGGAAAAGGGAAAGGGAAGGAAGAAGAAGAAGAAGAAGAAGAAGAAGAAGAAGAAGAAGAAGAAGAAGAAGAAGAAGAAGAAGAAGAAGAAGAAGAAGAAGAAGAAGAAGAAGAAGAAGAAGAAGAAGAAGAAGAAGGGAAGGGAGAATGGAAAGAAAGTGGAGGGGAGGAACAAAGGGAGGGAGGGAGAGGAGAAAAGAGAGAGAGAAACTGCCCTCCTTAAGGTACTGATGCCGAAAGCTGACTGACTACCCTGTCAAGGGGATATAAAGGGAGTGAACGATTTTCTTCATTCACAACAGAGCAAACCAAGAACCTCTGAGTCACAAGATTTCTCAAGAAATAAGATTTCCTTGCACATTCCCAGTGACTGTGGGGACAGAAATGACAATGTGTTGATTGAAAACAGACCAACCAAATCGTGCCCTTTATAACACCTCACTGTCACAGGTCAACAGTGACACCCAGTGGCTCTTGAGATCAAATACATGTTAAAAAAAAAAAAAAGCCCAGAATGGACAGATCCAAATCTAAAGGAAATTGTCGAAATGAAATAAACTCTCCTGGGCCTTAAGAGAAGGAGACTCAGGCAATTGTGAGAGGCAGGCAATCGTTTAGTCCATGGTTACTGTGGGGATCCTAAGCCAGCCTCAACACCTTTTCTGTGTAGAAATTTGCTGAGGACATCTGTAGTGAAAAAAGGTTCATTTACCTATTAAACAAGCACTCGTTAAGTCCTTACTATTCACCAAGAACTGTGCTAAGCAATTGGGCTACAAAGACAAAAGTCAAACAGCCCCTACACTCAGAGAGATATTGCACACAAATATAAGAAAATACAAAATATATGAAAGTTAATACAAAGTACAACTGCCTGAATATAAGGGGATTGGAATGGACAGTGTCCAAGGTCCTCTACAGCTCTAAGATCTATGGTCTTAAGATCCTAATTTTGTGGGGCAGAAGTCACTAGGAAATGGGGGGGCAGTTAGGACAGGTCTTTTATAGGAAATGGAACTCAGTCTAAGCTGTAAGGGAAGCTAGGGATTCTAAGGCAGCAATGAGAAGGCAGAACAATTCCAGCTTGAGAAATAGACTCTACAGAGACATGGAAAGGGGAAATGGATTTTCATGCACTCTACCCACTTAAGGTAGATTGGACAGGAGCACAGAACTCGTGAGAGGAATTATACAGAAAAAACCTGAAAAGGTAGAAGGGGGCTAGACTATAAAGAGTTTTAAGTGCAAAACGGCAGAGTTTTATTTTATCCTAAAAGCAATGAGGACTGACTAAAGGTAATTGAACAGGAAAGTGGCATAATGAGACCTAAGCTCAGCAATATCAATTGGGCAGTTGTGTAGATAGTGGACAAGAGAAGGGAAAAGCTTGAGGGAGACAAATCAAGAGATTTCAAGAGTCTAGGTGGGAGGACATAAGGACCTGAAGAGAGAAGATGAAAGAGATGTTATGAAGCCAGAATCTGCAAGGCTGGACAACCGATTAGATATGGGAGGAGTTGAGAATGACTTCAAGGCTGAAAACCTGACTGAAGAAATAGGTTGGGAAGGTTTTATTATTGAGTAAAGATCCCTGGACTTAGTAGATAGGCCAATTCAATTCAACAGTAGGAACTGCATGTTGTCTCTGATTAAATTATAAGTTCCTTGAGGGCAGGGGTTGTCTTTTGACTTTTTAAAAAAAGTTCCCCAATGCTTAGCACAGTGCATTTATAGTAGGCATTTATTAAATGTTTGAATCACAAGGACACCAAGAAAAGGAATATAAAGGGAAGAGAAGGTCCAGGACAGAGCTGTGGGGTGCACTCCTAGTGAGGGGGATGATATGAATGAAGGACCAACAAAGAAGACCAAGAAGGAAGGGTGGAACAGAAAGGAGAACCATGAGTGAGTGGTATCATGAGAGAAAGCAAGAGGTGGTCAACAGTGTCACACACGGTGGAGTGGACTGAAAAAGTAGCATTAGATTTGTCACTTATGAGATCAGTGGTCACTTTGGAGAGAGCAGTTTTGGTTAAGTAAGGTCAGAAGCTGGATTGCAAAAGACTCAGAAATGAATAAGAAAAGATGAAATTCTCCTTCCCCAGATTTTATCTTTTTACATGTCCTGGCTCCAGTAGGACGTAAGCTTCTTAAGGACCAGAACTGTTATTCAATTTGTCTTTGTATTCCAAATAGCTAGCATGGTGCATAGATTAGGCACTTAGCTATGGAATGGATTGATTTAGCCTCTCTTTCTAACTAGCAATTCCCTTTTTCCTGTTAACACCTGTTAGAGTGTGTTGTATTTCTATGTTATTAGGTGTCATTTTGAAATTTTTTCATTCTTGTGCCAAATGAAACAGACTACAGCCTTTGAATAACAGCATTTGAAATAACACTGAATGTCTTCCTTCCACAAGCAGAGGTAAAAATTGATGAAGCATAGTGATTTTTCTGTACTAGAGCTTGAGGTGGTAAAGAATATCGAACTAAAATGATAAATCTGATATTTGTTTTATTTTTTTCTCCAGTAAAATATAATCTGTTTAGTGGGTTTTTTTTTTTTAAAGCAATTGGGGTTAAGTAACTTGCTCAAGGTTACACGGCTAGTCGTTACTTATGCGTGGGTGCTCATTTTCTGAGGCCGGATTCGATCTCGGGTCATCCCAACTCCGAGGCCGGCGCTCTTACTCACTGCGCCACCTAGCCGCCCCAGTTTAGTGGGTTTTTAATGAATGACATAGGTGCCCTAGGATGGGTAACCCAAATTGGTCCATGTTAGTCTAATCTCTGAAGTAGCCTCCCAAGTGAGGAGGCTGACCTACCAACAAGGGGCGTCAACAGTCACTCACTCAGAGGATAACATTACAATGCATATCTTCAGTCCAGGCCCCAATCAGAGAAGCCTCACTAGCTTTAAGTCAGCTGTTCTGTCTTAAAGAACAGCTAGTGCTGGGCCTGGAGTCAGGAAGACTCTTCTTCCTGAGTTCAAATCTGGCCTGATACTTACTTACCAGTTGTTTGATCCTGGCCAAGTCATTTAACCCTGTTTGTCTCAGTTTCCTCATCTGTAAAATGAGCTGGAGAAGGAAATGGCAAACCATTCTAGTACTTTGCCAAGAAAACCCACACTGGGGTCACAAAGAGTTGTGTGTAACTGAACACAATCCTTAGTATTATTAAAGATGGAAAGAGGCATCTCTTGTTCTGACTCCATATAATCTCATCCTTAGTATTGAATTAAAGCTCATTTTTCTTCTTCCAGGACAGGGATTGCTTCATTCAAGAAGCCGAGCCTTATAGAGAGCCCTGAGAAGTCACAGGCACCCACTCTGACCTCCAACCAGGCTCGGTTAGTACCACTGAAGTATTCTAGCATGTCTCCATTTTGATTTCTATATGCTGGCCTAAAATGATTTTCTGATAATAAAAAAATTGCAACGAGGATCAACCCTCTAGAGAACACAGCCATTGATCTGCATTTGAGGAGTCTGGAGGGTGAGGGGGAGAACATCTACAGGACTCCACTTTCTATAATGCTGGAGTCTCATTTTTCCTTGCCTGAGAGCATGGTCCTTCGGGAGAAATTCCCTGGACTACATTTCCCATAAGACTATGTGCCTGGTTTAAGACTGTGTTAAGGGCTCATTGATGGAGCGTCTACAAGATTTAAAAAGCAGAGCTTCTGGAGGTGCTTTGTGAGCTGAAACAGAGCCTTGGGCTGTGGTCAGAACAGAGGGGCAGAAGGGGTGTAGACAGAGCAAGAGCAATGGTTATCCTATCATCCTGATTATCCTGGAGCCAAGTGACCAGGCTTTAGCAATGGTTTGTTTATCCCCAGAGGCTTCATCAGATGGCCCGATTCCCTGTGAGGTTTTCTTCCTTTTTTCCCCTGAGGCAGAGCACAATTAAGCTTCAGATATATTTACCAGTAGCCCTTGAATTCAGTTACTCCTCTAATCTTCTAGTGTGAAAATTAAGGGGCAATTAGATTATGTTCTTCTGGAGCCTATAAGGGTGTGGCACCCTCTATGTGTGGACCAGAGAAGGATTCTGTTACTTAGAATGCTTTTCTGTCTTCATGAAATGCTTTTGCTATTGGATATGGCTTAACGGTCTTGGAATAGAGTATCTCATCAGTGGAGGCTTGGGTCATAGCTCTGTATATTTATACTGCCCTTGGGAAAAGTAACGAGTGACTCCGAAGTCTCAGTTCTCAGAAAGATTTCAGGTGCCCCATGTTACACACATGAAAAAGCTTCTTAGGAATTAAAAAGAAGTGGGGGGGGGGAGGGTGGGAACAGGTGGAAAGATTGAAAAGTCATGGAACAAGGATGTGATGGGGTGAGCCCCAGGTGACTGATCTGTCCTGTGCTATTGCCCCAACATTCATCCTTCTTGGTAAAATGGTGCTCTTGGTCAAGATGATTTCTAATGAGCCTTCCGGCTCTAAGTCTCTGATCCCATAATTCACAGCATAATGTGACATCTTCAACTTTAAATTAAAGTGTTTTCAGGATAATGAGCTGGTCCCAGATTTGTGGCTGTTCACAAACCAAGCCATCTATTTGGGTATATTGAAGATCGTAAAAGAAAGGAAGTATTTGTGATTCTGGACCTAGAACTAAATAGCTCAATTAAAAAAGAATCATTCCAGGGGCGGCTAGGTGGTGCAGTGAGTAGGCGTGCCAGCCTCGGAGTTGGGATGACCCAAGATCAAATCTGGCCTCAGAAAATGAGCACCCACACATAAATAATGACTAGCCGTGTAACCTTGAGAAAGTTAACTGAACAATGACCACAAAAAGGAGCTGAGGTATTTGCAAGAGGATCCGGTTGGGAAAACAGCAGGTGATTAACTTTCTAGTGTCATCAAATTTGGGCAGCTTCCCCTGGAAGGTGTTTTTAAACCATAGGATACCTGGGTGCAGTTCTGAGCAGACCTGAATGAAATGGAATGATTAGAGGTCATACATGCAGAGTTCCAAAAAGAAGGGGGATCCCTGACTTCTCAAGCTTGCTATAATTTACTTATAGCTCAATTACTTTAAATCTTGGATTATAACCTATACAACTGTCAATTTGGTTAATGGTATATTTTCACCAGGAATAGCTTCCTGGGTAGAACAAATAGATGGATGCCATAGTGACTTTGCTTGAGGGGCACAAAAAAAAATCCCTCTTATCTCAAAGGACTCCACCTCTGACCTGTCACAGCCTGAAATTTCACTGTTAAAGAGTCATTCCTCCAGACCTTTTTTGTTGTGCAGTCATGTCTGACTCTTCATGACCCCATTTGGGGTTTTCTTAACAGAGAAACTAGAGTAGTTTGTCATCCTTCTCCAGCTCATTTTTACAGATGAGGAAACTGAGGCAAACAGGGTTAAGTGACTTGCCCGGGGTGTCACACAGCTAGTAATGTGTCTGAGGTCAAATTTGAACTCAGGAAGATGAGTCTTCCTGACTCCCAGGCTGGGTGCTCTATCCACTGCACCACCTAGCTGCCCTTTTTAAGGACTCTCTATCAAAAAAAATAGAAATGACTCTGATAATACTTTAAGCCCTATCACCTGACACTTTCACAAGGATGAGTCTGAAATCAGAGGGGTGTGTGTGTGTGTGTGTGTGTGTGTGTGTGTGTATGTTCCTGTTTATCGTGGAGCAGTTAGGGATGAGAAGAGGGGAGGAGAATTATAAAAGGGGAAGTCAGAGTAGGCCAAAGACAAATTTCATCTACTTGCTAACAGGTGGTCCCCACTTTTGAGATTTCCTATTTTTTGATGCATCCTTTGGTGGGGAGCTAATGGCATTTGAATATGATCATTTGTTAGCTGGATAGGATTCCTTCAGAAAGTAAGTAGGTGTTTTCCTGGACCCCTATGAGGTATATCATGCTTTTATGCTTTTCCCAATGGAATGGGAGCAGCACCTTTGTTACCCAACTACAAGAAGGTGTCTGGCCCAATTTAATCCGGTTCCACCTTCCTAGAGCCCAAAGGCCAGAAATTAGAGTACTATTGTCAGTGCTGCTGGTTCTTGAGCTGAAGCCTGAGACCAGAAACTTCTCAGAATGGGGAAGTTCAGTTGTGGACAACCCCAAAGGCAGACAGTACAACCGACCCACTAAGTAGTTTTGGTGAGAAGAACCATTTCGTCAGTTTTCTTCTGTTTGGGGTTTACCTTTCTGGTTTTGTGGTTTTCTAGATGAGCAACAGGTCTTATGGAGTGGAAGAGAAAGGAGCAGCTCCAGCTGCCCACTCATCCCCCTCAGGAAGTGGGGATTGTCCCTGAGTATTAGCTCTGTCTCTGAAGAAGACCCTCAATGGAGTGAGAAGAGAAGCCCCAGGGGTTGTGAGCTCCAGTCCCTTGTGGTCACTACCCTTGGAAAAAATCACTTAACTTGGGAACTAGAACGAGTCTGTCCACAATAGGTTTGACATTATTGCAGGTATGGAACCTGTATCAAATTGTTTACTGTTTTAGGGAGGGGGGAGGGAAGACATGAAGAGAAAAGATTTGGAACTCGAAATTTTATTGAAGAAAGTGAATGTCAAAAATTGTCTTTAAATGTAACGAAAAAAAATACTATTAAAAAAAAGAAAAGTCTGTCCACAACAGGGATTCTACTCAGAAACTAACATAGGACATGGCCTGTGTTTAACTGGAAGGGCTTTTGCATGAAGCATTTTGATGCTTAGTAGCTGTATCCAGGCTCTGAATGCCCCATCAGTACCTCTGGTGACCAGTGAAACTTCAGGGTTGTTCCCTAGAGGTATCTAGGCATTCAGTTCTTAGTTCAATCAGTCTCAATCAATAAATATTTATTAGGCACCTACTTTGTACCCATTCCAGATCCTTCCCAGTGATCTTCCTCTCCTGACTTTTGGAATCTCCATAAAATTGAAAGTACATTGACTGTGGAGTTAGAGATCAAGGTGATATAGGGGAGAGTGAGCCCCACAGGATTAGAAAGAAATTTCTTTTCTTATTCTTCTTGTATTTCTTTTCTTACCATATCTATGAAATGAATAAATATCCTTTAGTAAAAGCTAATTGATGTTAATTGCTTAAATGGAACTGTCTCTAATTATTGTTGACTAACAGTGGGAGAATGGGGGAGAGGTCACAATGCACCTGAAATGTAATCTCAGACCAAAAGCATTAGAGAAGAAACACCCCAACCCTTCACGGGGGGCCCTTTGACCCCTGAAGGGCTGATGTAGCCAGCCTAGCTCTGGGATAATAAACCCAGAACATATTAATAATATGAGCTACTGAGAGCCACATTTAAAAAATCTTTTTTTAAAATTTTAGACTTGAATACTAAAATTTAAATACATGATAAGAAAAGAAAAGATACAAACCTAAATACAAAAGAAAAGAAAAAGAACATGTGTACAGCAGAACAGGAGAGGATTCAAAATATATAGTGATAAATTTCCATTTCAAGAAAGCCTATATATTACATACTAAGCCTTGTGTTGAAAGTTGTCCATCTTTTCTTTGCTTCCTTGTAGGTTTTGTTTTGTTCTTTGCTGTGAACAAATATTTTCTACTTTGTTCTTTTTTCCCCTTTCCTCCCCCTCCCCACCCCGGAGGCTATAATTAAGTGTGGATAAACATATATATAGGGAGAAAGGGAAAGGGAGAAGGAGAGAGAAAGAGAGAGGGGAGGGGAGGGAAGGCCACATTTTTATGAAAAACCACAAGGAGCTATTTGAGTCTATCAGAGCTTAGGACTAATTGGCTTCCAGTTTCTTCCTTAGATAACTTCAGTATTTCACCTGGAAAAAAAAAAGTCAATAAAAAGTCAAATCCTCTGCCTCCTTTCCTCAAAGTAGGATCTTGCCACTTGACCCAGATGACCCCAGAGGAGAAAGTGAGGCTGGTGACTTTGCACAGCTCTCTCTCCCTTACATCCAATTCACCTGCAGGTCATGGTATCACCTTCCTGATGTCTTGGTTCTTTTTGAGAAGAACAAGCAGCTGAAGCTGCAGTAGGAACTAGGGGTTTGGGGTGCTGCACACCGACAGACAGAGGCTCACAGTGTTCATAGGGTTTGTTTAACTGATTTTCTGTTACAAGAGAAGGCTCACCAAGCAATGTTATGGGAGGGAGTATGTCTGGAAATGATGTAGAAATAAATGGCTGCTGTAGAAATAAATAAGATGGAGTAGAGAGAAAGGGGAGGAGAAGAACAAGATATAACTTTGTCCAGTTACTAGAGGAAGAGAACAAATTTCAATATGCAATGAATTTATTTTCACAATTCTAGCAGTAATGTTTAGTTTGGGGGAACCCTTTCCCCAGTCCCCTTGATCTATCACCATCCTCTCCCTATTTTTACATGCTATCTAGTCATCAGAGTCTTTCCTGGTCATCTTTACAACATGCTACCACATGCCCCAGTCCCTTCCTATCCCCTTTCAAATTTCCCTTTATATATTGCTTTTCTCCATCCAAATGTAAGCTACTTGACGGCAGGGACTTGATTACTTGTATTTGTATCCCTAACTCTTAGCTCAATATGTATGGCATATTATATGGCATATTGTAAGTAATTGCTTTTCCCCCTTTATCTCTTCCTCCCTTCCTGTCTTTTCCTAGCCAGCTGAAGGAAGATAGTAGAAAGGTGGGACAGTGGGGTGACAGGGTCCATACAGTCAGCTGGATTCCACCGCACCATCATCACCTTTCCCTAGGGTCCCATGACACTCAGTGGTCTGATACTGTAAAAACTGCAGTGCTGGAAGTGACCTTAGAAGTCTTGCACTGGAGGAGCAGAAATCTTTAAAGTCAAATAAAGCCGTTACTCCTTGTACCTCAGTAGCTTGTTTTTATTTGGATAGCAGGCACTGGGTGTACAAAAGCACCAAGAGGTTTATTTAAGGTCGTCCTTGGTTACTGCTTTTATTTCATAATGCATGCCTGCAACCAGTACAGAATTTACAGTGCCTTACTGTTTACAGTTTAGAAATAGATAAGGTTTATTCTTAATCAAAACAGTGTTACAAAATACAGTGTGAAATCTTGGTTTTTACAACAGCTTTCTGCATAGTTCACATTATAATTATCTATCCAGAAACTGGAAGGAGAATTTAGCTGGAAACTTGGCCAGGGGCCAGCAGCCTGAGAGTGCTCCCAGACCTGTGGGTGTCGGTCTTGGAAAGATGCATGAGAAATAAAGTGATCCCATGTAACCATCTGATGCTAGATGAGGTAGCTGCAAAGAAGCAGATTGAGAAATGACAGGTGATGTCTGGAGCAGATAACCTTGCTCCTGTATCAGATGTGAAGGTTCAGCTTCTCTCTGCCTCCCAGTTAGTAGGGATTGCTTTGCAGAAAGGGAGATGCTACTTCATTCCTTTCTAAGTGCAACAGCCACCTTTAAAACATATATATTACCTAATTTTGTCCTCTCAGCCATCCTGGAAAGTAGCTGCTATTATTGTCCCCATTTAACAGATAATGAAACTGGGGCAGAGGTTAAGTGACTTGCCCAGGGTCACACAACTGATAAATGTCTGACTTGAACTTGTCTTCCTAAATGCAGGTCCAGTACTGTATTCACTAGACCCTTTAGTTGCTGGCATCAGTTATGTTAAGGATAAACAGCATGACAGAAGGGTAAGCATCAGTCCTCTTGGAGTTAGATTACCTGAGGTTGAGTGCTACCTCTGATACTTACTAGCTCTGTGACCCTGGGAAAATTACCTAACTTCTCTAAGTTTTAGGTTCCGTATCTGTAAAATGGGGATAATAAAATTTCTATGACCTATGTCCTAGAGCACTGGTAAGGGAAAGTGTTCTATAAATGTGAATTCTTATCCTCATCCCCTGACATAGTTTTCTTTTATGTTCCACTGAATGGTTTGCTGCCCTTGAAATTTGTTACCTAGCTCTCCAGGGTGATGGCACATTGTTTGCTGGAAAGTAGAAAGTATAGACCTTCCTCACTTCTTTACAATAGAGTTCACCCAGGGGATTGACTCTTGTTGACATATGGGGTATACTCTACCCTTGGTAGACTACAAGGTAGTCCATTGCATGTGCTCAGAACTGAGCGGTCAGCAATGGGAAGTCAGTTGTGTGGTTAATCCTCATTCTAAAAGCTAGCTTGCCCATCTTCCAGCATCCAAGTATATAGGCTGGCAGCTGAAAAGTTTAGCTGGCAGTTTTACACACACAAGACATTTATATACACAAACAATTCAACTAGCATTTATTAATGCCAGAAGCCATATATCATAGGCTCTGGGGATACTAAGACAAAATGAAGTGTCTTCTACCCTCGAGGAGTTTACATTCTATTTGGAAAGAGGGAAGGGGAACAGTATTTACACAATAAAACACGTCCAAGACTGAACTCATTATTTTTCCCTCTAAACTCTCTCCTCTTCCTAAATTCTCTATTATGGTCAAGGGCACCATCATCTTCCCACTCACCCAGGCTCTCAACCTAGGTGTCATTATAGACCAGGGGCGGGGACCTCGTGGCCTTGAGGCCACATGTGGCCCTCTAGCTCTTCAATTGTTGCCCAAACTGGATTCAAAGGACGGCACTTGACCTATGTCATAGACTCTTCACTCTTTTCCCCCACATTTAATCTGTTGCCAAACCCTGTTGTTTCTACCTTGCCCAATATCTCTTATAGACAGCTTCTTTCCTCTGATGCTGCCACCACTCTGGTGTAGCCTCTCTATAAGCCTGTGTCTAGACTATTGCAATCACCTTCTGACCAGTCTCCCTGCCTTAAGTATCTCCTTACTCCATTTCCCCACTCAGCTGTCAAATGCAGATCTAATAATGACACTTCCTTATTTAACAAAGTCAAGTTTCCTGTCACCATCAGGATCAACTACAAAATTCTAGGGTTATTAAAGACCTTTGTAATTTGACCCCTTCCTGCCTGCCCAGTCTCCTCACTTCCCTCTTGAGGCATCTAGGGGCCTAGTGGATAGAGAGTGCTGGGCCTGGAATCAGAATGATTTCTCTTCCTGGGTTCAAATCTGTCCTCGGATCCTTATTAGCTTCATGACTCTGGGCAAGATACTTCACCATGTTTGCCTCAGTTTCCTCATCTGTAAAAGGAGATGGAGAAGGAGTTGGTAATCCCCACCAGTATCTTTGCCAAGAAAACCCTAAATGGGGTCACAAAGAATAGGACACGCCTTAAATGACTGAATAACAAATCCCCTCTCCCTACTCTACAGTCCTGGGATGTTGGTTGGCTTCCTTTGATGCTCTGACTCTGAGCATTTTCATAGCTATTTCCCATGCCTAAACTCTCTCCCTCCACATCTCCACCTCCTCTTTTCCCTGCCTTCTTTCAAATCTCAGCTAAAATCTCACCTTCTCTGAGGTCTGATGATCCCTCTTAAGTCAAGTGCCTTCTCTCTGAGATGACCTCCAATTTATCCTGTATATATCTTGTTTGTACATAGCTATTGGTACACTGTCTCCCATTAGAATAGAAACTCCCTGAGGGAGGGATGATTTCTTTTTCTTTGCATCCCTAGCACTTAGCATAAAGCCTGGCATATAGAAAGACTTAATAAACATTTGCTGGTTTGACATATAAGTAAATACTAAATTTATAAAGTAATTTCCAGCAGGAGCCTAATATGTTTGTTAATAATAGAACAAGGGTTCCAGAGGGCAAAACAGAGGGGAAGATGACCAGAATGGGTTAGGAACAATATAGAAGTGACTGAAATAGGTGAATATTAAGGAGCAGGGAGCAGTGTTCAGAGAAGGTGACTTCTCTCTAGGTAGCCTCTGCCTCACAAACATAGAGATTCCAAGCAGAGCCATATCATGGTAAAATGTCACATCCTTCATTGGGTGTGATTGTTTGATTGTTAATCCAAGAGGAAGAAGTACAACGACACCTCATTTTATTGTACTTTGCTTTATTGTGGTTTTGTTTGCTCATTTTACAAATTAGTGGTTTGAGGCAACCCTACATCAAACAAATCTGTTGGTGCCATTTTCCCAACAGCAGGTGCTTACATTGTTTCTCTGTGTCACATTTTGGTGACTCTCTCAGTATTTCAAATTTTCTCATCACTACAATATCTGTTACAGTGATCAGTGACCTTTGGTGTATTATAATTATTTTTGGGTGCCACAAACCACACCCATGTAAGATAGCTAAGTTAAATGATCAATGTTATACATGTTCAGACTGTTCCACCGACCTTCCATTCCCATCTCTCTACCTCTCCTGGGGCCTTCCTATTCCATGAGACACAGCAATATTGAAATTAGGCCAAGTAATAACCCTACAATAGCCTCTAAGTGTTCAAATAAAAGGGAGAGCAGATCAATGTGGCAAACTTCATTGTTGTCTTATTTTAAGAAATCGCCACAGCCACCTCAGCCTTCAGCAGCTACCAACATGTTCAGTCAGTAGCCATCAATATCGAGACAAGGTCGTCCAGTAGCACAAAGATAGACTCACTGAAGGCTCACATCATGGTTAGCAATTTTTAGCAATATAGTATTTTTTAATTAAGGTATGTACATTTTTTAGACATAATACTAATTTACACTTAATAGACTACAAACATAGCTTTTATATGCACTGGGAAACCAAAAACTATGTGTGACTCGATTTATTGCGATAATTGCTTCATTGTGGTGGTCTGGAACTGAACCCTGTAAAAGTGAGGGGAGAGGGGATATGTGGATAGAAGTATGGCAGACATCCAATTTCTTACTGTGACTTTTGCTGAAGGCAAGGGACAGTGGAGATCTCGGGCCACACTGGTTATGGATGTAGGAGGCATGTTTGAGGTCATACACATACAAACTCATTACCAACTACTTCAAAAGCTCCATGAAATAAGTCTGGGACTGAAAAACCCATTCATATGGGTTAGTCAAATGACTAACCTTTAAAAATTCAACTTGGGAATCAAAGGGTATATCAAAGTCCGGAAACATCCGAGTCATCAGGAGACAAACCAGTTTCCATCAGATAAGCAGTAGCTCATTATCTTGCCAGTTTGTTTTATTCCGGTGGTTTTGTCCATGGCTCTCAAGTGACACCACTATCTGGAACTACAAAAACCCAATATTTCATTCCAAAGAACAGAATTTTTCCAGCTGTACACATGTTCCTGGGCTGTGAGAATACCAGTTTTTCATTGTTATTGTTGAGTTTTTCAGTCCTGCCTGACTCTTTGTGACACCACCAGTACTGTCCATGGGTTTTTCTTAGCAAAGATACTGTTTTAAGGCAAAAGTTAAGTGACTCATCCAGGGCCATACAGCTCTGTGTGAGGCCAGATTTTAATTCGGGCACCCTGATTCCAAATCCTGTGTTCTTTCCACTACATTTTCCTTCTTTGCTATTTTCACATAGCTCATAATCTAATAGAGAAGGCAGGAGTGGGAGACCTCAGTTTACCATTGAGGGAACAGAAGTCTTCAGAGAGGTAGAAAGTGGCAGAGCTGAGATTTGAACTTAGGTCTTCTGACCCTCGATCCACTTATTTTACTTTGCTGGATGTCTCTGATTTTTGTCATTCCTGTTTCTAATGGGAACAACAGGGAACATTTATATAGCTTGTTAATTTTGCAAAGGAAACTTTGAGATCTTTTGAGATTTACAACAACTCTGTGAGGTTAGATGCTAAACCCATTTTACAGATGGGAAAACTTCCCCAAGATCACACAGCCAAATAGGTATCTACATTAGGATCTGAACCCAGATCTTCCTAAGTACAAGTCCCCTGGCTCTAACCACTAGTCTAGGATGCCACTCAATGCAACTTGTCCTTGGAAGTGCCCTGGCCTGGTTTTAGAAAATAATCTGGAGAAACAAAAGCAGATGAAAGTGATTTTTTTTAACCTCTCTCACTCTGGGCCCCAGGGACCACATCGGTATTTTTAGCTACTTTGAGAGAATAGTAATCTTACTCTAGACCCTTACCGAAAACTAATAGTGTGCCAACTTCTCTCCCTTTGCTTCCATGGGGTTTGAAAATTGGTGTTCTATTTCACAGGAGTCAAGACCTTAGTATTGGGTTTTAATACAATTGGGAGAGATGGCCTCAATTAGTTTATTTTGCATGTATTGGGGGAGTTAGAGGCGCTTTCATTTGATATGTAAATTTATGCAAATATTATGCAAATCAGGCCACTCTCAGATTAACAGAAGAAAAAATCTGGTAGCCTTAGTATATACCATCTGTTCCCTCCCCATTCTCTTCCCACCATTCCCTTCACACTCCTTCCCTCCCCTTCCCCCCCACCCTTCCCCAACCAACTTTGAGCCTTGTTTCCAGTGACTAAGGAAAAGGAGTCCTTTAAAGAGAAGGAAACAAGATACCTCTAAGGTTTTGGGCTGTTTCAATCAAATGCACCTATTTTTCACAGGGACAGGACCAAAGGCAGGGAAGGCAACAAAAAGGAACAGCAGTGCCCATGCCCATCCTAGTCCAGTATCCTAATGTCTCATTTACAGGCTGGGGCAGCCTGTGATGAGAGACATAGCAATGCCCAGGAAAACCTGTGAGCATCAGATGCTTATGGGAAATCCTTTCCCCAGATCTTCCTAAGAGGCAAAGTAGAATAGTGCGATGATTTCCAACCTGGGGGCTGTTGAACTCAGGGGTGATGGTGGGAGAGACCAGAGTTACTGCCATAGGGCCCCAAAGCAGCCACATGCAAATCTATCAGTAAACAAACACAATGTCTGTAGCCTGAACATCTCACACATAAATGCATTACTCTTTTTTTTTTCTCAAATGTATGTAGAGGCTTCAATAAGTAAAATAAATTCGTTTTAAAAGTGTGGCCCGAGGCAGCTAGGTGGTACAGTGAATAGAGCACTAGCCCTGGCATCAGGAAGACTGAGTTCAAATCTAGCCTCAGACACGTAACACAAAAACGAGCTGTGTGACCTTGGGCAAGTCACTTAAACCCATTGCCTTCCAAAAAAAAAAGCAAAAAAATAAAAGTGCCACCCAATTCACTGTTATTTTTTAATATTTATTTTCTCAATCCACCCCTGCCTGTAGTGCAATTTCTATAATATGGGCATCTGAAATATGTTTATATTAAATGAGTCCTTAATTCTCAAATGAAGAAGAAAAGTAGAAAGAATTGGAGTTAGAAAACCCGGGTTTGAGTGCCAATTATGCTTCTCCTACCCATGTGATGTTGGACATGACAAACTCTGACCCTCAGAGAGAGGGTGAATCTAATGTTTGAGTCATTCAATGGGCCTTTATTGACTGCCTCTGTGACAGATACAATGCCTATGCTGGGGATGCATAGGCAAGAGGAGGAGAAGGCTCTATCCCCAAGGGAACTTACATTCTAATGGAGGGAGAGAGAGGCAACTTGTTACAGAGAAGTGAAAATGGGTTATATTCAAACTTAAGAATTTCTTTTACTGTCAGATTAGATCTTAGCCTGGGTAAGTCTTTGCCCTACATTTTCCACATTGGTAGATTTCTGGATGAAGGAGTAGGAAAGGAGGAAAACCTTAGCCCTGATTAAATAATTGGTTATTAATACAAGAAAGAAATAATCATTCCTCTCAATAATGAGTAAGTACCAAAGCTGATGCTACATTGAAGGATGATGTTTACTGAGGGTAGACTAGAGCTTCTTAAACAGTGGGTGGTGACCTCATCTTGACCCACAGTTTAAGAAGTGCTGAAGGGGTCTTGAGTGGAAATAGTTTAAGAAGCTTTGCACCTAGAAAGGTAGGTTGGAACCAAATTATTAGGGACTTTAAATATTAAGCAGAGGTGATTTTAATAAAAGATTAGGGAGCCACTCCAGCTTCCGTGCTTGAAGAATATCAAGTTGTCACCCATTTGGAGGACAGATTAGAAAGGGGAGGGAGTGGAGGTGGAGAGACCTATTAGGAGGGTAGTGGAGTAGTCTGTGTGAGACATGGTAAGGACCTGAGTTAGGGTGGCTGTGATGTGAGTGGAGAAAAGGGGAACAGGTGGAAGAAATGTTGAAAAGATCAAATGATTTGCCTCACCTTCCACTGGATGCCTCCCCAGGACATAGAGGTGGGTTCTTGAAGGCTGAGCCAAGTGGAAAGAGATTGCTAACATGTCCTACCAGGCTGGAATAGTTTAGCTAATTTTGGTTGTTTGGTTTTTTTTGTTCTTAAAGCCATAGCAACTCATGAAGACTATATGCTAAGGCCCAGAGAGGTTGTAAGCACCATTGGAGAAGACATCTTCTTTGTGGTCAATACCTAGCTAGCAGGGTAAGTGTAAGAATGGTATGCCAGAGTGATGCCAGTAAAATGACTTTAATTTGAGAGCACAGGCAGTATACTAGGGACCACTGAATTAATTACCTTGGATGCATTGGTACCACAATCTGGGAGACAAAGCAGTTGATTTGTGGGAGCAGGCAGGCAGCAGCTGCTGCAGATAGCCCTAATGAGGGCGTGAGTCTCCCTCTCCCCAGCTTACAACAAAGCTGCTTATCCATATAGGATAATATGGTATATGCTTATCCATATAGGCAGCATATAAGACCAAGGAGAACCCAGGCCCCTGATGTGGTCTTCTTAAATGCCTCCTTATGATGCATCTCTTAATTATTGGAAGTGAGAATGCAAGAAGACAGTTGAAAGCTCTTTGTAGCAAAGCAGCTCAGCATCTAAAGCTGGGGGGCCTTGGGTTTACCGACCTGGGTTTTTCTGTGTCTGTATCTGTGCTCACCCCTGTCCCATCCCACTTCTGTGTTGTATAAGCCCCTGGAAAAAGCTATATCCATTAGGTTGGGTTGCAAGCTTGCTGATGTTTTAGGAATGGTAAAATAAAGAACTAAGCAATGATATTCCTCTGCCCCAGAGTCAATAACTGTTCTATCACTGACAGCACCTGAGAAAAGAAGTTAGATAATATGGAAATATGTTTTGCATGGTTGCACATGTGTAACCTATATAAAATTGCTTACCATCTCAGAGGAGGAAAGTGAGGGAGGAAGGAAGGGAGAAAATTTGGAACTTAAAAAAATTTTTAGAAAAAGTTAAAATTGTCTTTATATGTGCTTGGGTAAAAGAATAAAATATTAAGGAGGAGGTTGGAGAGAATATAGGTAAGAGGTTGTTGGACCCTTGCTGTCCTTGGCTGTAGCACCGTGACACCTATTTCCATTGGAGCATTGCCTTAAAACATCGTTTTTGGTAGGATGCCCTAATGCAGTCAAGGGGCAGAAATGCGTGGCCATCGCAGTTGTTGGCACTAAACTGTTCCCTACCACATCTTCCTTAAGGTCTTCCTCCCTTCCATGCCCTTCCTTCATTTCTTCTATCCTCTTGCCTATGGTTGGTGCCACCCACAGGAACCTGTGAACTCTTCTTGAAGCATTCAGGACCAAAAAGGTTGCTGAATCTTCCTCTAATATTTTATATAAAAGTCTTGAGGTCTGTGTTACAATTGGAGGGAAGGGAGCCTGGTTTTTCATATTTCAATTCAAAGCATTTTTAAGCACCTATAATGCCGAAAGCACTGTGCCAAAGTACCTGGAATACGTGGACAAAAATGAAGCCGACCCTGCATGCCAAGGAGTAGCATGACCTCTATTGGGGAAGGGGTGAAAGCAACATGGACAAAGATAAATAAATGCAAAAGACCAAATGGACACCAGATAGTTTCAGAGGAGGAACGTTCACACCTGAAGGAATGGGGGGGGGGAGGGCGGAGAATCTCTTGTCTTGTAGGCTGTTGCACTTTAGTTGAGTCTTTTTTTTTTTTTTTGGTCTTTTTGGAATGGGGAAGGCAGGGTGGTTGGGGTTAAATGACTTGCCCAAGGTCACACAGCTAGATTTTTTTGTTAAGTGTCTGAGGCTGGATTTGAACTCAGGTCCTCCTGACTCCAGGGCCAGCGCTCTATACACTGCGACACCTAGTCTTGAAGGGAAATAGGGGTTCCAAGAGGCAGAGATGAGGGGGGGGAGAGCATTATAGCCAAGAGACAGTCCATACAAAGTCACAGAGATGAGACATGGAAAAACCAGTGTGGGAATCAGCAATCGGATGAGTTTGGTGTGCAGAGTATGCATGGGGGAAGGAGTGTATTGGCCTGGAAACATATCTTCAAGTCCATATTGTAAAGGGCTTTTAAACCCTAAACCAAGAAATTGGCATTTGATCCCAAAGGCAAGAGGGAGGCCCTAGATTAGGGGTTCTTAAACTGGTGTCTGAACTTAAAAAATATTTATATAACTGACTTCCTTTGGTATCATAGGCTTAGAGTTAATGAGACACAGAGAGGTTAAATAACCTAGTCAGGGTCATATGGCTAATAAGTACCATAGCTATACCAGTAGCCAAGTAGAGGTTTCCATAGTTAGGAGAATGTCTAAGCAATTCCATGGTTTATCCATACTCTTAGATAAACCCTAGAGACAGACACGCTTTTCTTTCTCCCTCCCCTTAACCCAGTTCTCTCTGAAATGAAAAGGATTAAAGCCCCTTCCCAAATCTCTCTGAACAGTGGTCACTCATCACACAATATAATGATTTGGTAGCTTTTTGATTGGGGGTGGGAGTGGGGGGAAATAGATTCATAAGCATTGACAATAATTGTAATGAAGGAATGAGACATTTGTAAAGAAATAGCTGCCTGAATTACTTGCTGTGGAGAATTGAATTAGCTTCTTTACCTAAGCTCCTCCCTTTTCCTTTTGGGAGAGGACCAGAAAGAAATTCTGGACCAGCTTAACCAAGATAGTAGCTTTGAGCTAAATCCCCTTTAACAAACAAGGATAGGGTAAGGTGGTGGAGAGGGCAGGGGAAAAGCAAGGATCTCGTGTTCTGGTTCTCCTATAGTCTCGACAACACACCCCATCCATTCTGGGTGTGGGGTAAGAGTCAACCTCTGGCTTCCTAAACCCTATCAACCACAACCAAAGCTCTTGAAGGGTGTGGAAAAGGAGGAACAGAGAGTTGCCATCCAGAAATTGGAAGGAAGAGTTCAAACTTGCCCATTTCCCTTCCTTGTGTAGTGCAGAGAAGATGAAAGATCTTCCTCCTTCCTCCCCTTAGAAGTTGATGAACACCAAAGTAAATAAATCACTCAAGTGCAATCAGGGACAATCTATTTGCCATTTCCTAAATCTTTCATAAATCTGGTAGGACCAGGGAGTCCTGAATGCCAAATACCATCTTGGATTGGTATTATCACTCTTGATAACAACTGACATTTATCTATATCCACCAAGCTGGAATTCCTGGCTCCCAACAACAGTCTTAAATTGTGTTCGTGCCTGTGGGTTGGATGATGCTAGATTTTCACAAAACCTAAGAGTAAGAAGGGATTTCCAAGCCACACTGGCCAAATAGCCCCCTTACAGTATCCCCAACAAGTGGTAATCCAGTCCCCTCTTATAGAGTCCTAGCTGGGGAGGTGTAAGATTCACTCCCTCCTAAAACAGTCCCCTCCACTTTTGGACAGCTCTGATATTTTTTCTACATTAAGTTTTTCCTACATTAAGCCAGAATCTGTTTCTCTGTAGCATCTGCCCATTGGGGTTCTTTTGTACCTTCTGAAGTAAAGCAAAAGAAATCTAATATCTCTTCTGAATAACAGCTCCTTAGTCTTCTCTAGTCTAGACATCTCCTGTTCCTTCAATCACTCCTTGTCATGGGATGGTCTCCAACCCAAATGTTGTTTTCCCACTGGTTTCTGGATGTACTCCTACTTATCTGTATTGAGGCTTCAATTCCTCACTTATAAACTATGGGGGGTGGACTAACTGGTCTCTAAGGTCCTAAAGTCAAATGACTGGGCCAAAGCCAGATCTCTTGTATTTCTGACTCATCTCAGTCTTGGTTATCCTGACACTTTCTGTCACCTGCAAATTTGACAGTTCTGTTATCTATGTCTTCATCAAAGCAACTGCTAAAAATATTGAATAGTAAAGCACCATGGGTAAATCCTTGGAATGCTCCACTTGAGAACTCCCTCCAAGCTGACATTGACCAATGGCTGATGACTCCTCATTGGGTCTGTGTTCAGCTAGTTCCAAATCCATGTGACAGTACTATGGATCATCTATCTCGTATCTCTGTACCTTGTCCAGAAGACTAAAACGAAAGACTATTTTGAATTATGGAAGGCTTTCAGAGTGAAAAAAAGAGATTGAACATTTACCCATGCAATAAGGAACCAACAGAGAAGGTTGTGCAAAAGTGTGATGTTACTGAACTACACAAAAGGAAGACTAGTCTGGCATCGAGCAGAAGGATGGAAAAGAGAAGCCTCAAGGCTTTTTGGGGGGCAATTGCAATAGATTTGGCAGGAAATACGTCTATATTTCGTTGTGTCAATAGAGATGAAGTAGAGGGAATAAATATGCAAAGTATTACAGTCCCATAAGGTTTTTACCTATTGGGCAAAATAATAGAAGGGGCAGGTGAGGTAAAATTAATCCCTTTATTTTCTAAGAGTAATGAACGACCAAAAAAAGCATTGATTAAGCATTTATGTGCCAAGCACTGGGGACACAAATTGAAACAGCCCCAGTTCTCAATAAGTGAAAAAACAATAATTGTGGGTGGTGGTGAGTATAAAGAATTTCAGAGACATAGATTGGGGTCTGTGAGAATGAAGAGAAATTCTTGAAGGACAGCATTGATTAGTCAGAGAAACACCGTCTGCTTTTTGCATAAGAGATTTTCTGGTGGAGCTAGAAAGCTGGTGCTTTAGTACTGTTCTGGTCTGTGACTGACACTAGGTAGAGAAGACTTGTCCTTTCTCTGGAGTCTGGGGAAGGTGTACAACAACTTTCCACAGAGCACACCTCTATCCACCAAGAAGAAATGTGTCTGCTTGGGAGTCACAGAATCACAGAACTTCAGAACTGAAAGGGGCCTTAGATATAACTTAGTCCAACTTTTTCATTTTACAGATGAGAGAACTGAAGTCCAGAGAGGTCACACAATTGGCATTGCTAAAGATCTAGACAGGCTGAAGCCAGCATTATTCAGTGGGAGCCACAGAATCAGAGCAGAAGTTGGCCTTTACTGGGCTATCTTGGTTCAGGAGAGCAAAGTCTTGACATGGAACCACAGACATGGGGGCTCATTCCAGGCTCTTGGCCAGATTTGGTTAGTCAATTCAATTATATCCTTTCCCTGGTTGCAGATTTTCCCAGTGTAGAAACATAGAGCTTCTTGGCCCAAGAGGGCTTATGGCAAGGGAAGGAAGGATGATAGAATCCTAGATTTAGAGCTATTAGATTAGTAGATTAGTTACATTTTACCAGTGTAGAAACCGAGAGAAAGAGACAGAGAGAGATATTGATTAAGTGACTTGCCCAAAGCCCCATAGTTAGTGTCACTGGCAATATCTGAACACAGGTTTTCCTGACTGAGCCCAGTTCTCTTTATGAAGGGGAAGCTGGTAAAGAAACAATCAGTGGTCTGGAAAGAGGCCGGCAAAAATACAAAAGGCGTTGTGAAGAGAGGATTTGTGAAAAGTGACATATAGCCTTTGCAACACTAAAAATAGTCTGCCAGACAGCCTGGATGGACCTTTCCTGATGTACAGAGGCACTTCAGCTCAGTCCTATTACAAAAAGCTGTTAGGTCACAGACATTATTGTATTTGCTGTGAAAAGTCTGCCTCTGTTCTGTCTATGTTTATTGATATCATCACCCTTCAGGTTTCCTTCTTCTTTTTCCCAGATGATAGGATTTGAATTATAGGACCACTTGGTGGCCTCATGGATAGAGTGCTGAACCTGGAGCCTGGAAGACTCCTCTTCCTGAGTTCAAATCTGGCCTCAGATACTTACTAGCTGTGTGATCCTGGGCAAGTCACTTAACCCTGTTTGCCTCAGTTTACTCATCCATAAAATAAACTGGAGAAGGAAAAGGCAAACCACTCCAGTATCTTTACCAAGAAAACCCCAAATGGGGTCACAAAGAGTTGGACATGACAACAACAGGATTCAGATTTAGGAAAGAACAAGTTGGACCAGAGAGATGAAATAATATATAGTCAAGGTTACACAGGTAGAAAGTGGTTGGATTCAAACCCAGATCCTCTTCCCCCAAATCCTTTCTCCTATACCATGCTATGTTGCCTTTCAGCAGAGAGCGAGAGAGCCATGGAATAAAGGTGGGGGAGGGCAGGCCTCATTTACGGGGGTAGAAATTTGGGAAGCTGGGCTGAAAGGAATAAGATTGCTGGGTTGAGAAAACCTAATAGCTTCCCTGAGGCTGATATACCCAGAGTTTCTTCAGAATTCACTAAAACTCAAACCTAAAGCTAGAACTGTTAACACGATAGCATCACTTTTTACTCCTGTGACAAGCTTCATAAAAACACTCTCTGGGGCTAGCAGAATAAAAGAGACCCTTAAACCTGGGTGGAGAGAAGAGAGGGAAGTAAGGTGGTATCTTATTTTAACTAATTCTCAAAAACTAACTATTCAAGGACTAGATATAGTTTTTCTACAGCTGAAGAAGTGTTAATGTTATTAATGTATCTCTCTTTCTCACACACACACATACACACACACACACACACACACACATTTACACATATACACACATTTTGACAACTTGGATCAAAGCCCTGGCTGCAGTGCTGCCTAGAGATGACAAGGAAAAGCAGTAATTTCCTGGTTTTCCTTGGTTTATTGCCTTAGAATTTTTTTAACGGCTTGCACACATAAACCAACTTGCCTACTTTTGCAGTCCTGTTAAGAACCTTCTGATGGATCAGGGAAAGAAGTAATCCCGGGGATTAAAAGCAGCACCATCATGGCCTGCATGGGCGACCCTTTAGCCTGCCTGGGTTGTTGCTAGACTGGTGAGGAATCAGATTTTCTAGTTTTTTCTGTTGAATCACTGCCCAGTTATCCTTCAGAAAACCAGTCCAGCTGGGCTGGTTACCTCCCCCTCAGTGGGAGAGAGGCGTGTCTGGACAAGGCTGCTGTCAGTAACTTGCTTAGTTTTGTGGCTCTCCACACTGACTTTCCTTTGGTGCCCAGACACAACTATAGCTCCATTGTCTACCCTGGGCAAGATGGACCAGAGCAGCCCAGAGCCTAGCCCTGGGAGAGCATATGCTGACACCCAGCCACAAAGCCCCACTTTGTTCCCAGAATGAGATGATTTGTCATTAGCTGCAGCACTGGTCCCTGGCAGATCCTAGCATGTGGTTGGCGGAGAGCTCTGGGGATGGATCCCAGTTTCTCAGGCTGCTGGCTGGACAGCCCCCATGCTGAGCCTTCTGCCTTGAGTGCAAAGGCTGACCTTTGGAATGTTGTCTCTCTCTCCCCAAACCTGGCAGGTCTTCAGTCCATCCATACATTAACCAAGAAGAACTCATTAAGCACCTACTATATTCCAGGCACCATGTGCTGGAGGTGCTGGAGATATTGGTACAAAAATGTCCCCTACTCCAGTGGGCTATGTGGCCTTCTGCTCAGTGACCTGCAAATTAACCGTCACTCTTTGAACTCTTATAGGGTTGGTAGAATTCTGGAAATAGGAGTATCAGGCCCTCTCTGGGACCTCTGTTCGGTGCTCTCCCATCACTGCGATTTGTTCTCCCTGCTACATGGCAGTTGCTTGTTAGGACTAGGATTCCCAAGTCTAGAAGACCAACTCATGGAGAGACCATTTTCAGACTAGTGGTATCAACCATAGTTCCCTGTGTCTAAAGAATTGGTGCAATGTGAATGGGACTAGTGAATAGGCCAGTGGGAGCCCTAACCAGTCAGGAGGATTGGGGTTCAAGTGCTACCTTCAACACTTGCTAGTTGTGTGACCCTGGGTAGGTCTTTTCATCTCTCCATGTCTCAATTTCCTCATCAGCAAAATGTAGGGGAGTGGGGGCAGGGGGAAGCTGTATTTGAGGGTCTCTAAAAAAGTCCCTTCTAGCTCTAAATCTTTGCCGCTAAAAACAATCCTGACTCCAGTGACTCCAACTGGGATGTCTATTCACATGGCAGGAATCATTTGATTTCACAGAACTCCTAGTACTGTCTTAAAATGGCTTCAGGGTTGCACAGCCTATTCGTGTCTCCTTCCCGACCTTCCCTCCCCATCTCTAACCCCAGCCACTTGATGGAGGCCGGCAGGTATTTCAGTGAGGGCAGAGGGTGACTTTTCTACAGTCACGGTAGCATCTTTTTATTTTCATGGTTCTCAGACTTTCCAGTGTGGATGATGAGGAGGGCCATGGCACAGAGAGGTTTCCCCCGGCTGGCAGCAGGATGCCTTTCTTCCCATGGACAGCTCTCTGTCCTTCTGTCCACAGGTCTCCCTCCCTCCAGTTCTCGCTGAGTAATCGCACATACCTTTTTTTTTTTTTTTTTTGGGTCCCTGCTGAGAACAATTCTTCCTGGTCAAGTCCAGAGTCAACAAATCAAAAGTCCAAAGAGTGCCAGCCAAGGTTTCCTTTCCCTGAGAACAAAAGCAAGGGTGGGGCATAGCTTTAGGCTTGCATCTCCTTCCTGCAAATACCAGGTTTGAGATTTGGAATCCATGCGTTAGTCCAAATCACAGTTCTGTGCATTTTCCTTTTGGGCCTCAGTTTCCTCATTTGTAAAAATGGGTGGAGGGTTAGACCAATTGGATTCTTTGGAACCTTCTATGACCCTGTGAGCTCTTTGGGCCACAGTTTTCTCATCTGTAAATTGAAGGGACTTAAATGTCAGCTCTAACATTCTGTGATTCTGTTAGCTAACACAGTGTCCTGCACGTAATAAGCATTTATCAAAGAGCACTTAAAACGAGGGATTCCTAGGCTCTCTCTTCAGAACCCCTATATATAGATCCACTGCACATAGATGTGCCAGAGAGCAAAGAACATAAGCCTGAGCTAAGATTCTCCCCTCCTCAGTCTGCACGAAGCAAGAACCGCTGGTCTCCACCAGAGGGACCCACCCCAAGGCGCGTTCTCCGCTTTCCAATGCGTCAGGGAGCAAAAATGCAAACCCTCCCTCTCTGAAATGGCCTTTTAGGAAAATGAAACCGACAGGAAAGTTTCTGCCCTGCTCTCCCGGAGCTGTCCCTCAAGCCCCCTTTTCTCTTCTCTTCCCTCTGTTCCAGAAACTCGGGGGCAGGAAGGGAATTTAAGACTGGAAAACGCTTCTTGAAGCTTTTAGGGAAGAAACATGCTTAGGGTGATTTGTGGAGCTCACGCCTGTCCCCTGCCCGAGTGCCCGTCCAGCAGCGGTGGAGGAGGGACACTCGGGTACTATCTCTGAGCCGGCATGAGCTGGGGGCACGGCCAGACCTATCCGCTCCGCTTTTCCCCTGCAGAGGAGATGCCCTTTCCATTCTGACCCATAGGGACGCCTTCAAATAGCCCTTTGTCGGGAAGCTGGGTCTTAAAGAGAACGAACAATCCAGGCACACACAATGACTGGCGTCTATGCCGTTCTATATTTATCTGCAGTAGCGTAAGATTGCAAACATCTGAGAAGTATTTGAACTTACCAGCCATAATGACAAACGTGCTATTCACACCAACGGACCCCTTGGATTTGCTGTCTGTAGCCGGCACAGTAGAGAATACAGTAGTGGAAATTTACATGAGTGGGAAGGGACCTCAGAGGCCACCGAGTTCAATTCCTTCCTTTTATTTTTAAATTTAATTTATTTTTAATTTAATTTTTTATAGATGATAAAGCTAAGGCCACAGAGGTTAAGTGACTTGTCCGAGGTCTGAGAAGATATTCAAGCCGAGGTCTTGACTCCAAATCCGATGATCTAACCACTGGAGAACGTGAGAGAATTGAGGGGATTGGAGCAGCAAAATCATTTATTTATTTATTTATTTATTTTTAGCATTCTTTTTAAATTTTGAAGCCAAATTTCCTCCCCCACCCACTGGAGAAGGCAAGCAAAATGATACCAAATTGTACATGTGAAATCATGCAAAACTTATTTCCATATAAAGTCATGTCGCCAAAAAGAGAGAGAAAATATACTTCAATTTGTACTCAGAGTTCATCGGTTCTCTCTCTGGAGGTGGAGAGCATTTTCCATCATTAGTCCTTTGGAATTGTCTTGGATTGTTGTATTGCTGAGAATAGCTAAGTCATTCACAATAAATCATGATTACAGCATTGTGGTTACTGTGTCCAATGATCTCCAGATTCTGTTCACTTTGTATCAGTTCATATAGGTCTTTCCATTGTTTTCTCTGAAACCACTCCCCTTATCATTCCTTTAAAAATTTTCCCCCCAACTACTTGTTAAAAACAATCTTTAACATTTGTTTTTTAAGATAGATTTAATCAAAAGAGAAAAATAGGGAAATTACACTATATATCAGCCATATGAATATTATTTTAGACTATTTAAAGTAACTAGACTGTATGAGGTAAAAATTGCTGTGGTATAGGCAATGATGGGTTAGTGAACTTAGAAAGATATGGAAAGACTTGGACTTCATTGTGGCTTTCTTGGGGGAGGAGGGGAAGAAGAGGGAAAAAGAACAAAGTAAAATGTGCACAATGGAGAACAAAAGAAAACTTAAAAGGAAACAAAGATGGTCAGCTCTGAACACAAAGTGTAATATTTATTATATAGGCTTTCTTGAAATGGAAATGTAGTGCTCATATTTTGAATCGTCTTACATTTTTCTGTGCCCATGGCAGGGCTTTTTAAAGTTATAGTATGTTTCTGTTTCTTATTGTGTATTTAAGTTTTAATATGTATGTTTAAATTAATTTTCAAAAATAGTAAAAAAAAGTTATTCTATTGATTATGGAACACTGAAGAAAATTTTGTTTTTTAAAAATGTTTTGAGTTCCAAATTCTATTTCACCTTCCCTTCCTTCCCCTCTCCCTGAGATAGTATACAATCTGATATAGCTTATACATGTGCGATTTCCATATTAGTCATTTTGTATAAGGGGGAAAAAAGAATGAAAGTCAAAAATAGTATGCTTCAGTCTGTATTCATATAATAATCAGTTTTTTCTCTGTGGGTAGAGAGCATGTTTCATCATGAGCCCTTGGAAATTGTCTTGGATTATTGTCTTGTTGACAATAGGTAAATCATTCATGGTTCAGATAGATACTTTTTAGGATAGCTTAAAAAAAAAGATCACTCTATACTTATACTTTGTAGGGTATTTAGCATAAAATAATGTTGTACTTTGTTAAAGACTTTTTCTGCATTTATCAAGATGATTGAGTGATTTTGGATGCTTAGGTTTTTAATATGATTAAGTTGATTGCTTTCCTAATGTTGAACCATCTTTGCATCCCCAGCACAATCCTACTTGTTCATAATGAATGATTTCTTGGATAAATCACTGTAGTCTGTATGATAGGATTTTGGCCTATCTACTTTCTATCTGTATCTTTCTGTTTTATTTTTTCCTGGGTTAGTTAGACTTTGTCTCAAAACAGTTTCTGGTAGGATATATTTTGAGAATAATTTATGAAGTATTTATGCTAAATATTCTTTTAAAACTGATAGAGTTCTCCTATGAATCTATGAGGACCAGTAGATTTTTTTTCTTTCTTTCTTTCTTTTTGCAGGGAAATTGGGGTTAAGTGACTTGCCCAAAGTCATATGGCTAGTAAGTGTGTCAAGTGTCTGAGGCTGGATTTGAACTCGGGTCCTCCTGACTCCAGGGCCAGTGCTCTATTCACTGTATCACCTAGCCCCCCCTGATTTTTTTCTTTCATAGTTCCTTTTTCCTTTTCTAAGACTTAGCAATTTAAGATCTCTGGTCTTCTGCTAGTTTGAGTATTTTATATTTTTGGAGATATCTTTTGATTTCTTTTTTGTTTTTAGTTTCTTGGCATATTAACTGTGAACAATATGTTCTTATTATTTTAAAATTTCTTTTTGGTTTTGTTATGAGTTCTCCTTACTCATTTACTATTTGATTTCCCTCCCTTTTTAAATCAGATTAGCTAAAGATTTATCGTTTTTATCAGTCTTGTCAAAGAGCCAATTAAAAATGTTTTTTATCATCCTATTATTTCCACTTTATTTCTTTAAATGCTATCTCTCAAGCACATCTTGGGTTTGTTTGTTGGATTCCTAATTCTTGAAATGCATATTCAGTTCATTAATCCTCTCTGTTTTGCTAATGTATGTTTGCAGAGATATGATTTTTCCTCAAGGACAGCATTAGCTGTATCTCCAAAATTTTATTATGTTGTATCATCATTATAGTTTTCTTTCACATAATTATCAATTATTTCTATAATTTGTTTTTGACCCACTTGATTTAAGATTTCTTTGTTAAGTCTCTATTTGGGTCTGTGTTTTTATTGGTTCTTGCACCAGTGACTTTTTTAAAATGCATTATGGTCTACAAAAGACATTTATTATTTCTACCTTTTTCTGTTTATAATATCACTGTGTTCTAAAGCATGGTCAATTTTTGTAAAAGTTCTTTTTGGTGATGAAAAACATGTATATTCTTCTTTGGTCCCATTTAGAAGATGCTTGTTAGAAGAAATCTTTTATCTCTAGTTTCTCCAGTAATATGTTCAGTTCCATATTTTCCTTTTTCTTTATATTTTTGTTAGACTTCTCCAAAATTGAGAGAGGGATATTGAACTCTCTTGTCAAAAATGTGTTACTATCTATGTCTTCTTATAGCTTAGTTAATGTTTCCATTATGAATTTGGATGCTAAGGAGCGTATCAGTTTATTATTGATATTGGTCTGTTGCCCATAGTTCCTTTCAGCTTAATGTAGTTTCCTTGTTTATGCCTTTTTGTTTTTGCTTTGTCAGATTGCATTGTTATAACTCCTGAATTTTTAAATTCATTTGATGTGAAATAATTTCCCCCTATTCCCACGGTTTTATTTGGTTTGACTTTGTTTTTTTAATGTATTTGTTGTAAGCAACACATTGTAGGGTTTCATTTTCTTATCCAATCTGTCACTTTTTTTTTATTTTATTGGACTATGCAGTCCATTCACATTTAAAGTTGTGAGTTTCTGCACGAACAAAACTAATGCATGTAAAATGAGAATGAGAGGTGAAAATTTTACAGCAAGTTTCTCTGATTAAGGTTCAATTTCTCAAATATTTAGGGAACTGAGCCAAACTTATAAAAGTACTAGTCATTCCCCAAATGATAAATGGTCAAGGGATATGAACAGGCAAATTTCAGAAAAATAAATCAAAGCTATCTATGATCATATGAAAAAATACTCTGTGACTTTAAATTAGATAAATGCAAATGAAAACAACCCTGAGGTATCACCTCACACCTGTTAGATTGACTAAGATGGCAAAAAAGGCAAATAATAAATTCTGGAGGGGATGTGGAAAGATGGGTCACACTAACATACTGTCAACAGACCTGTGAATTGGTCTAACCATTCTTGAGAACTATGCCCAAAGAGTTATAAAAATGTGTATATCCTTTGACCCAGCAATACCACTACTAGGTTTGTGCCCTAGATATCAAACGAAAAAGGAAAGGACCTATATGTATGAAAATATTTGTAACAGCTCTTTTTGTGGTGGCAAAGAATTGGAAATTGAGGGGCTACCTGTGGTGAGCCAAAGAGGCCTGAGCCAGTACTTCAGATAATTACCCTGATATCAGTGGACCTGAACAACAAAGACCTCTTCGAGATGTGACTTTTCACTGTCAGCTCCAGAGTTCTTTTGATATGGGTTACACTTATAAGGATGGTATTTGAGTTCTGAGGCTAAGAGGCTCTGCTCCAAAACTTTAGTTGTCCAAAACATTTGCAGGAAGTTAGTTCTTGTGCAGATGTTCTTGATGTTGGCCTTGGCCATTAGGCTTTGAGGCCAGCTCTCAACAGCATCCTTTCAGATGTAACTGACTGAGATAAGAGGTAACTGCCCAAGACTCTATGGCACCTAGGAAACAATAGGCCTTATTACCATGCTACTTCCAGGATACAACAGGCTAAGATAATGATTTCTCTATAAAAACCTTTCCCTGAGTATCAATAAATGGAGTTCATGGCTCTTCCTTGAGCTACCCACATGGCCTGGTCGTTTCTTATTCACGTCTCCAAATCATGCTAAGTGCTGGACACTGAGCAGCCCACGGCAGCTACCAATCAATAGGGGAATGACTAAATAAGTTGTGGTATATGATGTGATGAAATACTGTTATGCTGTAAGAAATGACAAGCAGGATGGTTTCAGAAAAACCTAGGAAGACTTACATGAATTGATACAAAGTGAAGTGAGCAGGACTGGGAAAACATTGTACATAGTAAGAGCAATATTGTAACAATAACTAACTGTGAAAGAAATTACTACTTTGACCAATACAAAGAAAAATGTTCTCCACCTCCAGAGAGAGAACTGATGAATTCTGAATGCAGATTAAGGTATATATTTTTCACTTTCTATAATCTTTTATCCCCTGCAACATGGCTAATGTGGAAATATATTTTGCATGACTTCATATGTATAATGGGTATGATATTTCTTGCTTTTTCAGTGGGTGTGGGAGGGGGTTGACAGGAGATAATTTGGAACCAAAAGCTAAAATAAAAAATAATAAAGTTATGAGAGTTAGGTTTATATTTTCTTCTATTTGTCTCTGATTTCTTTTCAAATTTTGATTTTTCCCCCCTTTTACATTGTAAACACAATATTATGTCTCTTCCATTATTTTTATTTTTATTTTTGCTTTTTGGAGGGCAATTAGGGTTAAGTGACTTGCCCAAGGTCACACGGCTAGGTTTTATGTTAAGTATCTGAGGACAGATTTGAACTTAGGTCCTCCTGACTCCAGGACCAGTGCTCCATTCACTATGCCACCTATCCGCCCGAAGTTATTTTTTTTAAGGTAGGCCTATTCCTACTGACTCTTTTCCCCCCTCCTTTGTTACCCCTTCCCTTGGAGATTTTGATTATTTATTCTTCTTCCTTTCTTGCTTTTATCTAGTTATTTAATTCTTCCATTTTTTAAAAATCTTAGTCAAGTAGGTTCCTACTTCCCTCCTTTTCAGCTAGTACAATTCATTAATTCTTAAAATTTTATTTTTTGTACCCTATTCCAGAGAGAATTTTTCCTCTCTTTATTATCCATTCTCTCTGTCTACTCTAGGCTCCATTCTCTGGTTCATGACTCATATAATTATATATTCTCTCTCTATTCATTCTTCCTTATATAATCAAAACTTCAGAGGTATGGGCCCAAGAGGAGAGTAGATGGGGTCTGGACACAGGCCTTCCCAGATGTTCCCCTCTCCCAGCTTCATCATCACCCCCACACCTTCTGTTAGAACAGCACTTTTTGCCAATCATCAGGCCCCCACCCCCCACTTCAGCATCTCCATCCTGTGCTGCTTTCTCTTCTGCAAGGTGATGGGAGGAGAAGAGCCAGGAAGGATCTCTGGTGGGGAACAGAGATGGCTCTTCTTTCTTCTCCCTCCCTGTCTGCCCACCTGCTTGTTTGTCCATCAATCCTGTTTTCTACTACCCAACTGCAGCTCTCCAGTGAGCATGCCCTGGCCTTCCAAATGTGGACAACTTCAGTGCTAAGCCATCATAATGCTTTTTATGTTTTAAACTACTGGTGTATCTATTCCTCCTCCCCTGTTTTTTTTGTTTTGTTTTGTTTTTTACTTTGCAATATATTAGAGATTCTCCCACATATTGTGATGTTTAAATAAATCACAAAACAGATCGAAACACTTAAAGAAACAAACCTCTCTAAAAAAAACAAAAAACAAATTTCCTGCTGCACAGGGCTAAGAGGGGGAGATTTTGAGTGGTTATGAGAAAAAATTAAGGAGGTGGATTTGGGAAAACAAAAAGCACAAAGCTTCTAAGGTCTCCATTCTGGGTTCTCTCCTCTAAGCAGTTTCTACCTCCGCCTTGTAGAGCTTGCCCCTTAGATTCCCCCCCTTTCCATTGTGCCTCTCTCCTAGAATGTCAGTTCCTTCAGGTGACAGAATTCACTGCCCCAAGGTAGGACCCTCCCTACCCCTCAAAGCTGCTGATTATATAGCCTACCATTGATCTATACTTTCTCCCTGGTTACTTTCTTTCTCCATTGCCTCAAAATGTCTTCCCTGGGTCCATGTCCCATTCCCTCCAGGTTCCAGCTTCCCCCACCCCCTTCTGAGGTAGGATGAATGGTCTTTTCAAGCAACGAATGCCCCAGACAATACTCACCATCAAGACCCTATCTCTCTTCACCCAGAGCAGCATTTATCAGAGGAATGCCCTCCTATCACCAAAACAAAGCCTCCTTCTTTCACTCCTCTTTTCAGTGCTTTCCCTCTCTTCCTCATTCACTTCCCTGAGAGGCCACAGAAGGTCACCTTCCCCTCATTGCTAGCCCTTGATTTAACCCATGTACCTCACATATTTCCTTTTCCCCCTTTCCCATCCCCTCTTTCACATACTGTCCTATTTGGTAATATAGTCTCTCTCTCACACACACACAAATGGATTCACCTGTAGGCAAAGTGTCACCAAGTTCAGTCCACAATGCTACAGGCCTGCCACTCCATGGCTAATCTCCACCTGATTTCTACCTTCACACAGATGTCCCCTTTTACATGTCTCTCTGTTGTCACTCTGTTCCTGAATTTGGCTGTAGCATTCATTCACACTGCCTTCATTTTTGATGACTGGCATGTCTGAGAAGCAAATGATCTCTTCAGGTCTGGTTTTCTTTCTCAGAATGTTTCAGATGCCTCTTTATTATTGAATGTCCATCTTTTTTCATTTATGGTTTAAGCTCAGATTTGGAAGGTAGTTCACCCTGGGCTACATCCTAATGGGCACATTATCTCCTCCTGCGTTTTCTGTTGAGTGAAGAATAGGTTTGAATTATTCATATTTCCTCTCCTTTGTATTTAAAGGTCTTTGATCAAGTTGCCAGCAGAACTTGCAGTTTCTGAATTGAATTGTTAAATTTAACCACTATATGTCTTGGAGTTTGCAGTTTGGGGTTCTTTCTGTGAGTGATCTACAAATTCTTTCAATTGGTATTTTATTTTCTGTGTTCAGAAGTTCCAGGCAATTTTCTTGTATTATTTTGGTGTTATTTGAGATTATTTCTTTGTATTATTTTGGTGTTCAGGTTTTTTGTCTTGTCATGTTCTTCTGGGAGAACCTGTATTCCTTAAGTAATCCCCATGCACCCTATCTTCAAGATCAGTGTATTTTGGAACCTGAAATTTAGATAGTAAGCACATTTCCTTGTTCTTCTTTGTTTCTCTTCTTCTAGATTATCCTTCACTTCTGCATATTTGCATTCTCAATCTGTTGTTCTCGCTTGTTTCTTTTTTTTTTTTTAAAGCAATTGGGGTTAAGTAACTTGCTCAAGGTTACACGGCTAGTCATTATTTATGCGTGGCTGCTCATTTTCTGAGGCCGGATCTGATCTCGGGTCATCCCAACTCCGAGGCCGGCACTCTTACTCACTGCGCCACCTAGCCGCCCCTTTAGGGCAATTGGGGTTAAGTAACTTGCCCAAGGTTACACAGCTAGGTTTTTGTTTGTGTGGATTAAGTGTCGGAGGCCGGCTCCGAACTCAGGTCCTTCTGACTCCAGGGCTGTCGCTCTATTCACTGCGCCACCTAGCCGCCCCTCTCTCTTGTTTCTTTAATGAGAATTGTCATCACAGACTCCAGTTTTCCTATTCTGTCATTATTTTTTGCTGTGTAGGCCATAATTTCTGTTCTCATAATTCTCATTTCTCTTTTAAACCACTCAGGGATAGTGTGTTATATTTCCTTGTTCTCTTAGAGTTCTACAAGGTCCTCTGTTTCAAGTATTGAGTTGTTTTCCTTTATTCTGCAGCATTTTTTCATAGATATCTGAACTTGTTTACCAGATTTGAAGGCCGTATTTCCTTCTGTTGTTAGTTTCCTCTGTTGATTTATGTGCTTATGTTCAAGGTCTTCAAGCTACCTTCTTCTGAACTCTTTGGTAATTTCAGTCTTTTTTTTGTCTTTTTTTTTATACCATTCACATTTTTTACTCCTTTCCCTTTGATGATGGTTTACCTAGGGACTAAATATCAAAGCATCTCAGCCTACTCCCACCCTGAGCAGTTTACTGCTCACCACATTAGGTCTATACCCCAAGTGACTTTTAGGTAGACAGAACTGGCCCCAGCTGGATGTTGGTCTCTTTATCCAGAAAGCTTTGACTGTGCCAGCCATCAAGGCTTCCTCAAATGTTTGTAACCTGGGGCCCTGATCTCCACAACACTGGATAAAGGGAAGGAGCGGAGGGAGACTGGGGGTATAGGGTTTTCCTAGTTTGTGGTTTGGGACCTTAGGTCAGTTAGTGTAGCCTTGTTGCCAGTATTGTGGCATGGTAGGCAAAAGGGAAGGGGGTGTTTCATGAGGTCAGAGTACATTTAAGTCATGGTTTTGTTTTGTTTTGTTTTCCTCTTTTGGGTTCTGCATGTTCTAGACCATGAACAGAACTGAAGTTGCTTTATCTTTGGTGCATAATTTCTATTTTGGAGAGGTATGAGAGGCTGTGAGGATCAGAGAAAATGTCTGGTTCTCAATCTTGTTGGTCAAGTGACCTAGAAGTAACTTTGAGTATTTTCAATGGTTTTTCCCCATGTCTAGAACACTCTCCTTCCTCATCTCCAGTCCATGACTTCCTTTAAGTCCCAGCTAAAATATCCTTTATTCCCTTTAATTTGAGGTTCTCCTTCTATTGACTGTCTCCCATTTATCCTGTATATATCTTGTTTCTACACAGTTGTTTGCATGTTGTTTCCTTCAGAATATAAGCTCTTTGACAGAAGGAATTTTTGTCTTTGTATTCTGAGGGCTTGACACAGTACCTAGCAGAAAAGTGCTTAATAAATGCTTATTGACTGACTGAATGCCCAATGGGATGTTCACAGGAATATTGTAATAATAGGGCTCCAGACATTGTAATGGAGTAAGTCTAAGTGTAAATAATTGGAGTAGGTCCATGCATCCCAAATGTTGGGTGTATTCATTGTCCTACCTTTCTGTCAAGAAGTTCTTCCTTCTGCCTCACTTCCAATATTCTTGCTGTAATCAGCTTAGAGGGATTGAGGATTTTTCCAGTAAATGCCCAACTTTAGAGAAATTCCTCCTATTCTTTAGGTTAAAGCTTCTGGAAGAGGGATCTTCTTTAGGTCCCTGTGGAACCCGGTGAGGCAAATGGGGAGGCTTCAAATGCACCTCCATCAGATTCATACATACCTTAGGAGAATCACTGATTCCATTTTTCTAATACAGATGATCTTTAAAATATCTATCTATATCTATCTGTCTATCTATCTATTTATCTATCTATCTATCTATCTATCCATCTATCTATCCATCTATCTATATATCTTTAGGGATGGCTAGGTGGCCCAGTGAATAGAGAGCACCAGCCCTGGAGTCAGGAGGACCTGAGTTTAAATCCAGCCTCAGACACTTAACACAAAAATTAGCCGTTCGACCTCTGGCAAGTCACTTAACCCCAATTGCTCTCCAAAAAGCAAAAAAAAATTATCTATTGACAGCCAGGACATATATTCTTTCTCTGTCTCATTCCCCCCCAACTCCCACCTCTCTCAATCCTCATTTTGAAGGGCTTTATTTATTTAAAAAATATTTTGTTTTCATTGGCCAAGATACTCATCCTCAGATTCCCATCTACCCCACCCCCATTAGAAATATGTATAGTCAATCAAAATAAATTTCTGTACTGACCATGTCCAAAAGAACATTGTCACATTCTTCGTCCATTACATCTTTCCCAGCAGGTTTTATCATTTGTCCTCTGGAATCCTCATGGATACTTACACTCAGATGTCTTTTTACTGCTACATTGAAGATTACCTTCTCTTGTTTTTTGGTTTCTTCTCAGATCCTTTCTAAACAGTCCCCATTTAAATACTAACAAATCAGCTGTGCCTTGCATCTGTTAAGTGCCTACTGTGTGCAATGCCTTCTACTAAGCACAGGTGGTTCAAAAAGGAAAAACCAAATAATCCCTGCACAAGAAACTTCCATTCCACATTTGGGGGTTAGGGTGGAGCATATACAGTGGGAAGAGGGAGGAAACAGCATGCCAAGGGACAGTTCTATGCAGACTCATTTCTGGAGAGAGCAATACCAGCTAAGGAGATCAGGAAAGGTTTCCCATAGAAGAAGGCAAATAAACTGAACTTTGAAAGCAGCATAGAGTCAAAGGGAGAAGAGAGAGCATATTTTAGACTCTGATGAGAGCTTTTACAAATGTAGGAAAGCGAAATAACGTAAGGACACGTACAGAAACAGGCTGTTCTTTGGTGAACAAACATCAAGCAGGTTAGTTGGACTGCAACATATAGTGAATGGAGGAGAGTGTGCAGTCAGCCCCGGAAGTTAGCCTGGGGACCCATTGGGAGGGGTTTGTTGAGTTCAGGGGGTTTATCTGTATGCTTTAGGAAGATTACTTTGGCAGCTGAGGAAGGAGGAGAAATAGATCCAGGGAGAGCCTGGAGAAATCCTTGCCTGGTGCTGATGTCGAAAGACCAGTGCTCTGGGTCCTGGAAAAGAATGCTAATATGGAGTGGTTTTTCATTCCCCTAGGGTGCCTGTCTTAGTTTCAGAAATAGCCAGCTGGTAATCATTGCTTTATTCCCTGACAAGGGAATACTACTCCATGGGGTGGGGAAGAGGAACAAAGTTCAGAGTAGAGGAAAGGCAAGGGTGATTCATATTCCAGGGATTAATGAACTGAAGAAAATGCAAGAAACCCATCCTGACCCTCCTTAATTCTAGGGCTTTCTCTTTGCTGATTATCCCCCATTTCTCCTGTATATATCGTATTTGTACATAATTGTTAGCATATTATCTTCTCCAATAGATTGTGACTTTCTTGGAAGCTGGGACTGTTTTTTTTTTTTTGTTTTTTTTGTTTTTTTGCCTTTCTTTGTATCCCCAGAGCTTAACACAGTGCCTGGCAAAGAGTAGATAATAAAGGCATGTTGACTGACTGACAGAAGTCCAGGATCTATTTGTTGTTGCAAAGTTGTTTCAATCATGCCAGACTGTGACCTCATTTGGGGTTTTCTTGGCAAAGATACTGGAGAACTTTGCCATTGTCTTTTCTAGCTCATTTTACAGATGACGAAGCTGAGGCAAACAGGGTTAAGTGATTTGCTGAGGGTCATATAGCTAGTAAGTGTCTGAGGCCAGATTTAAACTCAGGTCTTCCTGACTCCAGGCCCAGGGTTCTATCCACTGTACCACCTAGCTGCCCATTCCAGGGTCTAGAGGAGGATTTATAGAAGTTCACTCTGTGACACTGACCTCTTTTAGGAGCTTGGCTATTATAAGGGACCCTTTAATGGGCTCATTATCTATCATTCAACAGGTATTTATTGAGGACATTCTAGGTGCCTCCTCCAATTCCTAGGCATTATTAGGGCTACAAAAAAGGTTTAGAGCATGGTTCCTTCCCTCAAGTAGCTTATCCTAGCAGAGCATATTTGATTGATGTATATGAGACAATAGCAAACTATACAAAACTTTGTGCATTGGATGCTAAAACACATCGCAGACTAAAATGCTATGGGAATACAGAAAAGCCTCAGAAGCATAAGGAAGGCTGGAGCAGTCAAGGAAAGTCAAGGATCTGGGCTTGAAACGATGGGTGATATTGAATGAGTTGCATCTGTCCTCCTTCCTGCACTTCATCCTGGTACACCCCTTGTTTAGGTCCTCACCATCACTACCTGGACTATAATGACTTCCAAATTGTTGCAACCTTTAGTCTCTGCCCTCTCTATTCCATGTTTCCCTTAGCTGCCCAAATAAATTTTTTGGTACATTTTTTGTTGATCTTTTTTTTCCTTTTTAAAATGTATTTACTACTTTCCCCAACTTACATGTAAAAACAAATTTTTAACATTCATTTTAAAAACTTTGAGTTCCAAACTCTTTCCCTTCCTCCCTCACCACCCCAACTCATTGAGAAGGTGAGTAATTCAATAGAGGTTATTCATGTTCAGTCATGCTGAACACTTCCATGATAGTCATGTTGTAAAAGAAAACAGACAAGAAATACTCAAGAAAAATAAAGTAAATTTTAAAAGTACGCTTCAGTCTGTATTCAGACACCATCAGTTCTTTCTCTGGGGATGGGTAGCATTTTTCATCATAAGTCCTTCAGACTTGCCCTGGATCATTGTATTGCTGAGAACAGCTAAGTCATTCACAGCTGATCATCTCACAATATTGATGTTACTTTGTACACAGTAC
Organism: Gymnobelideus leadbeateri; assembly: GCA_011680675.1. Taxonomy (NCBI): domain Eukaryota; kingdom Metazoa; phylum Chordata; class Mammalia; order Diprotodontia; family Petauridae; genus Gymnobelideus; species Gymnobelideus leadbeateri. Next base: position 239,194 of record WOXC01009449.1, on the reverse strand, counting down.
ATTTCACTTTGCATCAGCCCTTGCAAGTCTTTCCAGGTTTTTCTGAGAGCATCCTGCTTACCCAATATACAACAGTATTCCATCATAATCACGTACCACAATTTGTTCAGCCATTCCCCAAATGATGCTGCCCAAATAATCTTAAAGGTCAACCATACCCACTCCTCTGTTCAGAAATCTTCCTATAAGATGTATGACTCTTGAACTTGGCTCTCCACAATCTTCACAAACTTTTCCATCCATATTTCGCCTCGTTCCCTTCATTCCTCCTAAACTGAATTCCCCATTCCGAACACAGAACACAGCATCTTCAAAGAAGGTCTCTCATCCCAGAAAGCATTCCATTACTTTCCTCTAGGGATCAGTTTTGATATTATCTCCATCATATAGTATTTCCTGATCAAATCAAAGTGTTTCCTCTGTCCTCACTGGAGGAAGTGTGGCCTGGTGGGAAAAGCCCTGAATCTAGCTCGACTCAGATGACCTGAATTAAAATCTCAGCTCTCCCATTTATTATGTGACCTTGAGGAGGTCATTTAAAATCTTCAGCCCTCCATTTCCTCATCTCCAAAATAAGGGACTGAGCCAGGTGAACTCCAAGGTCCCTTCCAGCTCCAAATCTTAATATTCTTAGAGCATCTTGCCCTCATCATTACCTGTTGGGACCTCATTTGGTGTTTTCTTGGCAAAGAGTGGTTTGCTACTTTCTCTTCCCCCACTCATTTTATACATGAGGAAACTGAGGCACCCAGATGGCACACAAAGGATAACGTGCAGGACCTGAGTCAGGAAGACCTGAGTTCTAATCTAGCCTCAGACACTTAATAGATGTGTGACCCTGGGTAAGTCTTTAACCCTGTTTACCTCAGTTTCCTCATTATTCCCTACTTCGTATTTAACCATGTTTCATTTTTGTCTTCATATCCCCAGCACTGAGGGGACTTGATAGGCAGCATGTTATGGCAGACAGAGAGCCAGCTTCAAAGCAGAAGACCTGAGTTCAAATTCTGTTGCTGATATATACTGACTGGGTGAACCTGGACAAAGGTCACTTAACATCTCAAGGCTCTAGGCAACCCTCTAGGATTCTACACTCCAGCTGAGTTTTGGCCCTGCCCTGGGGGGGGGGGGGGAACGATTCCTGTCCCCATGAAAGGGTAAGTTCAGTTTCTATCCCCAGCACCTAGCAGGGATCCTAGGACTTAATATTTGCTTTTAAGTGGGTTCAGAGGGGAATGGAAGCCATTCCAGGTGAGAACAATGCAAGGTGTGGCCAGAGGCGAGAGCAAGCCGGCCAGTCTGACTGGAGTAAAGAAAGAGACCCGGGATTCAGTTTATCCCACAGGACCATAGCATCAGGAATGGAAAGGAGCCTTGGCAACCTGGCCCATCCCCTCACCTTACAGATGAGGAACCGAATGCCCAGGGAACGGGCGATTTGCCCAAGGGGCACCCAGGTGGAATAAGGAGCAGGGCTGGTTTCCGTAGCATGACCTTTGAGATGAGGCCGTGGGAGGTCTGGAAGGTCCCATCCAGCTCCAAGTGCTTGGCTTTCTACTCTCCCCTGCTGGGTTCTGCCTTCTCTTGATAGCTGCCAAGGGTCTGTACCTAATGAGCACATCCAGCAGCTTCCTCCCATTGTCTCTTGTTAACCTGACCTTGACTGTGTGAGCTAGTTCTGGATAAAATGTTTCAGCTTCCCCGGCAACCTGCCATCTGGAACTCCAGCCACCGATTTTGAATCTTTGATTTCCCCTTTCTGCCCTCCCTCTCCTTCTTACCCTCCCCACCCACTTGTACGAAAGAGAAACCAGCACCATGCTGACAACACCTAACACACGTTGCCTTGGCTTTTCATTCCGATTACAAGCTCCATTACCCATCCTACAAAAAAAGGAGAGAAAAAGGCTTCTGTAGTGAGATGGAAGGTTTTGGACACTCTTATGAGGAGGAATAGAGGATGATTTTGCCACTTGTTCAGTCGTGTTTGACTCTGTGACCCCATTTGGAGTTTTCTTGGCAAAGATACTGGAATGGTTTGCCATTTTCTTCTCCTACTCATTTTATAGGTGAGGAAACTAAGGCAGTTAAGTGACTCGCCCAGGGTCACACTGCTAGTGTCTGAGGCTACATTTGAACTCAGGTCTTCCTGACTCTAGGTCCAGCATTCTATCTATCTAGTTGCACAATTTGTATCACTAGATAAAATTTAAAGGAAGCAGGAGTCTTTGGGATTTTCTTGTATTAATACCTTCTTTAATGTTTGTTTTGGGACCCTTTGGTCTCTTGCCATGTTATTCTCCAGCTTCGAGGATAAGCTGTATTTTCTGTTGTCCTACTTACCTACTACCTTTAACCCCATTCTCTGTTAACTTTAACCCTTAAATGCCTTTTCATCGTAATCCCAAGTAAACTTTCCAAGGGGTGGGAAAAGAGTCAATTTGGGAGTCAACATGTTTAAAGACAGCAATTACAGGAGTGAAGAGGTTAGTGCTGGAAAACTGGAAGAACTCAGAAGCCAGGGGATGGATTCCCCCTCACCCCAAACTCCATAAGCCCTGTGAGGACATGTTCCCTGGACCAGGAGCAAGGTGTTCTCCCCCACTGCTGCCAGCCTGTCCCAGAAACCACAGGGAATGAGAATATTTCATTGACTCAGACCTGGGCTTTAGTGCACTCTGTAATAAAAAAAAAACAACCCTTTACTAGGGAACTAAGAGAAAACATGAAACAAGGCAAAATAATGTACAGAAACATCACTGTCAGGCCACAAAAGTTCGTTCAATATTCTCCAGCTTAACTCTGTACCTCTTGTCCCTAACCTGTTCTCTATCTAGAAGCCTAGGACTCTCCCATGGAGAAAAGATACCTTAAGTGAGCATTTATTCAGTGCTTATTATGTGCCAAGAATTGTGCTAATCGATGGGGGATAGAAATACCAAGAGGAGCTGGAAAGGGGTGGGGGCAGTCAAGGGCAAGGAGTCTGGAAATTCCAGAGACTGAAGTGGGAGTGGAGGGGAAGAGAACCAGCCAGGTACTGAAATCCTTGAGAAAGGTGGGGACATGACCTGGGAACTGGTAGATCTGGATAGGTGGATATATCTGAATAGAGGGAACATTGAAGTTCAGGAAGTTGCTGAGTGATGGTGTTAGAGGGAAGGTCTACAGGAATGAGGAGGGGGTATGCCTACTGCTTTCCCTCAGCCCATGTGTTGAGAGTGGAGCATAAGAAGCACATTTAGTACCAGAGATGGCAACCAGGAAGCCAAGGCAGAGCTTTTGGGGTAGGGGAATAAGGAGGACACTATGAGAGGAAAAGTCCAAGATAAATGGGAATCTGTTAAGAGCACAGAGGTTCTTGAGGGCAGTCAACTGCTGGTGGAGTTGTGAACTGATCCAACCATCCTGGAGAGCAACTTGTAATGTTAGGGGAATTTGAAGATCTTTCCAGCCTCTTAATAGGCAACACAGAGCTCTGGTCTAGACCTAATTAGGTTCTGGGGAATTTTCATTAAGTACTGGGGCATGAGGATTTTCAAGCTCCTCAGCACTCAGTCAATTAGATGCTGAATTTTTGCTACATATTCTAGGAGGCTGGTATTTTACTTTGGTGGTTTACTCATGAGAAGGATCTTTGGATTTCCTGGTCGAGACTCTGAATAACAGTAGGTCCAGAGTCCCCTGGTTGCTTAGATGTCTATGCTCTCTCGATCCAGTGATGAATGAAGGTGTATAGCAATGTTGCTATATTCACAGTCAGAGCTCAATCTGTTGGTCTTTGTGCTTGTATTTTCTCCACGTCCTGGGTGTGCCAGGGTGCTTGCTGTCACACAACTATACTGTTACCCAACTGCTCTGTACCTCAGAAAGCAAAGGAAAAGGACTTATCTACAAAAATATTTATAGCAGCTCTTTTTGTGGTGGCAAAGTATTAGAAATTGAAAGGGATGCCCATCAACTGGAGAATGGCCGAACAAGTTGTGGTATATGATTAAAAAGAAAAACCCGGGAAAACTTATATGAACAAATGCAGAGTTAAGCGAATGGAACCAGAACATTTCACACAGTACAATGATCAACTGTGAATAACTCAGCTATCCTCAGCAATGATCCAAAACAATTCCAAAGAACATAATGAAAAATGCTATCCACCTCCAGAGAAAGAACTGGGGGAGTCTGAATGCAGATTGAAGTATACTTTGTTTACTTTCTTTGCTACTGTTGGTTTTTTTGGTCAGTGTTTTCTTTTGCAACATGGCTATTATGGAAATGTTTTGCATGACTACACATGTATAACATATCAAATTGCTTGCCTTCTCAAGGAAAGGTGAAGGCAGGGAGAAAGATAGTTTAGAACTCAATGTTTAAAAAAAAAAGTTCAAAAAATTGTTCACATGTAGCTGAGAAAAAAATTCAATTTTTTTAAAAAACGGGCAAAGCCCAAAAACAACTAGGGAAAAAATAGGGCTGAAGTGGATAGTGATGGTAAATGGAAAGTGTTCATAGGGGAAAGGAGGTTTTTGCTTAGGCAGCAAGTGACCATAAATAACATGGATTAGGAAAGGAAGAAGTCCATTGTTCATTCTTCCTTCTCAAAGGGACCACTAACACTGGAAGGGTGATGTCTTTACTTCCAAGTAAATTGGATTTAAGTAAGGCAGGGCTGTGCAAAGTCATCAGCCTCAATCTCTCCACCTGAGTCTAGTGGCAAGACATGTCCAGAAGATTGGCGACGGTCCTGGATGAAGTTGGAAAACCTTGGCCTTTTTAAACTATGGTCTTTCCCAGGCCTCAGTTTGTCTGAGACAATGCCCATTTACTAATTAAAGGCTAAGTAAGAAGTGAGGCAAAAAGTGGTCGTTTGCCTTCACAAAAGAATCAATCTGGGAGGGAAAATCCTCAGAATTTCTGGCCAGAACTGAAACAATTGCTATTTACATTCACTCTGAGCCATCAAAACCCAAACCACTGAAAGGGAAAGGAAATGGAGAGAGGAAGAGAAAGGGTAATGGACAGATAGAAGACAGGGAAGCAAGCAGGGAATAAATGGAAAGCAATGGGAGAGAGGAAAGAAGGTTGAGAAATATGAAAAGAAATGGATAAAGACTATTACAAAGGAGTGAAAAGTAGAGAGGAGAGAAGGCAGGTATCCAATGTTGGTCCTCAATCTCCTGGCCTACTTGGCCTCCATCTTGCATCTCTCCAATCCTGCTTAGATTGAAAGCCATCCTGTCCTGTGCCATTGATTGCAGTGAACCCAGAAAGAAATAGCAGTTTGCTAGCCATATATAGGGATGCAGAACCCTTCGACTCCCATCTTGAAGAGTCCTATGATTTGGGGCGGCTAGGTGGCACAGTGAATACAGTACTGGTCCTGAAGTCAGGAGGACCTGGGTTTGGATCTGGCCTCAGACACTTAACCCAAAACTAGTCGTGTGACCTTGGGCAAGTCACTTAACCTCAATGGCCCTCCAAAAAAAAAAAGTCCTATGATTGTAGAAGCTTCAGCTCTCTCTCAAACAGCAGGGAAGGAGGGAGATTGGGTCAAAGTTATCTCAACTATTGTATCTATTAAGAAATATTTCATGATCTTAACATATCCATGAAAAACAAAAGTCAAATGTTGGGTTGGTACAGTGAAACCCAGGCACTTGAAGGTCTTGGACCTTGAGGGTCTAGGAGAGTGAGGAGTGATGGTATCTAATGTGGCCAGACCGTGATGACCTTGTTGTCAGAAAAGACTGAAGACAAAGGAAAAGGGGACAGCAGAAGATGAGGTGGAGAGTGTTATGGAAACAATGAACAAGAACTTGGACAGACTTCAAGAGATAATGGAAGATAGAAGGGACTGGTGTGCTACAGTCCATGGGGTCATGAAGTGTTTGGACATGACTGAATGACTGAAAGACAACAAACAAGAAGTGTGGCCAGTGCACAGAGTTGAAGCATAACCACTCAGGGGTATCTGTACTAAGCTGATGGGAACCACACAGGGTTGGTAATGGTAAGCAGGCTTCCAAACTGGCCGAGTTAGTATAGGAGACAAGTTGAAAGCCATTGTAGCTTCTGGCTTAGAGTTGGGTCCGAGAATTGAGACAGTGGATGCTGGGAAATTGGTGAGTGACGAGATAGTAGTGGAACTGAGAACTTAACACAGCTCTCCTTGAAAAAATGCTATTAGATGGATTCTCTCACAGTAAGAGAATAAAAGGGCAGTGTAGCCACAGAGTAAAGACTGAAAGGACTAAAGTGAGGCAAGAGTAGAGGTGTTGGATCAGGATAATACAAGTAGCTGGAGCTAAATCTTAAGAGCAAGAAGATCATGTCTTCTCCGGAGCAGTAAGGCAGAGAGATGGAATTATAATAGGTTGGAATCAAAGAGCAATATCAGAGTTTTGAATTGTGGTAGCACAAAATGGTTGATATCACATCAAGAGAAGGGCCAAATTTGGTGATCTGAATGGAGAGCCTGAAAAACCTATTATTTTTTAAAAATCTATCCTGGAATTTTTCTGAGCCACTCAGAATAGGCATTGCATAGATGTGGCTTTTGTTCCTGGTGCAAGAAGGCAACTCTACAGGCCAGCTGAAGTAACCTCCTTGCTCTTCCTTCTCTCATTCTGTGATTGCACTGGCTGCCCCATTAAGCCTGGAATAGAAGTACTTTGAGAGCAACGCTATTCCATTTTAAAAATTATACATCCAGCATCAAAAACACAACAGGCACTCACTACAACTGCTTCTTGGTTGACTGAATCTTGCTCCATCCATGTCATGCTACCTTCAGGAGTATTGGCATCAGAATTCTGGGTGGGAAACATACTGATGTCAAAAAGGTTGTATGGAAGTATATAGGATTGTAGAACTAGAGGTGAAAGGGAAAACTGAGGTCCTTTAGCCTGGGACCCCCATCTTATAAAGAAACAGGCACGGAGGTTATGTGACTGTCTCAAGGTCATGTGTAGCAAGTATGGAATTTGAACCTAGGCTCTAAATCTCTCACTCTTCTATTACTGTGCTGGAAAGCAGACAGTTCCTCCAAACTGACTAGGATAGCTTGGTGTCACACAGCTCTGGAGATCCATCTGGCCCACTACAGTGGACTGCTGGGTATGGGCTCGTGTTAAGTGACTGAGGTGGATTTGAATTCAGGTCCTCCTGACTCCAGGACTCTATTCACTGCACCACCTACTGGAACTTTTGACTAACTATACTAAATCTATGACAGATTCTCTGCCACCAAAGTTTTACTGGTTAGAGGAGGGATGGGCCAGCCTTAATACTTGCTGCCAAGCCTATGTTTTTTCTCTAACTCTACCCCTACCCTACACTCTTAAATAGCTTCTGCTAGCTTTAAAGGAATCCTGGTTTAACAAATTTCATTTTAATAGCATACACTTGCCTTGCATCAGTGGAGACATAATGAAATACAAACTGTGAATTATGCGTAAGTAAATACCTGATTCAATGGGAGCCAAAGATATCCTAATGGCCCACAAGACACTTCCCCACTACTCTGGGGCAACAGAAAGTTTATTTCATATTTCAGTGTTTTAGCAAATTCTTTTAAAATTTTTTTTATTATTTTGAATGTAAATACTGCCAATGGAGCATTTCCACACGCAAATGGCAGAACACACAAAAAGATAAATGAAATCAAGAACTCCATCTCTGGTTGCTTTGAAGTATGTGTACATGGATACACATACACACACATATATATTTACATCCATACATGTAATATACACACACTACACATTATTTTCGAAACCGTCCTATCTGTGCTTCCTTCTATTCTCAACTACCCATTTATAAAACATTTTGGCCCCTTTCCCCCTTTTCTTTTTGGCATAACTACTGCTTACACTTCTCTCTCCCCACCCCATTAAAGAAACAAACACTTGTAACAGATAAGTATGGCAATCAAAATAAACCTGCATAGCAGGCACGGGCAAAAAGCTCCCTTTTTGCACCTTTTGTCCATGAGCCCTCCCTCTATCAGGAGGTGGAGAACGTGTTTCATCGTAGGTCTTCTGGAGACACAGTCAATCATTTCTTCAAGTTTTTGATATGGTTTTTTACAGGGTTGAGCCTGTATTTTCCTCCTACTTGTGCTTATTAGATTCATTTTCCATGCACACTATGCAGGATTCTCTGACATCATCTTTTTTGTCCTTCTTTTAAAAAAAAAGTATTAAGGGAATGACATTTGGGAACGCTAAAGGTCACTTCAAGCTCCCACCTACAACCTCTCATGAATTTAGAACAATAGGTCAGATGAAACAACACCTTGCCTTTCTTCTGTTGTCACCAAAAAGGTAAACCTGTATAATAAATAATATTTCTAAAATTGGGACTGATGAGCTCCGAGGGAGCTGGGGGGATGAGAGGTAAAATAGCTAAGGTGAAGATGAGAGATTATCTTTTGAATACTAGTAGACAAATAAACCAGTCATACTAAGGCATTAAAGGGATCCTTTTATCACTGCCTCCCCCCCTCCCCAACTCCCATGATGGGAAAGGGCCTCGGGCAGTAGTCCATAGTTATCACTGAAAAACTAATTTTACAGATTTTGCTGGAAAAAGCAGCAGACCAAGATGAAGCTGCCAGATCTATGTGCCACTTTGAAAAATAAGTAGAGCATTTTCTAGGGTACTTCTATCACCCTCCCAGAAAGAAGACACTGAACAAACATGCACGCCCACCCCTTGACAGTTATATAGTAACTGCCACTGGTTGGCTAACCCTTAAGTAAACTCATGACTGAAAAAAAAGAAAAAAATCTGAATATATCAATAAGTTGATTGCATTTCCAAAGAATCCTTCAGTTCCCAAGTCCTTTACGTAACTGTTCTCTTAGAGCATTTAAGGTGTACTACCTAACTGTACAGAACGACTTCAATGTATCTCTGATCTTATTGGTTGGATATTAACCTGTTTCTGTTCTCATTCTATGCAATTCTTACCTATAAACTTCCCAATCCCCAAGATCTGTCCAATGAGCCAGAGATACTCTTCTAACATTTCCCAGGTGCCAGTGAAGTTGTTCATCTGCTTTTCCTTGATCTTTCCCACCTCCAGCCTCTCCTGAGTTTCAGTCCCACATTACCAATTGCTTATTGGATATTTAAAACTGGGTATCTTGGAGAGATCTCAAAACCCCACGTGTCTAAAACCAAACTCATCTTTCCCTTCAAACCCTTTCTCCTCTTCTAAATTTTCCTATTTCTGTCAAAGGCACCAGCACCAGGTTTGATTTCACGATATTTTCTTCCTCCTCATCCCACAAAGCTAATCAGATGTCAATCTTGCCCTTTCTAAAGGATGGCCAGGGAAAGGAACAAGCATTTATTTATTAAGTACTTACTATGTGCCAGGTATTGTTACAAGTATCATCTCATTTAATCTCCATTTTATATTATCAGTGAATTTTGTATGTACCAATAATCACATTGATTTACATATTATCTGATTTTATTTTTACCTCCACCTGTTTCCCATGCCACCCCAGCTCTCCATTCACATTTAGTTCAGTCTCTTATCTAATTATTGCAATAGCCTCCTAATGAGTCTCCCTGCTTCAAAGTCTTATCATTCTAGTTCTTCCTATGCACTTCTGCTAGAGAAATATTCCTTAAGCACAGACCTGACCATGTGACTTTCCTGCTCAATCAATTCCAGCTGCTTCCTCTTGTCCCAAGGACAAAATGTAAACTCCTTTGCTTAGGTTTAGAAGCCCAATACAACCTGGCTTGAAGCCATCTCTTCAGCACCAATGGACGCAGCAATCATGTCCGTTTTCAATACTCTGATCTGGCCATATTAAAACACTCCATTTCCTCTCAGTTGAGCACCTTTGCACCGACCCTATTAGATGCCTAGAATATATTCTGTCCACTTCAGATTACCTCTTCCTTCAAGATGCAATTCAGGCACTAACCTCTCTACCTGAAGCCCTTCATGACTCAATTGGCCAGTGTCGTCTCTCCCAAACTACTTTGTATTTAATTCCTCTGAATACATCCCATTTATTTTCTTTATATTTACACTATCTATATGTACCTATCTCCCTCATTAGAACTTAAGCTCTTTCAAGAAGAGATGACTTCCTTCATTGTACTTGCATCCCAAAGGCTGAGCCATTCCTAGAGCACAGTAGGGGCTTTATAATAAATTCGTGTTGATTCCCTTTTACACTTCCAACAAGAGGACATCTAGCTTCTGCCTGAAAATCCCTGGTGCTAGGAAACTATGTGCTGCTTAAGGCAGTTGCTTCCAAAAATCATTTAACTCAGGGTTAGAAGTTTGAACCCAGATTTGCCTGTTACTTTTACTAACGTCTCCCAATTTCTGCCCCAAGGATTTAGGAGAACCAAGTTCTAACAAACCCTTTCCCCACTAAGTCTAAATTTTCCCAATTTTAAAGTTCTATTTTGATGCCTCATTGTGGTTTCTTGAAGGCCACGAATGTAGGAGGTATACACGCTCTGGCAGGTCCGACAATGAGATCTGGTGAGACTCATAAAAGGCTATTTTTCTGAGGCCTCAAAATTTTCAAATGGCTTATCACTAGATTTCCCACCAGGTGATGACCAATGGGGTAGTGTTTTCGGTTTTTTGGTCACAACCAATAACTTGGTTATTTTGGTCACAATAACTCATTAAATCCATTAATGACTAAGAGAGCTGTGATTTACATCAACAATTCAACTGATCTACTCCCTTTAATGGTGCAGATTTCAACAAGTCCATGCAGCCTTTTGTCCCATATTATTTATACATCTCATACATTTAGTATTTTGGAAAACTTCCTCTTCGTATTTTATCATTCAGTACAACACTTTCAATACTCCTCACACTCAATAGTGTTAAATTTAATGGGCACCTATTATATAGGAGTTGGGGTATGAAGCACTGGCAGGTGCTGGGAATTCAAAAGTAAACAATTAAGTGAAGAATAAAGAAAATGGAAGGAAGGAACACTAACAAGTGAAGATGGTAGGGAAAGCTTCATGGAGGAAGCATGGCTACTGGGAAGAGTACTGAAAGGCCAATCATGACTTCGGAGAACTGGCAGTAAAGGTATTTTCTCAGCAGAAAGGGGGTGGACTCTAAATGATGACAGAGAAGCATATATTTCAGCCATGGTCAATACATTTATCTGTTACAAAGAATGGTTTTATGGAGAGAGGATTAGGTAGAATCACTGGGAAATGACATCATGTCCAAAAAAAAAGCATCAATAAAACATTAAATAAAATCCATTTCTGGCTTTTTGAAAAAGCACTTCATTGGGCAGCTAGGAGGCCCAGTGAATAGAGCACCAGCCCTAGAGTCAGGAGGACCTGAGTTCAAATCTGATCTCAGACACTTTAACACTTACTAGGCATGTGAACTCAGGCAAGTCACTTAACCCCAATTGCCCTGCCTTCCCCCATCAAAAAAAAAAAGCAAAAGCACTGCATTTAAATCCAAAAGGACCTGGGTTTTGTTCTTGGCTCTGCTACTTACATGTGTGACTTTGGGGAAGTTAAAACCTGAGACTCAGGCCCTTCATCTATAAAGTGAGAGGTTTAGAAATTCTAATCCCTAAAGTCTTTTCCAAAAGTCGGCATTACTATGTCTCATCTCCAGTACTCTTTATGTCCACCCAAAGACCAAACTGGGTGGAAAACCTTTGGCCTCAATGTCACACATGGCCCTCTGACTGAATCCAAACTTCACAGAACAAATCCCCTTAATAAAAGGGTTTGTTTTATAAAACTTGAACTGTCAAAAGGCCACAGGTTCCCCACCCTTGGACTAAACCAATACATTAACAGCTAAGTTACCATTAACTAAAATTTGATTCTTAGAACACTGCCTGCCATCAATGCAAAAAGGACTGTGCATGAATGACCCAAGGATATTTTGTGGTTTTCTGTTTCATGACTTGCCAAAATAAAATTCTATAACTTGGTGACCAACCTTCCAGTGATGATCTCCCTACTCAGGTAACAATCTATTTCCAGGCCCATACCTGAAATCTTTCTAGCTAGCTAATAATAGCAGCCAGTGCCAATGCTTACATAGTACTTAAAGGTTACAAAAACTTTACAGGTATTTTTTTTAAGTTCAATAATCCTGTGAACTAAGTGCTTCATGTGTTACTATTCCATGTTCTTTTTGCTATATGTAGTACCTACCCAAGCACTTATTCCAATTACACTGCCTTCAAGAATCCAAGGACACTTTTATATAGGTCAAGTTCCTACATGCCTTTAATCTTATCTGGAAAAATCATCCACAAAGCGTAAGTAAATCTTTGAAATGGTACTGGGAAAGAATAGAGGATGACTTAGATTGTACACGAAGATTTTTACCAATTCTAATCCAAGCCAAAATAATTTATTTATTCCAAGCCAAAATAATTAATGAAATTAATGAAATCAGTTCCCACTTTTAGAGGAAGTACCTTTACGCCTAACTATAACTTGTCTTAAAATTTTTAAAGTGTGTATGTATATTACTAAGGGACTTATTGTAAATCAATTCACTCATTTTTCAACTTTTTTTTTTTTATTAAGTTGGCTGCATAAAAGACATACATTTCTCACATGGACAATTCTTGTCATGAATAAAGGCAACAAAAATGTGGCAACAGTGAACTGTGCTTCACAAAGTAACAAATCAATCTGGGAGAAAAAAACCTGAATTTCTGTACAATGCAACTATAAAGATTAGCAAATAATGTGAATGACTTATGCATACTCAGAATACAACCAAATATGTGTACAAAGAAACAGGAACCCATTATGTAGTTAGCTTCACTTGTGTTCCTTTGTTTAACCACACATACATAATTTTAAAAACCATTCATTTATGTCACAAGAATGAGAATATTAAGAAAAAAATGAAATTTGGATCTCATTTCTTATTTTCATAATATCAGTGCTGAACTTCCAATAGTAACTTACTTCATTGACTCTAAACATTTAAATGCATTTCAAAAGTAAAAAAACAAGTTTAATTTCTTCTCTCCTCTGAATGGATTAAAAAAAAGGAAAAAAAAACTTAACATTTTTTCTACCCTTGCAGGATTATCCCATCCTGAAACCAAGTAAGTAGCTTGAGTAACAGAGGACAGATATTAATAAGACTATGCCTGCATTTTTCAAAGTGCCTAGGTGAACCATATTTAGAGTATACTTAGTTTAAGAAACCAACCAGCATAATGTAAACACTTCGAATTGTAGAATTACTGTATTAACTATATCAAATAACATTTATACACACTTGAAATTTCCAATCTCCATCCTCAAAACAATTTTTGTACAACTATTAAGTATTTAAGGTTATTTATTTTAAAACCCATCTCTGCATTCAGGAATTTTTGTTTAATATGAACTGTATTTAGATTTAGGTTCTGAACACTTTTTTTTTTTTGCTATGCTATATTTATAATGCACTAAGGCTTTTTAAAATAAAGACAGGTCTTGAGGCATATGAACTGTACAAACTTACAGTAGTGTGTAATTCAAATGCAGTTTCTTTTTAAAAATAGGATAACACATCCCCTTCATGAATAAAGACACATATTAAGGCATAAAGGGTAAACATTTTTTTTTTGCTTTTTGGAGGGCATTTGTGGTTAAGTAACTTGCCCAAGGTCACACAGCTAGTTTTTTTGTGTGTGTGTTAAGAACTGTCTAAGGCCGGATCCAAACTCAGGTCCATCCTCCTGACTCCAGGGCTGGTGCTCTACTCACTGCACCACCTAGCCGCCCCAAGGGTAAACACTTGCTATACAAAAAATTTAGTGAAGAAACCGCATATTTATTCTTAAGTATACAACCTTATAATAAATCCCTCGATCTTTGAGTCTACAAATTGAAACATTTACATCCAGAATCTGTATCTAAGGCACATATGTAAAAACTAGCAGAATTTTCAATCCATGAATTTATTGCAAACACCATTACTTTTATTAGAAACAAACTGCATTGTCTCTAAAGATGCTGGCAATGTGTTGTAGAATATATTCTAATTTCACACAATGTAGTCTCTCCTTTAATTACATTCCTGTAGGAGGTGCAACTGTTCCTGTGCCATGGGTAGAAACGTTTGACTGACCGTGCAAGCTGGTCTCCTTATATACAAACCAAGCATTTCCTCCCCAAAGTATCATGTTCAGAAAACCAAAGATCTATGGGAGGGAAAAAATTCAAGTTAGTTTTTACATGATATTCAGAGGAATACAACTATTTCCCCATGAAATTCTAATGTAGTAGAAGTTTAATGTATACTTCTTTCACAGTAAATTTTGACCCCTAAATTCTCAATGAAAATTTCTAAAACCATAAAAGAGGACATGCCTCAAACTGTGTTGAGCATATGACTTAAGGAGATAAGGTATCTTTAACTACTTTGCCTGGATGAGTGTCTTATGTTCCTGGTCAGAGAATGGGAATTATGATCTAAAGTTGTCTTTTCATAGCTTTCAGTTCACTCTCATCTCCAAGTAAAGTCTTGCTTTAAGAAAACCTCTTCCCCACCTTCCCTTTCCCCATCTCCTCTAAGATCTAAAGTTACATGGAGAAATGTGGACCTCAAACCCTACTCTATTCCCTAACTCTAAAGAGAAGTGAATTTCCCAAGAAATGTGTCAGAGCCAAATTGACCTGTACTACCCCAAGGGCTCTTCAGAGTAATAATAAAAAAAAATTCCCAAAGAGCCATTTAAAAATAATAATAATTTAAAATAAAACAGTGACTTTTACTATCTATCTCAAATTAGTTAATATAAACATGGAAAGTTTATGCTTGAAATTTAACTCAGCCACCAAAAAGAATATCTTCATAAGTGGAAACAAACCCCATTCCAATGTTTTGATTTTGGATAATGCTATGTGGTCAAACTAATTTTTAGAAAGCTCCTTATTTACAGTTCCAATTATAATACTGGACTAAATTGGGACAGAATATTTAAAGGCAAGTGTTGAAGTTGGCCTTTGAGGATGCTTCCCAGCTTTCTATCTGTTTTATCATTAACAAATATTTTCATAAGTCTTTAAAAAGCCTGTTCTTTTTAAGCAAAGCATTTTATTCCACCATCATTATTATTTAAATAAGACAATTCTTATTTCAGTTTAATAAGTTATAAATTCATTAGGATCTTAATTGAAGATTTTAAAGCATGCTTAGTTTTAAAAGGAAGTAACTATACATGGCAATAGTTAACAACAAGTTTTAAATATTAAGATTTTAAAAGCTGCTACTCTCCTCAATTGCCAGGTTAAGAAATTTCTTCAAAAGCAAACAAAATCTCTGAAAAAATATATACGTACCACAGATACATTCAGAGATCCCATACTGGTCACAGAGTCAAAGGAGCAGTGCACCATCTTATTATCACAAGAAACAAGGTGACTAACAAGATTTTCACCTGTGGTCACCTTAATGTCTGTCAGAGCTTTAGCCCAAGCTGAAGTGCTCACCAACCATAAAAAAGTAGCAATAAGAGTAACAAGGAAGTCCTAAAAGAAAAATAATTACTTATATACTTAATATATTAGATAACTAATTACACATTATTTTTTAAGATCCCACTAAGCAAAGATACTCAGACTTGTCTAAGATACAGTATGAGAGAACAAAGTTGATCAAACCTCTTAACCCTCTGAAAATTTGTGCATACAATCCTTATACTTTCAATTCAACAACCTATCAACCAGAATCTGATTAACTAGCATTTCACTAGACTTAACCTCTTTCTTAGACAAAGCTTCTTTCCCCAAATTTCTGATGACCTCTTCTGATCTCCTTATCCTTCCCAAGCTATTGGCTGCACGTGACACTCTTCACCACCCTTGCCTTCTGCATACTCCTATTCTCAGTCTTCATTATTGGCTTATCAACCACATCATACCCTGGAAATGGGGCTATCTCCTAAGACTGTGTCCTGCTCTTCGTGGATCTCTCTGGGTAACCTTATTAGATACCATCACTTCTATGCACATGACTCTCATTTATATATTCAGCCTCAGCCTCTCTGCTGAATTTTAGTTCTCTAACACCAAATGCTGATCAGACTTTTCAACTAGAAGGTATCAGACACCTAAAAACTGAACTCTTATCTTTCCCCTAAGCCACCCCCCTTTCTAAACTTCCCTAACGCTGCTGAAGGAAGGCATCTCCATTCTTCCTGTCTCCCAAGTTTGTGACTTGGCATTACACTGAACTCCTTACTGTCCCTCACCCTACTTAGCCAACTAAATTTCATCATTAGCTCCTCACTACCTCTTACCTAGATGACTACAATAGCCTCAAGTCTCTCACACTCCAATCCAACCTACATACTGCTTAAGTAATTGTCCTTAAGCACAGATCTGACTATATGACTTTTTCAATCAACTCCAGTGTTTCCTATTGTCTCCTATCTTTACAATTGACTAACATCGCTTTGCCTTTCTCATTCTGTGACCTGGCTAAATTGGCCTTTTTTCTTGTTCCTCACAGGACATTCCTTATCTTCCCATGCTGGCCCTCCCACATGCTTGGAATATATTCCCTCCTTACCTCTATTTCAGAGTTCCTCTTTTCCTGTAAGATGCAGCTCAAGCACCATCTTCTACATGAATCCTCTTATGATCCCCCACTTGCTTGGGTTCTCCTCTCAAATATCCTTGTATTTAACTACTTTATATCTATTTATAAACTTCACACTTATGCTGTAAACAATCTTCATTTGTATTTGAAGTCTCCCCCATTAAAACATAAGTTCCTTGTGAGTAGTTAATTGATTCATTTTTTGTACCTGTACCCTTAGGTCCTAGTATATAGTACGTGGCATATAGTAAGTGCTTAATAAATACTTGCTGATTGACAAATCAATGATGCTGATGCACTGCAGGATTTTGAAAATCATAATAAGATTAAGTCGCCTCATAATCAGATTATTTTCAGTGTAATTTTTAGTTTGTTAATGTATGGTCTATTTTTTAAAAACTTAACAAGAAATTTTACTTAAAGCATGAATAGGATGGTCACAACAAATATAAACCAGGCTTGCAAATGGCCAGACACTACAAAAACTATTCACAGAATTCTAAGTTTATAGTTCTTACCAAATAGGCACTTAAGAAACTTCCTGTTAAGCCCTACTTAAGATATAAAAGAATTTTTAAAAATAAGGTAACAGAACCTTTGCAAAGTTTCTAAGAAAATAAGCAACTTTAGGTGACAAAAATATTTCAAACTTACCATCTGTTTTCTTGTTAGCCATGCAGCAAAAACAAAAATAAAACATTTTACTGCTTGTTTAACCAACTGCTTCTGTCTTTAAAATGTCAATACCCTTTAATTAAAAAAAAAATCTTTTTCAAAGAAGACAATGTCTGCAATACCTTCTTTTAAATTTAGAATTCCTGGAAGTATCACAGTATGTCAGAGCTGGCCTCAAGAGAACGTTTAGTCCAGCCCAGGTGTAATGATACCTGACCTCTAAGGGCTCTAGATCTACAGCCATATAAAACATATTTTTACTTAAAGACCTTCAGGAGGAACCAACCACAGTCCATTCACTTTTGAATAGTATTCTAGATTATATCAAGCCTAAATTTGTCTCTCTGCCTCTTAAAGCCAAGGTTCCAAAAGGTAGAACATAGATCTCATCTCAGCTAAGAGGTTATGTTCATCTACACTGAATAGAATCTTTAGTTTATCTTCTGTTACTAATACTCTATATACTTCTTAATACAATTCATTTGTAATATTTTAAAATTATATGTCATTGTTATTTGTTTTAGAGGCATAGTTAGATTGACCCGAGACGGTGTAACTCTCTAAGAATCATAAAAATATATAAGGTCAGCATCACAAAAGGCCTTTCTGTTCTCCACTCCCAGAATCTCAGCACAAATACTGTTTTAAGAACAAAGCTTGATTTGGGAGTTTGTCAGAAATCATTTTCTTCCCCTCCTTTTGTGAGTCTATCCTATCATTTGTTCTAATTAATGAATAGATTCAGGTTTACAGGGTATGATATTTTGATTTGCAGAGTTTAACCTTCTTTGCTTTTCAGGATATGCTATTCCATTTTTCATGAATATGGAATTATCCTGTGTTACACACAGTTTTCCTCCTTGATATTTGAAGGTTTTTATCCTGGCCATTTGCAACAGTTGCTCTCAATGAAGTGGGGAGTTTTTGGCGCATGGCAATTTGTGGATTCTCTAAATGTGCTTTACTGTGTGTATTCTTAAGTTCCAGACAGTTTTCTTTTATTATTTACTGCATTCTGGATTTTTTTGTTTATTAAAGTCATGTTGTTCTCTGAGATCCCTGATCCTTAAGTTTTTTCTTCAGTCAAACATTACATTTTAATTTTATGCCAAAAGCTCTAATATCTGACCTAATTTCTTTAATAAAATTTCCTCATTTGCTTGTGCTAGTGTTTATTGCAGTGTTTTAGCTCCCTTTGCTTATGCGATGGTAGATACTTCCTAAAAATTTATCTCTGTAGTAGTAGTTGCTCTTCTTGCCCCTCTATGGAACAGGCAGACTATCTCCTCTATGAGCCATGATATTTAGTGGGAGGTGAAGGGTACCATACCAAGACCAATGGATGCCATGGTCTAATATACATACTAAAAATCCTAATTATATGAAAGTCAAACCACAGATATTCCACATATGGTAGAGATCTACCTAACCTATTATGAATCATCAGTGATTTTGCTATCTACAGTCTGGTTGTGTGCTCTACTCCTGGATCTACAGAATTATTTTTTTTTTGGTCATGCAGTCAAGCTAAGTCAAATCCAAAATACTTTCCTAGCATCACAAACTCAGAAATATTAGCTCGTGGATATCACAAATAAAAAATGTCTGGTTAGACTCAAAAGTAGGGAATCCAAAGATAGACTGACAAAGTCTTAGAGTAAATTCAATTTACTTACTTAAATTTAAAATAAGTTATTAAGATTTTTGTTTTGGTGGAGAGTGGGAGACAGAAGGAAAAAAGAACTATGAAAACTACTTAGTTCTGAGGTTCTTTGTATTTAAGCAATTCTTCAGAATTAAAGTATACTTAATAGCCTATTATTTACTACCCAATACTTTAATTAAAATCTAAAATAACAAAAGAACTAAAATCACTCCCCACTTAGGAGTTGAATTATATGTTTACCACACAGAAAGCTGTCCAAAATATTAGAGTAATCTCTGGTTCTAGAATGTTGACACAGCTGAATTTTTATATTGAAAAAGTCAAGTTAATCTATATATCAGTTTGACCTATATTCCATAATATTTATGAAACCAGGAGCCATAAGTATTCCAAATACAATTCCTGTATTTCGAGTCGGATAAACACATTAGCAAAAATTCTTTACTTTTTTCTAAAAAGAAAATAACATCAATGTGAATGTAACTTACAATAAAGGGGATTTTTCGACTCTCCCGATATAAGTTCATATAACCAATATAAAGTACAAGTGCAGCAATGCAGTATAGGAAGACCAAGACTGCAAATGTAACATAGAACTGGGCAGAAGAAGAGTAATCTCCTATAAGAAAATAATTGCTCCAAGTTACATCACACGCAGGATCCTGTGCTGAGTGAAGTGAAACTTGATTCAACCTAAAAGAAAAAAAAATTAAGTAATTAGGTTCATCAAAGAGTTTTTAAAAAGAGCTTTAAACACATTTTAATAGGAAGATGTAAGACAAGAAAAACACAGGCACACATTTAGGTAACAGCCCAAGAGCCTTTTCTGGATATCAATGTTTAATAAAATTCCTATCACAGGCTCATAGAATGATAAAGCTAAAAGGGATCTTAGAAATTATCCATTCCAGCCCCATTAACTTTACAGATGTAGAAACTGAGGCTCAGAGAGGGTATGACTTGCCCAAACATGGTTGATGGCAAAACTGGGACTAAAATTCAACTCTCCTAGTTCCTAGACTGATACTCTTTCTCCACCAGACTGCCTCTATTTGATGGACAGTTTTGTATATGTGACATACTGAAATAAAATGATTTAGCTGATAAAAATTATTGATTATTAACTAGAATCGAATAATCTCACACACACACTAATGCTACTTTGACATACAGGCTTTTGTTTTGTTGACTGTCTAGACTTGTTGTGGATCCCCCAAGGTTTAGCTGTTAAAACATTAACAGCACACCCAATAAGAATCCACATCAAGTTTAAATGAATCAAGTTTTGAGATATAAAATTCTATTTCAACAGAAGAAACTATATATATTTCATTTTACAGAAACAGATTCCTAAATTTTTGTGAACTGAATTTTTGCTGATCTTGGTTTTTAAAGATTACACTAAGGAAGGAAGTGTAGCTTATTTCATACTAATAATAATCAGTTCAATAATTTATCCTTTTGGAAATATTTCATTTTCATGCATTGTGTTTGCTTAAAATGAGGCACAGTGTAACTCTCCAAACATGGCACTAAGAATTATTATTTTTGATTCTTAAAGCAATTAACAAGCATTATTAAGGAACTTCTATGTACCAGACACCATATGATATATATATGAAAATACAAAAATGAAGCAAATTTACAACTGAAAATCTTATTGCAGAAACATAAATATAAACACACACACACACACACACGTGCGTGAAAAGTGCAAAATATTGAAGAAAAACAAGAGGGAAGAAGAGAGGATGGATAAACACACTTACCTGAATGGATAAGCAAAGGCAGCTTCAACTGTACCATTGTAATTAGTCCTATTTGGGCAGGAAATTCTGAAACTTGTCTTGCCCTTAAAACCTCCACAAGTGGCAAAAGAAAAAATGGAAGCTACCTACATAAAAATTGAGATAGGACAAAGGAAAGAATTTATTCTCTTAAACAGCCTTAAAATCTTAACTATCAGAGCATTTTTAAAATAATGGACTAGAATTAAAACATAATTTAGAATAATGGATTAAAAACACTACACTATTACTGAGTATAATTGATACATAAATAACAACCTATATGGTTTACTATGATGAAGTCCATCTACCAGAGAGGCAAGTATGGTATGGTAGATTGAGCACCAGTCTTAGAATCAGGAAACACTTAAGTTGGGTACAGATTCTGTCATTTCCTAGCTCTGTGACTGTGAACATATCACTTAACCTTTCTAAACCTCAGTTTCCTCATATATAAAATGAACACTGTACATGCTTATCTACTTTACGGATAGTAATGAACAAAGTCTGTAAACTATTAAATGATATGGAAATCTGAGCTATTACTATTAAATATTGCAGTGGAGTTTAATAGACAGCCATGGCTTTTTAAACATGTCACTACCTTTATTACTTTTTTGCAAGAAGCTTTTTTTAAGTCAGGCACAGAAAGGGAAGGCCAATACTGGGGTGGGGGGAGGGTAGGCTGGAGGAAATGGGAATACTTTAAGAGGTTTAGAAGGCATGTAAGAATTCTCAAATATGAAAAATATTATAGAGAAACACTTCGCCTCTGACACATTTTAAATTCAACTAATTACTAATACAATAATTTTTCAGGATACTTTCATTGGGTTATATGTGTGAAGAGGTAACTCGTCTGAATACTTTGTGAAGTCATAACGCAATGAAGTCACAAGTTAAATCATAGGATCAGAAATAAAGAGGACATGGAGGTGACTAGTCCAAGTTACCTGGTAAGTAGCAGAACAAGGCATATAAATCCAAGTCCTCTGCCTCCAAATCCAGCACTCCTCCCACTGTACCATACTGATTCAAAAGCTACAATATGATAGTAGTCTCCCTGTCCTCCTTGGACATCTCATACCCTGGTATGGAGGTGACCAGGAGTAAAGAACATGCCAATGAAGCACAAATGCTGGGCACCAGGGTCTTACTTAGCTGTAAGGCCATCAAAGCCCTTCATGACGTAGGTCTCTCCTACCATTTCCACCCTTCTTACACAACTCTTCAATCCAGTGACAGTTTCCTGGCTGTTCTTTGAACAAGATACTCCATCTCTCAACTCGGTGCAATTTTCCCTGGTTGTCTCCCCGCCCTGCCCCATGTCTGGAATGCTCTCCTCACCTCACTTCTGTTTACCGACCCTCTGGTTCTCTTTAAGTCCCATCTAAAGTGTCATCTAGAAGCCTTTCCCAATCCCTCTGATTTCTTTTTTTTTTTTTTAAAGCAATTGGGGTTAAGTAACTTGCTCAAGGTTACACGGCTAGTCATTATTTATGTGTGGGTGCTCGTTTTCTGAGGCCGGATCTGATCTCGGGTCATCCAAACTCCGAGGCCGGCGCTCTTACTCACTCTCGCACCTAGCCCTTTAGGGCAATTGGGGTTAAGTAACTTGCCCAAGGTTACACGGCTAGGTTTTTGTTTGTGCGGATTAAGTGTCGGAGGCCGGCTCCGAACTCAGGTCCTTCTGATTCCAGGGCCGGCGCTCTATTCACTGCGCCACCTAGCCGCCCCCTCTGATTTCTTATACGTCTAGATAGAGATCTTCCCCACTAGGCTTCGAGGTCCTTGAGTAGGTGACTATCTCTTTTGCCTCTTTTTGTATCACCAGTGCCGGATGCATTGTAGGTGCTTAATAAATGTTTAGTGACAGAGGAGTAGAGTGAATCTATACATCACTAAGTCACAAGCTCAGCACAATAATGGCTGCCACCAAAAGATTTGTTTTGCGACAAAACATCATAAAGCCACCTAATGAGACTATAGGAAGGCAATGTTTTGTGTCTGTTTAAAGAGTATCCTATACAGAATAAATCACAGATCTTTCAAAAGTGTAACAGTAGTCTATAAAGGGAGAGTAAGCAGCAAGTATCGCTAAGGTATGGTTCAGGGATTAAAAAGAAATGCAGGGGCCCTTCCAGTTAGTGATTTATAATCTAGGGAGATAAAACATATAAGCTGAATATACATGTATGTGAATGGATATATGGACACACAGTGGCATATTCCAAATGATTAACAGGCCAGTGATCTCCAAACTACTTTGATCATGTACCTCTAATATATGCACATTTACTTATAGATCATGCACATAAAGTCCAGTTATGTACATTATAAAACTTAAAAAAAAGATGGAATAGCATTAGTTACTTGATCCTAGGTTGAAGAAGAAAACTTGAAGTTTAATGAGTAGAAAAGTGTCATCGTTAGACTTGTGGTGAAGAAAGTTACTTATCAGTGGTATGAAGAATGGTCTGGAGAGGGAAGAGAAGAAACTACTCAAAGAAGTGAGGGGTGACAAAGTCCTGTACTAGGGTGGGGACTGTGAGAGGCAAGAGAAAGGGACAGGTATAAGAGATGCTAGGGAAGCAGAAATGACAAGATTTGGCAGCTGAATGAGTACATGGGAGGAGGGTTAAGTGGTGAGTCAAGGAGGATGGCACACTTGACAATAATATAGAGCTGGGTTTTGGGGGGAAAGGTGGCAAATTCTATTTTGGAAATGTTGAGTCAGAGATGCTTACCTAACATACAGTCTGAAATGCACAATACACAGTTTTTATGTGAAAGAGAAGTGGGTGCAAGGTGTAAAAAAATCCATGACATTCCATCAAGGAAGAATAAAATCACCATGCAATAGTGAGAGCCCAGTTGTAATCAGGTAACACGAATCTGTAGTGAGCTGCACAACCTCCTCCAGGAGTAGATAGTTTATACTCGAACTGGTCGTCAACTACAGAGCTAAGACTATAAGAACAAAGATGCCAGAGTAATGGATTGGAAGAAGGAAGAATGAGGATGTAATCACAGTGTGCATCAAAAATATGTTTAAGATTTAGAAGACTCATCAGGAGACGTGGAAGGAAATGAAACCAAGAAGGAAAATTCCAGAGGTTAGGTTCATGAAAGTGGTACAATTTTAGGCAACTAGTTGGATTTATAATAGCAAGGTTGGGTTGGTTCGGTAAAAGGAAAATTACACATAAAATGGACCATATTAACTGTAAAAACAATAAAAATCTGTGGTTATATCAACAAAGGCAGCTTCCTGACATAAACCCAATCTATCACCCAAATTTGGGAAGTTGGAACTAGGAGAAATTAGGTTTAGATCAACACACACCACAGTAAGTTCAAAATAGATATAAATGTCTTATAAACAAATTAGGGGAGAACAGAAGGGATACCTTTCATAACTATGGACAGGGGAAGAGTTCTTGCCTAAAAAACAGAAAGGACCAAAGTTAACAAAATCGACAATTTGGCTTAGGTATAACTGCAAAGTAATTGCACAAATAAAAGCATTACAGTTAGAATTAGAAGGGAAACAGTTAATGGAGAATGCCTGAGGATTCATAGCAAATTTTTCTCATAAAGGTCTCATGCTGGAAATATGTAGAGAACTGATCAAAATAAATAAGATCAAGATACATTCCTCAAAAGGTAAAATGGTCAAGCAGGAGTTCAGTTCTAAAGAAATGCAAGGTGTCAACACCATATGAAAAAATGCTCCAAGCCACTAATAATAATAGAAAATAGTTTGCAAACTAAACTCTGAGGACATACATCAATATTTATCAGGTAGGCAAAGATGATGAAAAAGGAAAATGGCAATTGTAGGAGGGAATGCTATACTAAAACACACTTTTGATAGGACCAAAGTCATTAAAAATCTCTAACGAACCAATACCGCAGCTATTAAGCACACACCTCCACAGGGAAGAAATTTTAAATTGTAGCACTTTGTAAACAAAATGGCTGTCCGAATTATTATGCATTGCTGGTGGACTTGTGAACTGGTCCAAACATTCTTGAAAGCAATTTGGCACTATACCCCTCAAATTATTAAACTGTTACATAACCTCTAGCCCAGTGAGACCAGTGGTAGGTATATATCCCAAAGAGATCAAACAGGAAAGGACCCATATGCACTTAAAAAATATGTAGAGCAGCTATTTTTAGTGGTACCAAAAACCTGGAAATTAAGCGATGCTCATCAACTGAAGGAATGGCTAAACCAGGTATAATACACAAATGTAAAGGGATACTTCTATGCCCTAAAACAATGGTTTGGGGGATGGTTTCAGAGAAGACTAGCAAAAAAGGCAAACAACTCTGAGATGACTCTGAAAAGTTCTTAAAAAAAGGCTTTAAGAACTCTTTAAATGCAGAGACCAGAAACCTCCCATCAGAGGTTATGGACTCAGTGGGAAGTCTGAGATACTTTCCTGGACATGGCCAATGTGGGGATTGGCTCTATATGACTGTGTATATTTGTTATGATGGTTCTGCTTTTCTTTTTTCCCAGTGGAAAAGCAGGTAGAGAAGAAAATACATGTTAATTAGAAAAAAAAAAGTCAAGTGCCCAACAATTGGGGAACTCACAGTTTACAGTTGAAAAAACACATAAACAAGTATGTACATGGAAGATAACCCCAAAGGAAAGGCACTGGGTAGTGGAAGGAATGCAGCACACCAGGAAATGCCTCTTACAGAAAGTGGGATATGAGCCCAATCTTGAAGGAGGCCCGGATGGTGGTGGTGAGACAGGAGGCATTCCATGGATGGAGGACAGTCAATAATCAGATTGTTGCTGGATTTAAAGGTATGTAGAAAGGGCAAGGACAGCTTTGAGGTGGCACAATAGAGTGCTGGGCCAGGAGTCAGGAAGACTCACCTTCCTAATTTCAAATCAGTCCTCAGATACTTATTAGCTGTGTGACCCTGGGCAAATCATTTAACCCTGTTTACATCAGTTTCTCATCTGTAAAATGGCAAACTACTCCCAGTATCTTTGCCAAGAAAACAAGAAGATGTAACAAAAAGTCAGACACAACTGAAAAATGACTAACAACAACAGAAATGAGAGAAATATGAGATTATATCTGATGCTAAGAGAGATGATGGCATTTACTGAGTAAGGGAGTAGTGACATGGTCAGATCTGCCCTTCAAGGAATTATTGGTGGCTCTGTGGAAGACTGAGTGGGGAAGAGATTTGAAGCAGGAATTAGAGGACTACCTTGTCTTAGGTCAGAGGTGATGAAAGTGGTGGCTGTGTGACTGGAGACTAGGACAAGTTAAGAATTACATGCAAAGTGAAATAAACAGAACCAGAAGAACTACTTATAAAGTATTTACAATGCTGTACAAGAAAACAACTTTTAAAGACTTAAGACCTTTGAGCAAAAGTTTAGTCAGTCATAACTCCCAAAGACAGAAGAAAAAGCATACCCCCTAAAACTCGATGGACTGTAAAATGAGACTTTTCCGTCACAATCAATACAAATTTGCTTTACTTAATAACGTTTGTTACAAGAGGTGGTTTTTATTTGGAGAAGGGAAGAGAACTCAGTGATGCTTTTTTTAAAAAAAAAAAAAGGCAAGAAAAGAACTGTCAATGAAACATTAGAAAAACAAACAGAAGAGCGCAGAAGGAAGTCCATAAGGTGACAAACTGACAGGCAGGACAATATTGGTACTAAATATATTAAATCGAGATGATCAAAGGTGCAAACTCCAAGAGGAGATAGATGGGAAGGGATCAAATGGGCAAGTAGAAGAGCTGGCCAGCAGAGTTAAGAGATTCCTCTGAAAGTAGAGTAAAAGAACAAAGAATGGGAGATGAGTCAAAGAACTGGGAACAAGAAACTTGTTGGAGTGATCTGTCAGTTCACAAGCATTTATTAGCACTATGTGTCAGGCACTGTGCTGTGCACTGAGGATACCAATAAAGTAAAAACAAAACACCCCATCCCTGTTCTCAAGGTGCTAAGTGGTGAAGTGGTGCCACAAAGACTCATCTTCCTGAGTTCAAATGTGGCCTCAAGACACTTACTAGCTATGTGACCCTGGGCAAGTCACTTAACCTTTGCTTCCATTCCTCATCTGTAAAATGAGCTAGAGAAGAAAATGGCAAATTATTCCAGCATCTTTGCCTAGAAAACACCAAACTGGGTCACAAAGAGTCAGACACAACTGAGAAATGACTGAACAAAAAAACTGCTTATGGAAAGATGAATGTAAAGAACTCAGAAAAAAAATAAAAAACAGCATCTACAATGGCAGCTATATAAAGGAAGATAACACTAAACACAACAGACAACACATGGTACTACCTTGTTAAGATTAAAGTGTAACATTCCTTACTTTTAACAAACAGTTGCATGTACCATTAGTTGTAGTTCCCACTTCCTACCAGCTACTGTGCTTTGGGACTTCATCAGGCTGGGTACCAACCAAACCTCTCCCCACCTCAAACCCACAAGTACCCCCACATATTTTAATTTTTTGTCTTTATTAATTTGTTCATTTACTTTGAGTTTACAAGATTCAGTTCCCCAGTTCTTCTGAGTTTCAAATTTTACCCCCCACCCCATGGTGGCATACAACCAGTTATAAGATCTGCAGATACTCTTACGTTATATATTGGTCAGGTTATAAAGAAGGATTGTATGGGATGGAATGAACAATGGGAAAGAGGTAACAAAACCAAACAAGAAAAAGAAAGAGAGCATGTAATTTGCTTCAATCTGCATTCAAGCTCTGTTCTTTCTAGTTATTTCGCTGGATATAGGCATCTCTCTCCATCATGAGTCTTTTGGGATTGACTTATATCACTGCATTGCTGAGAAGAGTCCAGTCTATCAAAATTGGTAGTCACATATATGTTGTGTCTGTAATTGTGTATAAATTTCTCCTGGCTCTGTTCTTCTCACTCAGAATCAGTTTGTATAAGCCTTTCCAGGTAGATATGAAGTTCATCTGCTCCTTATTTCTTATGACACAATAGAATTCCATTACATGCATATACCACAACCTGTTTAGCCATTCCCCAATTGACGGGCATCCACTTGATTTCCAATTCTTTGCCACCACAAAAAGAGTTGCTATAAATATTTTTGTACATATGGGTCTTCTTCCCCCTTTCTGTGATCACTTTGGGATACAGCCCTAGAAGTGGTATTGCTGGATCAAAGGATATGAAATTACTAGCCCTTTGGGCATAGTTCAGATTTCTCTCCAGCATGGTTGGATCAGTCCATAACTCCACCAGCAGTGTATTAGTGTTCCAATTTTTCTACATCCTCTCCAGCATTTATTATCTTCCTGTTTTGTCACCTTAGCCAATCTGACTGGTGAGATGTGGTATCTCAAGAGTTGTTTTGATTTGCATTTCTCTAATCAATAGTGATTTAGAGCATTTTTCATATGTTTATAGATATCCTTAATTTCTTCCTCTGAGAACTGCCTGTTCATACCCTTTGACCATTTATCAACTGGAAATAAATTGTATTCTTATAGATTTGACTCAAATCTCTGTATATTTTAGTAATGAGGCCTTTATCAGAGACATTGGTTATAAAATTTCTTTCCCAATTTCCCATATCCCTCTTAATTTTGGTTACATTGGCTTTGTTTGTACAGAAGCTTTTCAGTTTCATGTAATCAAAATTATCCATTTTGTATTTTATAATGCTCTCTAAATCTTGTTTGGTCATGAAATCTTCCCCTCTCCATAAATCTGACAGGCAAACTATTCCTTGCTTTCCCAGACTGCTTACAGTATCATCCTTTATACCTAGATCATGCACCCATTTAGACTTAATTTTGGTATACAGTGTTAGATAATGGTCTATGCCCAGTTTCTACTACACTATATTCTAGTTTTCCTAACAGTTTTTGTCAAATACTGAGTTCTTATCCCCAAAACTGGGATCTTTGGGTTTATCAAAGATTAGATTATTATAGTCATTGACTGCTGAGTCTCATGAACCCAATCTATTCCATTGATCTACTGCTCTATTCCTCAGCCAGTACCAAGTAGTTTTGATTACTGCTGCTTTATAATAAAGATTAGAATCTGGTATAGCTAGGCCACCTTCCCTAGCATTTCTTTTCATTAATTCCCTTTATATTCTGGACCTTTTGTTCTTCCAAATGAATTTTGTTACTATTTTTTCTAGGTCTATAAAATAATTTTTTGGTAAATTGATTGGTATGGCACTAAATATGTAACTTAACTTAGGTAAAATTGTAATTTTTATTATATTAGCTTGACCCAGCCATGAGCAACTGATGTTTTTCCGATTAGTTAGATCTGACTTTATTTGTGTGAAAAGTGTTTTGTAGTTGTATTCATACAGGTCCTGGGTTTGTTCTGGCAGGTAGATTCCCAAATATTTTATAATGTCTATATTAACTTTAAATATCTATCTCTTGCTGTTGGATTTCATTAGAAATATACAGAAATGGGGGCGGCTAGGTGGCGCAGTGAGTAAGAGAGCCGGCCTCGGAGTTGGGATGACCCGAGATCGAATCTGGCCTCAGAAAATGAGCACCCACACATAAATAATGACTAGCCGTGTAAACTTGAGCAAGTTACTTAACCCCAATTGCTTTAAAAAATTAAAAAAAAAAAAGAAATATACAGGAATGGGACGGCTAGGTGGTGCAGTGAATAGAGCACCAGCCCTGGAGTCAGGAGGACCTGAGTTCAAATCCGGCCTCAGACCCTTAATACTTACTAGCTGTGTAACCTTGGGCAAGTCACTTAACCCCAATTGCCTTGCCGTCCCCCTTCCAAAAAGCAAATATATATATATGTATATATGTGTGTATATGTGTATACACACACACACACACACACACACACACACACACACACACACACACACACACAGGAATGCCAAGGATTTATGTGGGTTTATTTTATATCCTGCAACTTTGCCAAATTTATTTATTGTCTCAAGTAGTTTTTTACTTGATTCTTTAGGATTCTCTAAGTATATAATCATATCATCTGCAAAGAGTAATAACTTGGTCTCTTCTTTGCCTAATTTGATTCTTTTTTCTTCTCTAATTGGGACTGCTAACATTTCTAGTACCAGATTGAATAAGAGGGGTGATAGTAGACACCCTTGTTTCATCCCTGATCTTAATGGAAATGCTTCTAGCTTATCCCGATTATAATACTTGGTGATGGATTTAAATAGATGCTACTTATTATTTTAAGGAAGGCTCCATTTCTTCCCATACTTTCTAGTGTTTTTAATAGGAATGGATGTTGTACTTTGTCAAAAGCCTTTTCTGCATCTATTGAGATAATCATGTGGTTTGTTCTAATTTTATTGTTGATATGATCAATTATACTGACGATTTTCCTAATATTAAACCACCCTTGCATTCCTGGAATAAATCCTACCTGATCAAAGTATATTATTCTTGTGATAAGCTGCTGTAGTCTTTTTGGAAATGTTATTTAAAATTTTTGCATCTATATTCATGAGGGAAATTGGTCTATAATTTTTTTTCCGTTTTATCTCTTCCTGATTTAGTTATCAGTACCATGTTTGTGTCATAAAAGAATTTGGTAGGACTCCATTAATTTTCCCAAATAGGTTGTAGAGTATTGGAATCAATTGTTCTTTAAATGTCTGATAGAATTCTCTAGCAAATCCATCTGGCCCTGGAGATTTTTTCCTAGGGAGTTCAATGGTGGCTTGTTCAATTTCTTTTTCTGAGATGGGGTTAAGTAATTTACTTCCTCTTCAGTTAATCTGAGCAGCTTATATTTTTGTAAATATTCATCCATTTCACTAAGACTATCAAATTTATGTGCATATGATTTGGCAAAATAATTCCTAATTATTGTTTTAATTTCCTCTTTATTAGAGGTAGATTCACCCTTTTCATTTTTCATACTCATAATTTGGCTTTCTTCTTTCTTTTTTATCATATTGGCTAAGGGTCTATCAATTTTATTGTTTTTGTCATAAAACCAGCACTTAGTTTTATTTATTAATTCAATAGTTTTCTTAATTTCAATTTTATTAATCTCTCCTTTGGTTTTCAAGTATTTCTAATTTAGTATTTAATTATGGATTTTAAATTTGTTCCTTTCCTAGCTTTTTCAATTGCATGCCCAACAACCTCCCTTTTCTCTAATTTATTCACGTATGTATTCAGGGATATAAAACTTCCCCTAAGAACTACCTTTGCTGCATCCCACAAATTTTGGTATGTTGTCTCATTACTGTCACTTTTGAATGAAGTTACTGATTATTTCTATGATTTCTTATTTGACCCACTCATTCTTTAGGATTAAATTGTTTTGTTTCCAATTAGTTTTTAGTCTGTCTTTCCATGGCCCTTTACTGCATATGATTTTCATTGCATCATGATCTGAGAATGGTACACTTAATATTTCTGCCTTTCTGCACTGTATTGTGAGATTTTTATGTCCTAGCAGTCAATTTTTGTGTATGTGCCATATACCTCTGAGAAGAAGGTATATTCCTTTTTATCTCCATTCAGTTTTCTCCAGAGATGTATCATACCTACCCTAAGATTCTATTCACCTTCTTAACTTTCTTGTTTATTTTGAAGTTGAATTTATTGTCCCCCACTAGTATAGTTTTGCTATCTATTTCTTCCTTAATTCCCTTACCTTCTCCTCTAGGAATTTAGATGCTATACCACTTGGTGCATATATATTAAGTAATGATATTGCTTCATTCTTGATGGTGCCTTTTAGCAGGATATAGTTTCCTTCCTTATCTCTTAATTAGATCAATTTTTGCTTTTGCTTTATCTGAGATAAGGATTGCTACCCCTGCTTTTTTTACTTTAGCTGAGGCATGATATATTTTACTCCAACCTTTTACCTTTACCCTGTGTATATCCCTCTGTTTCAGATGTGTTTCTTGTAAACAGCATATTGTAGGATTATGGTTTTTAATTCAGTCTGCCTGCCTCCATTTTATGGTAGAGTTCATCAGTTATGATTACTATCTCTTTCCCTCCATCCTATTCCCTTGCATGTTTATGCTTTTATTTTTCTCCCCTTCTCCCTTCTCCTCCTTAAAGAGTTTTCCTTTTGACCACTGCCTCCCTCATTATTCCCTTCTTATCAGCCCCTCCCTTTTCCTCCCTTCCAATCCCCCCCTTTCTCAGCCCTTCCCCCTTCCTACTGCCTGTAGGATATTTTTATACTTATATTATTTTATATGCATGTTATTTCTTCTTCGCACCAAGAGTGACAGGAACAAATCTCATGCAAAGCTCCTCTCCCCTCCCCTCTTTCTGTCTATTATATGTTTTGTGTCTCTTCTCGATAGAGTCCAATGCTGGTTGTGTCATTCTCTCCTTGCACCAGAACCAATGAGGGAAAAGCTCATATAAAACTCATCTCCCTCCCTTCTTTCCCTCTGATATATTGTTTTTATGCCTCTTTGTATGGCATAATTTACCCTTTTCCACTTCATTCTTTCCTTTTCTTCCACTGCAGTCCCTTTGAAGCCATTACTAAGGTTTTGTTATTGTCATTTTGTGTAATTCATACTTGTACCCTCTACTTGTCTATAAACAGTTTGCTCTTATTAAATAACAGGATATATGTGTGTGTGTGTGTGTGTGTTTTCCTTGTTTACCTTTCTATGTCTCTCTCTTGCATCTCATAATTGGAGGTTGAATTTTCCATTGAACTTTTAGAAAGGTCTGGAGATCTGTTATATCATTGAATGACCATCTCCTTGCCTGGAAGAATATGTTCAGTTTCACCAGGTAGGTGATCCTTGGTTGTCTTGCAAAAAATTGTATTCTACTTCTTCAGATCTTTCAGTGTAGAGGTTACCAAATCCTGTGCCATCCTCACTGTGGTTCCATGATATCTGAATTGTTTCTTTCTGACTGCTTGTAGTATTTTCTCCTTTACCTGGTAGTTCTGGAGTTTGGCCACAACATTTCTTGGACTTTTCAACTTGGGATCTCTTTCAGGAGGTGTCTGGTGGATTCTCTCAATTTCTATTTTACCCTCTGGTTCTAGTATTTCAAGGTAGTTTTCCTTGATAAGCTCTTGGAAGATGTTGTCCAGGCTCATTTTTTTCATCATCATTTTTCAGTAGGCCTATGATTCTCAGATTATCTCTCTTGGATCTGTTTTCCAAGTCAGTTATTTTTCCATTGAGATATTTTACCTCTTTTCCTAATTTTTCATTCTTGATGTTTTATTTGACTAATTCTTGGTTCCTCAAAGAGTTATTCGCTTCAATTTGATTGATTCTAGTTGTTAGCGAATTATTTTCCTTGGTTAGTTTTTGGAGCTCCTTTTCCATATCACACATTTTTCTTTTTAAGTAGTTGTTTTCTTCATTGTAATGTTTTTCTAATTTTACAATTTTGATTTTAAAAGAATTACTCCTTTTATCTTATATCTCTCTCATTTGGCTTTCAAAGTTCCTTTTGAGCTCATCTAAGAATGCTTTCTGTGCTTGAAACCAGCTGTGGGTGTGGAGTCAACACTGTCTCCCTCTGAATTTGGTTCCTCCCTCTCACCATAGTAGGACTCCAGTGTCTTTGTCTTTGCAGTCTCCTTTTAACCCATTTTGAGGCAGGGTCCTAGCCATACCCTTCCTCTAGGGTTCCCAAGCTTTTACTGTTTAAGGCTTTGCCCTGGGGCAATAATTACTGTGCTCTGCCATCCTGGTTCCTGGAGGTCCAGATAGGGGCTTTTTAAATTTCTGGGCTGTGGATTAGTAGTCCTGGTAGCAGCTGCTGCCCTGTCAGGGGTCCTGCATTTGATTCTTACCCTGCTCTGTCCAGTCCCAGCCCTGTGGTGATAGGCCTGGCAATGGCCCTTGTGGTTGGTGGGTCAACTTGCTGACCCATTGCTCCGGCCTCTGTGCACCCTACCCTCACATATTTTTAGGCTTCCTTTTGTGGGTGGTCTTCCCTCATTAGATCATTAGTTTATTGATGGCAAAGGCTGTCTTTGTCTTTATTAGTACTTGGATCCCCAGGGTTTAGTTATAGTTCCTGGCACATAGTAGATGCTTAATATTATTAATTACTCTTTAGTGTTATTTTCCTTGTTTTTGAGGAATATGCTTTGTAAATTTGTCAGCTGTGTTAAATCAAAATTCATCAATAACAAGAAGATAAACTTTAAAAATTGGATGTGATGATATAGTCTAAAGAAAATGAGTACCCTAATAAGTTGCAGAGATAGACTGGAGATATAAATAACAAGAGCTGAAAAGGTTGATAAACTCATAGGTCTGGGTCCTTTAACTAGACAGCAACACCTATACAAAAAAGGAAAAGATTAGAGGAGAAAAAAAAAAACTAAGTCAGATACAAACTCCTTAAAAAAAGGAAGGCAGGGAAGCCAGTAGATTTTAGTGATAAGGAGACTGAAAAAGGTGACAAAGGACAGGTCTGAAAAGAGCAGTAAGACATGAATGAAAGAAGAAACAGCACTAGTAAGAAATGAAGTATCCGGTTTCTACTTCGTAGTAGGTTAATCACACTTGTATGACAAAGGAGATTTTGTTAACAATTAGGGAGGAGAGGCTGTTCCATAGGACATAAAGAAAGAGGGCAAAGGAAAGAGGGGCTGGAAGTAATAGAGTTGAATTTGTACTGGCATGAAATTTAGAAAATGAAAAGGGTTTTTTATACAGGCTGATGGTAAAAATAAAGATCTTTGTCTTCTTAGAAGGAACGAATTGCTACTATGTATGCATATTATCTCTTAAGATTTTAAAATTTTCTAGCATTATAAAGGGCATTCTCCTTAAAAATAACTTGGGTTTTTTTTTTTTTTGAAGTCAGAAGTTATTTCAAAGGAACTTTTGTACATCTCCAAATTAAGTTTCTGTTCTGTTTCTAACACTGTCAGAAATATATTACAAAGGTGGGGGGACTGGGGTGGACTGTCAAACTGAAACGATGTGTTCGTTAGTTCTCAACTATTTCCCCCTTCTTCCACCTTCATTTTTGAAAAAAGAACAACAAAAACTTTTAAAGAGAAAAGTTTATTTTTTCTTTCCTAAACTTTTTCCTGAAATAAGCAAGAGGAGACTTTAAATTCAATCATATTCTTCCCCCCTTTACTTAACCAGAAATTATTTAATGTTCATTATGTGCCAGGCACTATGAAAAGATTATTTTATTTTTTACAAAGGCTAAAATCAAGTAGCCTATGATCAAGTAGTATAATTTGTTGGGAAGAGAAAACTAAAATGCATTTAAAAAGTACAACCCACAAAACTTTTTCTTAATAGTAAGCTAAAGTCCTGCTCAAATACCTTCCTTGTGGTACAGAAGCTGGCCCTAGGCTCTCAGACTATACCAGCAGTACACAAGATCTATGGAGCTGAAAAGTTTTGCATACAGTCCCAGGAACAGACTACCACTTTTCTGTGTGAAAGTTAAATACATAAAGACTCATAGCTAGTAAAGGGTAGCTATTGCATGAAACAAACAAGGCAATCCATAAAACAAAGGAAAATACAAAATGGCCCTGTCTCCCTTTCAGTACTCTCCTATGTCATCACTCCTGTTCTGGCTTTACTTTCTGTCCCTATTGCTTATGATCAGTGCATAAGCACATATTAAGTGCTTAACAAATCCTTGAAGACTGATTATATCCTTTCAAGTGCCTTCCTTTTTCAATGTATCCTCCACATGGTTGATTAAAATAATCTTCCCAAGATACAGTTCTTGGTTACCCTACTCAAAACCTTTAGTTGTTCACTGTTTGTTTGTCTCTAGAATAAAATGCAAATGCTTCAGGTGGATTAAATTCAAGGCTTTCCAGGATCAGGCTCCATCCTATCTTTCCAGTTTTATTTCACATTACTCTCTCTCACATACTTAACTTTTAAATTAAAGTTGCTATACTGTCTGTTCCCCAACTAAAGTTCCCATTTCCTGCCTCCATGCCTTCACGTAGGTTCTCCCCCCATCTGATAAGCATTCCTTTCTCATCTCCATTCTCAGAATCCTTATCTTCCTTTGAGGATGAGCTTAGGTGTCAATTACAGGAGGACTATCCAGATTCTCTCCCAATTTTTTAGTGCTTTCTTCTGCCTCAAATCTTTTACATTTACATACATATCCCTTCTTCAAGGGCAGGCACAGCCAGTTTTTTCTCTTTGAATGTGACAAGCACTGTAAGTGCTTAATGATGGTTTGCAGTAGTTGTCAATAGCAAATTACTACAGTTTAGTAATATAGAGTAGAGAAATACGAGTTTGATTGCTGATAGGTTGCAAATATCTTCTTAAATAGATCTTAATCATATCTAATATGATCTTTCACTAGATTAAAAAAGTTACTCATAGCTTGAGCCATTCCTAACTTCCCCCTTTCTCTTATCCTGAACAAAAGAATGTTCACTAAAGCAACAACAAAAGGTAAACTGAATTAATTCTAAGTTTTTTCCTAAGCAAATAAGTTTATGTAATGCATGTTACAATCTTAGCGTATCATACAAATGTCAGCTTTTTATCAGGACTATGAATGAGCTTCTAAGAATTGTTTCCTTGTTCATCCCAGAATCTAGTCACCTTTAGAAGTCGAATCTTAATGTTTTGCAGGTTCCTATACACAGGAATTACAAATACTAGGTTCCTCATTTATATGCATTTTCCTCTTGATGTTCCTATAATTAGTACAAGAATTATTATATACATACTTCAGAGCCTCAGAGAAGCCAAGTGCCTTGCCAATGGTCTAATGTGTGCTGAAGCAGTGACCTGAATTTCTAACTCCAAGTTTAGTTTTTTTTTTTTAACTGTAACATAATGTAGTAATTACAGCAATTTTAATAACCCCTGGCATCCTTTTTCATTTCCTTTTTGTCATACATTTCAGGGTTTTTAATCAACCAGTAGCATTACTTGAGTCACAGGCAAAGGCCAATGTTCTAATTAGAAACTGAGAATGCTATGTTAAATGTTATCCATGTCCCCCAACAACCCTCCATTTCTATTATTTTCCATTCACTTACTTAGAGTTGCTAGTTAAAACATAACCCTCCTCCCTTGCTGCTCTTTTCTCACATAACTCTTTCCCTTGCTGGGTTCTCCTTTTTACTCCACCTTTATATGCCTTTTAAAATAAAAGTCACTTGCAATACCTCTACTGGAACACTCTCCTAACAGGGTCTATTCTTTCATTCCTCCCAGTTCAGGGGGAGAAAAGGGATCAGAATGTTGGATCTAGAGTCAGGATTCAATAGAGATCACTTCCCTTTAATACTTAATGGTTCTATGGCCTGTTCTTAGGGAAGTCACAATCTCTCTTGACATCAGCTTCCTTTTGTAAAATAAGGTAAATTATCTCTAAACCTTCTTCCTATTGTAAATCCTAGGATCCTAGCTTTATGAGCTTGGATAAGTCATTTAAAGACTTCTCATTTGGCTCATAACCTGTTACAGATCTTTCTACTGATGAAGTGAGGATGGTTCTTATTCTCAGAATTTTTGTGAGAAGGCTGCTTTCTAAACCCTGAAGCACCGTAACTGTTATCCACCAAGCAACCTATCTTCCTTGGAGAGTCACACCATGCACACTATGCCAGCCTCTGCTCATCCTTTGAAGTCATCTACCAACTTCAAGAATACTTTCCCACTTTACTCAATGATTTAGCAATTGGCTAATGATTACTTGATGATCTAAATCCTCAGAATTTCTTAACTATCTCCGCTCTGCTTAAAATCAACACTTTAAGACTTCATCATCTAGTCTAAATGTCCCTTTTATTTTTAGTTACACCTCCAGGATCTTGAACTCTTAAAAAAAATTCCCCTATGACCACAGCCTCTTATCTTTCCACATAAAATACTCTTCACTCCTGATGAACCTTTTCTTAGTCTTCATCCCAACCTCTAATCCCTTCATTTCTCTCTAATCAGCCCTATTCTAATTTCACTTACCCCTTCAACCATACTTCATGGTTGGTGTAATCAACAACAGTCTTGTTGGTGCTGCAGAATTCCTCACTCACTTGATTTTTAGCTGTACCAACCTTATTAACAACCAAATGAGGATAACCTTCACCACATCTGCTTTCTAGCTTTCTGGGCTCTAACAACAGAAACTGGTATTTTTGTATGTCTTGAAAATTTACAAAGGCCCTTTACATGCATTATCACATTTGATCCTTACAAACACTCTGAAGGGTTATAGGTATTTTTGTCCCCATTTAATGGATAGAAAACTGAGAGGTTATGACTTCTCATTTACAGATATTAAATTGAGGCTCTGAAAGGTTGACATTTAAGCACCTTAGATAGAATTCAGTTACTTCCTGATCCAGTGATTTCATCACACCAACTTGCTGAATAGGTCCTTTACAACACAGTAATGCTGTATGACCTCATATCTAAAACCTCAAGGCTATACATTCCCTCACAATGGTTGTTCCAATCCTTTTTCATTGTTTTCAAACTCTCTCAATCTCTACCTTCAGAATCTCACAAAGACTACTCTATTGAAATTAAGGAACTCCCTCAACTCTATTCATATCCTCAAAATAGTGTCACTTCTTTCCCTTCCTTTTTGCAAGGTTAACTCTTACCACCTACCTGGGTTCTTGACTTTGCACCATCCCTTCTTCCTCCCTTAAATTTTCTTGCTTGCAGGCTCACCCACTATTTCCTAGTTATTTCCATGGCAGGCTCCCTGCTCTCCAGCCACCACCTCTGACCCAGACTCAAGCTTTCATACAATGTGACCTGGACCTCTGATTCATGAGCATTCACTTTATCTTTCTAGTCTCTGGAAGAGCATATCACTTCCTATCTCTATGCTATGATGTGAGTTCTCCGACCCCCACCCCCAATTCTGGCCTCTAAAAATAGTAATCAGATCATCACAATTTCTGGAAAGGAGCAAAGACTGTCTTTTGCCTTTCTTTTTATTTCTACTGCTTAGGATAGTGCCTGACACATGATAGGTGCTTAATACTAGATGACCATGATTCCAATCATCATTCTCTCTCATTTTCCAATCAGAAACACCCCCTTTTAAGTAATTGTCTTCTACAATTAGAACAAAGATTTTCTTCTTTGCTTCTGTCTGCATTTCAATTTTTCTCCCATCTGTCAACAAAAACACTTAGCTCTCTGCCACATAAAATTATACCCTCACCCCACCACCTTAAAGCTCTCCTTCCTTTCACTGCTAACCACCTACAAAGAATTACATACAACTAGCTTTCACTACCTTGCCAGTTAGTCCAGCAATCTGGGTTCTGCCCTTACCACTACAAATGAAATTGTTCTTTTTCTTAAATTCCAAACTTGAAATTCCAACTGCCTAATGTATATATTAAACAAATGTCCTACTGGAACCTCAAATTCAACATAACCAAAACCCAAGGTATCTCTGACCCTAAATTATGTTCCTCTTCCTGACTTCTTGAATTTGTTCATTATACTATTATTCTTCCAGACAACCCCCAGTGTCTCAAAATCTCAGTCATCTGATTCTTCTCCCTCCAGTTTTCAACTGCCATATTTAGTTATCACATCTTTACAATTTAGCCTATATAGTATTATTACACATTTCAATTATATACTATTTATACTATTTCATTTTCCTTTCCTTGCCACCATCCTAACTAACTAACCTACCACCTATAATATTGCATCCTCCCAATTATGGGTCTGCCCAATAAACAGAGGGATAGTGTAGAGAGACAAGTACAGACTCCTAAAATATTTTGGAGTCTGAGGGTGCCTATGTACTGTGACAAACATTTTATTACCCATGTAGTAGTCTGTAGGTGTCTGCTGATACAGAGAAGTATACTGCATTTGGGGGAAGATGGCACAATGACAGTAGAGATCATAGGACATTTACTGTATATAACTTATATGACTAACCAATAGATATTAAATAGCCCATATGATTATATGTAATCTATGTACATTATGTATCAATACCTGGTATAACTTATAAAGGCTGAAAAATTAACCAGATAGAATGTAACAACTATAAAAATCCCCCTCTCCTTTGGCAAAGTGGCCCAAAATGACAAACTCCATAACCTGGCACAAATGCCCTAAAGGAGGAAGAGAGAGAGCAGAAAGGCAAACCAAAAGAGGAAAATACCTTTTGAAACTTCCAATTTCAGTGGAAGGTGCTAACTGAATGTAAGATATACCTTCCAAGGCTGGAGGAAGGGATGCATTAAAAAGAGACAGCCTGGAACAATGGAAAGAGATGTGGTTTCTGAGCCACAGTATAAAAGTTCAAATACTTTTATTGTTGTTCAGTGGTTTCAATCATATTCATCTCCCTGGAACCCCATTTTAGGAATTTTCTTGCCACAAGTACTGGAGTGGCTTGCCATTTCTTTCTCTAGCTCACTTTCCAGATGAGGTATGGAAGCAAACAGGGTTAAATGACTTGCCCAGAGTCACAGAGCCATTAAGTGTCTGAGGTCACATTTGAACTCACAAAGATGAGTCTTCCTGATTCCAAGCTTAGTATTCTATCCACTGTGTCACCCAGATGCCTGTACAAATCCTTTCTCTCTGATATTTACTACCTGTATAATCTTGGACAAGTCACTTAAAATCCAAGAATATATTTATATTTCAGATTTCACACAATTGTTGTGGGGAAACTGTTTTATAAATCTCAGACACAATATAAATTATCAATCTCATTTGAAAACTTCTGATGACTTCCCACACCCCTCCCTTTTTCTGACTGGACACTTGTGATTTCATTTCTATATGAACTGACAGTAAGGAAATTTCCTCTCTACCAATGCAAGTCAGTACCTGCTCTGCAACTAAGTCTTACATTACAGAGTACTGGGAGGCTATTGAAAAATTAAGTTGACTTGACCTGAGTATTATATCAGAGACAAGACTCAAAGCCACTGTATTCCTTAACTGAAGCTGGAACCCTATCACACCAAATTACCTCGCCTTTTTTCCCCAATAACTCCCTCCTTATTGCTTTATAAATAAACTCCAGAGGGGGCAGGGCCAAGATGGTGGCATAGAAGCAGGAAAACTCCCTGCGCTCCCCTCATAACCACCTCAAATACCTATAAAAGATGACTCTAAAACTTTAGGGCTACAGAACCCACAAAGTGACAAAAAGAAACAAACCTCCCACTGAAGACAGCTGGGCAGGTGGACAGCAAGGGTACATGGAAGCTTGCTAGGAGCAGAGTCCAGCCCCATGGGGGCCTTGGTTTTATCCTCAGGGTGGCCCAACCAGCCCCAGATGGAGGGATATCAGGAGAGTAGATCACCAGCAGCTGTGTCGGTTTCCAGAATTATCCACCCATAAATGCCAAAGACAAAGTGAGAGGTCAGTGTAGACTTTGGGAACAGGGAGTCCGGGAGTGTGGTCTGGCCTCTGCCCCCTGAGGTGTGGTGGCCAGCCACCACCACGTGGCTGCTTCAGAGCTCCGAGCCTACAGATTGTAGGGGGACCAAGCAACCATTCTGAGGGGTAATTGCTCTTGCTTTAACCTGCTTGGATCTGGATTGCTGTCTAGGGTGGAGGTTCTGGGATGGGTGACCAGGTGCCAGAGTGTGTGAAGGCTTCAGAGAGGGCAGGCAACTAATAGCTCTGGCAGTTGTGAAAACCCTAGCCATTTAGGACAAAGCTCTTCTCTCTGGAAGCAGA
Source organism: Gymnobelideus leadbeateri (assembly GCA_011680675.1). Taxonomy (NCBI): domain Eukaryota; kingdom Metazoa; phylum Chordata; class Mammalia; order Diprotodontia; family Petauridae; genus Gymnobelideus; species Gymnobelideus leadbeateri. The sequence goes on along the minus strand of WOXC01009449.1, from coordinate 197,812 downwards.
ATTCTACTGTGGCAAAAAACTCAAAAGACAAGTAACTGAGTGGCAACATGAGCAAGCAAAGAAAGCAAAGCAAGCACAGCAGTCAAACTTTAGATTCCTTTTTGGGGGACAAGAAGGATCAAAGTATGGAATGGCAGGAAGATGATGAAGTCAGAACTCCTGCACCAAAAGCTTCCAAGAAAAATATGAACTGGTTACAGGCCATAGAGGAGCTTAAAAAGGATTTTGAAAGCCAAATAAGAGAAGTGGAGGAAAAATTGGGAAGAGAAATGAGAATATTGCAAGAAAATCATGAAAAGTGAGTCAACAACGTGACTGAAGAATATAACACCTTAAAAAACAGACTAACTCAAATGGCAAAAGAGGCTCAAAAAGCCACTGAGGAGAAGAATGTCTTAAAAAGCCAAATTTGCCTGATGGAAAAAGAATCTCAAAAGCTTATTGAAGAAAATAATTCCTTCAGAATTAGTTTGGAGCAAATGGAAGATAATGACTTTATAAGAAATCAAGATACTATTAAATAGATCCAAACAAATGAGAAAATAGAAGGCAATGTGAAATATCTCATTGGAAAAACCACTGACCTGGAAAATAGATCCAGGAGAGAGAATTATTGGACTATCTGAAAGCCATGATCAAAAAAAGAACCTAGAAATCATCCTTCAAGAAATTCTCAAGGAAAACTGCCCTGGTATTCTAGAACTAGAGGGCAAAATAGAGGTTGAAAGAATTCACCAATCACCTCTTCAAAAAGATCCCAAAAAGAAAACTCCTAGGAATATTATAGCCAGGTCCCGCAGTTCCCAGATCAAGGAGAAAATATTACAAGCAGCCAAGAAGAAACAATTTGAATATTGTGGAAACACAATCAGGATAACACAGGACCTGGCAGCTTCTACACTGAGGGACTGAAGGGCTTGGAATATGATATTCCAGAGGTCAAAGGAGCTACGATTAAAACCAAGAATCATGTTTTAGGGAAAAATATGGTCATTCAATGAAATAGAGGACTTTTAAGCATTCTTGATGAAAAAACCAGAGTTGAATAGAAAATTGGAAATTCAGATACAAGAAACAAGAGAAGCATGAGAAGGTAAACAGGGAAAAGAAATCATAATGAACTTATCAAAGTTGAACTATTTACATGCCTACATGGAAAAACAATAATTGTAACTTATGAAACTTTTCTCAGTCTGAGGATTGTTGAAGGGAATATAAATATAAATATATATATGTGTGTGTGTATACATTCATATACATGTCTATATAAGAGGATATATGGGCATATGAATACAAAATATGAGTGTGTGTATACATATGTATACAGGTATTCATAGACAGGGGCACAGGACCAATTGAATAGGAAGGGATGATACTTCAAAGGTGAAATTGAGAGTTGAGAGAGGAATATAATGAGAGGAGATGGGGAGAGACAGAATGGGGTAAATTATCTCATATAGAATAGGTAAGGGGAAACTGTTACAATGGAGGAGGAGAACAGGAAGGCAAAAGGAATGAAGTCAACCTTACTCTCATTGAATTTGGCTTAGAGAGGGAATCACACACACACACACACACACACACACACACACACACACACACACACTAAATAGGGTATCTAACCCTACAGGAGAGTATGGGGGAAGGGGATGAGGCGGGGGGATGATGGAGGAGAGGGTAGATTGGGGGGGGAAGTTAGAAGCACACACTTTTGAAAAGGTACAGGGTCAAAGTAAGAGAATAGAACAAGTGGGTGGTGGGATAGGATGGAGGGAAATAGTCTTTCTTTCACAATATATCCACTATAGAAATGTTTTTGCATAACTACATGTGTACAACCTATATTGAATTGCCTATCTTCCTAGAAAGGGTGGGTGATAAGGGAGGAAGGGAAAGAATCTGGAATTCAAAGTTTTAAAATCAAATGTTTAAAATTATATATACATACATATGTATATATAATTATTATTATTTTTTACATGCAACTGGGAAATAAGACATACAGGCACTGGGCATAGAGATCCATCATGCCCTACTGGAAAAATCAGAGGAGGAATGGGGGAGGATATAGGAGAGAGCAGATTGGGGGAGGAGACATACAGTGGGATCGCTGTTTTGGGGTGGTGGGTGGGTGAAAGATGGGGAGAAAATTTGTAACTCAAAATCTTGTGGAAATGAATGATGTAAACTAAAAATAAACATAAAATTTAATCTTTAAAAATAAATAAATAAACCCCCAATTCCTTAGTTTGACATCCGAGTACTTCCAGAGTCTGGCCCCAACCTATCCTTTTCAGTTCTAGCTCACACTCCTTCCCTTCACATTCCTCATACTACAGCCAAACTTTACTATTCATTGTTCCTTAAATATCTCCCTAACTTTCTAGGCATAAGGAATGGTGTGAGTAAAGGTATGGAGTTAAGAATGCTTTGTCCCCTACTCCCCTTCATATTTTGGCCAATTAGTTCTGGTTCAAATGCCACTTCTTCTTCTGATTCCCCTCTCAAAGCCAGAGGGGACAGCCTCTAGTGTTGAACTCAGAAATGTCCATCTCATTAACTTTCAACTTCTAATTTGTCTCATAATTTATTATTAAATTTGTCCCATCCTTATACTCCCCCCCTCCCAATGAAGTTACTTGACAAAGGAACAGTGTCCTCCCTATCTTTAGGCTTTAAATGTAGTATTCAATAAATGTAAGCTCAATTTAATAGGATTCATCCTTCCAAGCTACACATACTTCAAACAAGTGGTGATCTTAAGTTGGATGCTCAATGATGAAGATTTCTATACCCCACTCATGTCTGCCTATCTCCGCTCTTGACCACACCAAGTTCCCCTAAGGGAGTCTACCCAATGTGTGGGGATTCTTACCAATGTTCTCTTCAAACCAAGTAAACACCAGTAAGATCACTTTTAAAGATATGTAGCTAGGGCGAAAAAAAAAGCTAAAATACTCAAACAATAAACATTAGTGCCTACACTTAATTATATGCACTGTTAGGTTTTGTAAGATACCGAAAAATTATAAGGCAAGGTCTCTATCCTCAAGATTATGATCTAGTTGAGAAAACTAGGCTTGAAACAACACAATCATATGATAGCCCTCAAAGATGGCACATAAACGACGAAATGAGCAACAGATGTTATTGTTAGCTTTTTTTTGCATAGTATTTGAAGATTTACAAAGCACTTTTCCCACAACTCAGCAAGGTAGATAACTGAATTTTCCCTATAAAAAGATGAAACAGGATACTACCTTGGTCCATTACAATTTGCAATTAAACAAAGGAGATATTTATACAAATAAGAGAGGACAGAAGAAATAGAAATGAATTAGAGATAATTAGACTGAGGTCTTAGCTTAGGAGTGGGGAAGATTTAGGTTCTACCTCTCAGACTAGGTGAGTACCCATGGGCAAAAATCACTTAATTTCTAAAGATCAACAATTATTCAATAAATTATAGATGGTGTAAACTACAGAACTGGAGAGAGGACACCAGATATGAGTGATATAGAGATGAATTAGAACATTTTAAGGGAAAGGGAAGGGTCTAAGCAAGATATTCCTAAAAAGTTGAGGGGGAAAGAGTTTGTTGTTGTTGTTGGGGTTTTTTTGGGAGGGGGGATTTGTTAACAGAAGAGATCAGGAAAGAAGTAGCGTCTGAGTCTGGCACTAAAGGAAAGGGATTTCAACAGGTGTCAATACTGAGGAAGTCCATTTCAAGTATGATGGACTCTAAATACAAGAAGGCAGGAGATATCAACCTGAAATCAGGACACAACTTAGCATTTCAGTTTGGTTTCGGACAGTGCCTAAAAACGAGTAGAGTAAAATAGGACAAGAAAAAAATACTGTGGAAAGCCAAAGTCCTGGTTTAGGTGAAATCAATTTGTATTTTTTACAGGTAATATCTCAACCACTAAAAGGATTTTTGAGCTGGAGAATATACATTAATATTTTCACAACTGTATGAAGATTAGGAGGAGAGACTTAACACAGGAGACAATTATAATTCAGACAAGAAATCAAGGCACAAACTAAGATGGTAACAGTATGAATGGAGAGGAGGTGAATAAGGTGTAAGGATACAGATTGATTCTAATAGGGTCTACAAAAGAGTGATAAAGTTGTAGGGAATGTTATGGAAAAGGGGCTGATGGAAACTTTCATCAGTCATGTCATGTCCTTAAGGCTTCAAGTTGCAAACTAATTTCCAGATTTTTAAATCCAATATTAATTTACTGCCTCAGATTATAATTTACATAGAATTCTTAAAAAGAAAATTACTGAAAACACCCAGGAAATGCAGTACAATTATCCCTTCCATATCACCAGGGTTAAAGGTATGGTACTCTCTGGATGTGGAAAATCTACCTAAAATTTCTTGGCCCTCCCTACAACACCAGAAAAAAAGTCTGAATTACTATGGTATTAAAAATCAAATGTGTTTATGTTATACAATACTACACATTTTATGCATTTTTGAGTTTCCAAATTTTTTTCTGTGCTATCTTCTGGCCTTCATGTGTCATCTGCAGCTTTTGCAAAACTCCCCCAAAATTTCCATTTAATTTCTCATTCAAACTTGTGATACAGAGAAACAGCAATGGGGAAAGTTACAATGCAGAAGGGAGAACTGTACTTAAAGATTGGTTTTTTTTTGTCATACTGGATATAAATATGAACTTGGTGAGAAGACTATAGTAGTAGTTTCCTTGGTCTTGTGTATTTAATAATATTAATGACTTAAATGAAGGCATATATGTCATACTTTTCAAATTTGCAGAAGACAATGCTAGAGGATAGTTAACAGACTGGACTATAAACAGGATCCCAAAAGATCTCCAGACTAGAACATAAAACAAAATCAAATAAGATTAATTGAAACTACTGGAAATGTATAAAGCTATACTCTGATGCCTTTTTTTGTGGCAGGACAATTACCCTAGGGAGAAAGGGGAACCTTTGTCCTTGAGGCCACATATGGCCTTCTAGTTCCTTCAATTTGGCCTTTTGATTAAATCCAAATTTTACCGAATGAATCCTTTTATTAAGGGGATTTGTTCTATTAAGTTTGGATTCAAAGGACAACACTTGAGGACCTAGAGGGCCACATGTGGCCTCTAGGGCAAAAGTTCTCCAATCTTGCCCTAGAACACAGATTCTCAAAGCAGCAAACTCTGAAAGGCTGTAACAACTAGAAAGAGTTCCAGTAGGATCTTGGCAACAGACTATGTCTGCTTCTGGAGAAATAGCCCAGTTAGTTTACAAAGAGGTTTACCAACAGTAGGCTGGCCAATAAGTATGTGAATTCCTTGGTCACAGCAATGCATTTTTTTTTTTTTTGGTGGGCAATTGGGGTTAAGTAACTTGCCCAAGGCCACATGGCTAGGTTTTTATTTGTGCATGCGTTAAGTGTCTGAGGCGGGATCTGAACTCAGGTCCTTCTGACTCCAGGGCCGGCGCTCAACTCACTGTGCCACCTAGCCGCCCCAGCAATGCATTTTTAAAGAAAGAAAAGTAGGAAAAATCCTTAAGTCCTATAGGATCCTTTTCTGATTCTACCATGACAACATAAACATGGGATCTTTGTCCAGCGACAAATGGACTTACCACAGAGGGAACTGAACCATATCAATCTTGGTATTTTCACTATAAGTGGAACCAGAAGACAAACGAAGTTGGCTCACTAGTTCTCCTTAGATAAGCAAATAAAGGAGATAGTATTTGGTTTCATCATACATCCAAAAGCAACAAGAAATATTTTATAGGTGATAGTCATCACATCACCTTTTGCAGATAAGCACTTGTGTACAGACAATTATGAAGATAATTTCAGTCTATGCACTACAGTCTGCTGCTGAAGTTCAAAAGGCAGAGAAATTTTATGAAGAACTCCAAATTAAATCTGTCTATATGTGTGTGCATACATACACTTTAATAATCAATGACTTATATGCAAAGGTAATTATTAAGCAGGGCAACAAAAAATTGCTAGAAATTAAGAAAACATGAGAAGTTAGACTTTTCTCGAAACTATCCAGTATTTTCTTAGGGCAAAGGTTCTTAACTAATTTTTTTTTTTTTGGTCAAGGTCCCTGCTTTAGTAGTCTAGTAAAGTCTACAGACCCCCTTTTCTCAGAATATTTTTAAATACACAATGTAAAGTACACATTGAATTGCAAAAGAAACCAAATATTGAAATAGTTTAAATAATTTTTTAAAAAATCAAGTTCCCTGTTCCCAGGTTAAGAACTTCTTCTAAGACTTTCCTATGTACACTCACTTTGTACACTATTTTCTAAATTCACCCTTAAACTGACTAATATGGTATAGAGAAAGATTTGGCAGTTGAAATAAACGGAATTTTTAAATCCTACCTTCTACACTTTAGTTGTGACACTGAAAAAATAATTTAATCCACTCCATGCCTAAGTTTCCCCATCCAAAAATGGAGATAATACTTGTATTATTCATGTCACAAAGTATTTAGTATTAAATAAGAATGCATTATAAGATCTTTGGAAACCTTAAAGCCCTATATAAATGTAAGCTATTATTTTACCTGATTATTACAGATTAGTAGTGACATTAGCACTAGTGCTAAAACATTAGCAATTATGCAAAATCCTTCAAGGATATAAAGGAATTTAATTGCTTCTCCAGATGCTGTTAGCAATTTTCTTTCTGACTTGGGGTGTATGATTTTGTGTAGGTATGTGTTTTGTTTTTTTTAAAAAAAGTGATTTTTAACGTCAGACTAATAATATGGCAGTACATGTCCTGCTTTGTCCCCTACTTTGTGAGAGGGGGAAAGAAGAACTCTTGAAACTTGTATGTACTGTTTGGATGGGGGCTTGGCAGTCATACTGAAGTCTATGAAATATAGCATGGCAGTTAACAGCTATATTTTGAAGATGGATAATATTTTATTTGCTATTCCTGCCCAAAGATGCCAGTGATTTCTTGATTGCTATATCCTATCCCTTCCTCATGCAATCTTCTTTTCTCTTTCTATAGTCTTTCATTTGGGAAAAGCTGGACTTTTTCTTCTGTGTTTTCATTTATGATTTCTTGAAAAGATAGTTCTGAAAAAAAGTTGGCTTTAAAAAAATAAATGGTTTCAAAGAAGTCCAAAGATTCTCTGGACCAATCCATTGTGTTTCAGATGGAGCTACTAGTCTTTAAAGACTAAGCTTGGTTCATACTAGTCTTTAAAGACTAAGCTTGGTTCATTGAATGGCCAATAATAGCTCCCATTTTAAGCCTCCAAGGTTCATAGTTTAGGTATCTAAGGTATCTAGGTATCTAAAGCTAAGAATGAGTGTAAATGGCCATTGTTTACAATTCTGGTCAGAAACTTTTGAGGGTCTTCCAGATTAATTTTTCTGATAGTAAATTAGGCCATCTTTATTTACCTAGCCCTTAGTTCTAGAATGGGGCTTTGTGTTACAGTAACCAAGGCCTGGGAAACACCTTAATTAAAAAGGCCAAGGTCATTCTCTACATCCCAGGCCAAGGCCAGTAGTCCTGACTTTTGTCTGGCCACTGGACTTCCATGACTATTGAGAGAGTAAGACTGAAGATTCTGCACAGCTCTCTCACTTAAATCCAGTTCACTCACATCAAGACATCACCCTCAGGATGTCACTGGTCCTTTTCAAGAACAAAGGACAAACAAATTTAAACTGTAAAATAAGAGGGTTGGACTAGATGACCTCCAAAACTATTTACAACACCAAATCTATGACCCTATAATCTTATTAGCAAGAAAAAGGTTTAGAAAAGTTAAAATAGTTAAAATAAGTTTTTGAAATCTAATAACTAGTTTTTAACAAAAACTGAATTCAAACACATTAAGAAAAGAAACCAGCTAGCATTTCTAGTTTCTGAAATAAACTATAAACATATTTCCACAGTCCTTTACATATTAAAAATAAACTACAAGGTTGTCCCCAAAGTCTTAGTGCAGTTTTTAAATGATTAAAGCTCTGTATATCTTTCCTGACTTTTAAAAGTGAAATTGGAAAAGCACTATCATTTAATTATTCTTTGCACTACAGGGAAATCTACACATCCTAGTTAATATCAAAAGGAAATGCTACAACCACAATCTCTATTTCTATGAGGGGGAGATTTCAAATATCAATGGTCAATTATACCAGTCGGCTACTGCTTCCTTTTTTTTTTTTGCTTTTTGGAGGGGCAATTGGGGTTAACTTGCCCAAAGTCATACAGGTAGTTTTTATGTTGTGTCTGTGGCCGAATTTGAACTCAGGTCCTCCTGACTCCAGGGCCAGGGCTTTATTCACTGCACCATCTAGCCGCCCTATACACTAGCCTGCTTCTAAGCTATCTACAAAAGATATCTGATATTTCAATCTTTTTATTTTTATATACCAATTCAAAAGCTGGATCCTATTCTCGAGAACTAGAATATAAAAAATAATGCAACTATTTCCAAATGCCAAAACTATGAAGAGACAAGTCTGGGAGTTTTAGGTAAAAAGGATCCTAATAAAAAAACTGGGCTAATTATACTAAGTGGTTAGAAGCCTTGTTTTCAATCTGATAAAAAGACTAGGAAAGCTGTATAAAAGGTCTTTTATACAGAAATTTGGCCCTTCAAAAATTTAAAGATACTAAACATTAAAATAATGTTCTTAAGGCTGCCAATACTTTATGGAACACTAAGTTATAAAATATAGTTTATAACCCAGCTCGCAAAAATATTAAACACATTTTAGCTTTATCATAACAAAAATAAAAGAGGATGGAAAAAATAGAACTCTTCACTATATGCTAAGATTAGAAGATAGGAGAATACCTTATACTAAGAGCTCACAACCTCTGAGTTTTAGATTCCTAATCTGAAAAATAAGTGTAATAATATTTATAACACATACCTCATGGATATGTTAAATGTTGCAAAGCACTATGTAAACCTCAAAGTACTACATATACATACGAATACACACACTTATTCACACCTGTTATTATCCTAGTGAGAGATACTTCACTTTAAAGTATAATTGAATCCCTGGTCTAACAAAGCAACTGAGGTTGAGGTGAGATAGGGCACTATATACTGTAGTTGTTTATACACAAAGTCCTAGGATACTTGGGATTAAGGAGTTACATAACAGCTCAAATACAATACTACCCAAGAATTAAGCTTAATAATAATATTTAACACTCTTTAAGTTGTAAGAGCAAACAGGCTGCTTTTAGTACCTTTACAAATGAAAGCACATACTCCCTCTCTCCCCCTCAGGGCAATCGGCCTTGGGAGTGGCAAATAATTAAAATGTATGTGGTAGTGTCTTTGCCTTCAAAGAGTTTATAAATACTAAAAGTAGTCTTCTCATTAAAAAATCTAACCAGTTGCAATAAACTTCTAAGGATTTCAGCAACTTAGGTAACAAATACTTAAAGAAGCAGTGTGGTGCAGTAGAATAAGTACTAGATTTAGAGTTAGAGAACCTAGATTTGAATCCTGGCTTTGTCATTTACTCCCTGAGTGATCTTGAGCAAGTCACAACCTCTTGGGTCTCATGTTCCTCATCTGAAAATTAGGAGGTTGGAATAGATGACCCAGCCCCACCACAAGGCACTTCCAGTTCTGTTAATATGACCTTACCTATTGGTCCTACTATAAGTACTCTAAAATTACTCATTTTACAAGTTATAATGTATTTGAAACTTCTAAGAACTACGACTTAAAAATGTTAATAAACATAAGTGTAAATAAAATAATAAAAACAGCTGTTTCCTTATCTATATGATCTAGAAGGCACTAACTGCAAACTTATTCTATTTAGTAAACAATATTTGACTGAATAAGTTAACAAAAAAAAGGCAATATGGCAGAGTGAAGAAAACAACAAACTTGGGGGGGGGGTCTGAAGCATTCCTTCAAATATCAGTAATGAAATATGGGACCTTGGGCAAGTCATTTCAATTCTCCGGGTCTGTTTCTTCATCTGTAAAAAGTAATCTGAAGAAACAATCTATAATGTTCCTTCCAGCTTTAAAAAAAAAAATACAGTGTTTTTTTTTACATTAGTTAGATAAGGTTGCTTAATAACTTGTGGAGTTTTCCCCTTTTATTTTTTGTGTCAAATGATGTTTTTTTCTCTTTCAAATGCTGGGCTCAATATTAAACACAAAGGAGAAGCTAGGTAGTGCATGGATAGTGCCCTTGGAGTCAAAAAGACCCGAGTTCAAATCCAGCCTCACACTTTACTAGCAGTATGGCTCTGGGCAAGTCACTAAACCCAATTGCCTCCAACGGAAAAAGGAAAAAAAAAGGCAAAACAACAATAAAACCACAAAACCCTAACCACACATTTTCACCAGTGGCAGGAGAAAGGACAGCCACCAAAGGTTCATATATTGTGTTTGCAAACTTCCTGATAACTAGTGAAAGTGAATTTTTCTTATACCTAGTTTTTGTTTTTGAAAATAAAAAGTAATTTGGTCATATAAGGAATTTAAATTAAGGGGTTGTCAATTATTTTAAAACAGCAAACATCTGCAGGCATCCTCTATCTGCTTTCAAAGACAAATGGCTTTTCCCAACCAGCACCATTCTTATGTTCTATCGTTCAACATGAAATTAAGTGTTTCTTGGCATAGTTTCAGTTTTCCTGAAACACTCACCAAAGGCTTTGATTTGGGGATGACGGTAGCAGTACTAGGAAGTGCTTATCACTCTTTTCACCAAAACACACCGACAAAGTGGCTGGGTTATCTACAGCATACTTATCCTGCACGTTACAAGAAGATGCCCTCTCCAAACAGAACCTTGAATAATCATCCTTCAAAAGCACACAACATTGAAAAAATTCTCCGGTGCCCAGCAAATTCCTAACTTTCTTGGGCTAAATACTGTGATAACCTGCAAAGTCAAATCAGGGATTCCTTAAATGTCAAAGGCTGCAAGTCTTGGGAGCAGCGGAGAAAAGCTGACTTTGGGTAGCTCCGGCTCACTCCTGCCTCTCCAAAAATATACACACGCCCACGCCTCCATCCACTCCTCCAAGTCTTTACGGGGTATCCCAGAAGTCCTAGAGCAGGCTGGAGCTGAAGTTTTAGCATCAAGCTGCACTAAAACACCCTTCGTTCCAATTTTAAGCTTTAACGACTTAAAACTGCATTAAGACTTCTGGGGCACCTTAAATGGTTCCAAAAGTCTTAATTTAGTGCTTTATTAAATACGAGGTTTTCCAAAAGTCTTAGTGAAATAATTTTTTAAAACCCTGTATTTGATAGGTCTATTCCAACTCGGAAAATTAATGGACTTCTACAAACAATGGAAAGTTAATGGGCTTGTTCATTTCTGCAATTGCTTCACGAAAAAAATTATTTCAAATATTAGTTTGGCTTCACGCTACAGCAGTCATCAGAAAAAAAGTCGTCCCTCCCCCCCCAAGCAAACCCGCTAAACTTTTAGGCGCTTATAGAGCTCTCATTACCCCCCCCCACACACACACACCAGGGTTTCCCCGATGCCTTAAGCACGTGTTCTACCTGATCCAGACTTCAAAGCAGTTGGGGAGGGGGAAGGTTCGGGAGAGGAAGTGAGAAGACCGGCTTTCGGTTAGACCACGAGAGGAAGCATTCTCTTCCCCCAAACACCTCACCCGACCCCAGCCATGGCCAAGGTCCTCGGGTGCAGTTCTGGAGGAGGGGAGGGGCCGCCGCCCCAGAGATCCCCTTTGACAGCCGCCTCCGCCCTAGTCCCGGGGCCCCCGGAGGCCTTTTCCTGCCCCGATCCCCCGCCGTCTCCTGCCCAGCTCGGCCTCAGGGGAGGGGCACCGGCCAGGCCTTCCCGGCCGAACCACTGCGCCCCCACCCGCCTCCCCAAGTTCTCCTCGAGGCGGGTCGGGCCGGCGGGCCCCCTCCCCAGCCAGGGCCTCCCTCCCTCTCTTCCCCCGCCTAAGGGGAAGGCGGGGGCCGCCGCCGGTCCCCGGGGGCTGGGCCCACGGGCCCCACTCACCCACTGGAGAATCTTGATGAAGCCCAGGGGCTCCTTAAGCGGGCTGAAGTTAATCTGGAGGCCCGACATCCTCTGAAGGAAGGAGGGAAAGAGGGCGAGAGTCAGAGCGGCCGGACGGGCGGGGGACGGAGCCAGACCAGGGCGGCCCAGAGACAGAGGGAAGGAAGGAAGGAAGGAAGGAGGGAGGGAGGGAGGGTCGGGCTGACCGAGCGAAGCTCCGGGAGGCGGGGCAGGACAGGGCGGGGCCGTCCTGAGGTGGGGCCCGGGAGGCGGTTAAGCCTGGTTGGGTCCGGGGAGGAGGCGGGGCGAGGGCGGAGAGGAGGGGGGGCGGGAGGAGCGACTCCTCCCCGACTCTGCACCTGGCCGAGTCGGCTGATCCTCTGGCGAACCCTATAGCTCACATTCGAGGCCATCTTGAGTGTGCTAACCACCCCTCCCCCTCCCCGAGCCGGCCCCCTACACAAGCCGCTCTAACTGGGCTTCCGCCCCGGTCCGCGCGCGCCCCGCACAGTCTCCAGCGCCACGCGCCCGGCGCTCTCCCTTCTGGCGGCGCTGCGCCGCTCACAAAGGCTCGGCGGGGGCGGGGTGGAGGAAAGGGATCGGAGTGGGGGAGGGGCGGCACCTGTTCTCCCCAGTCTCTCAGGGTTCGGTGCGTTAGGTCTCGCTGCTTCTGCGCCTGGGAACGGGCTCCCGGCCAGTTGTCCCGCCACTGTGGGTGCGAACGTGCTTCCTGTGTGCGGCCCTGCCACTTCGGGGTTACACCGTGCGCGGGGACTGTGTCCTTCACCCCGCCACCCAGCCGGACGCGGGCTCGTGCTCGTGCCCCTCCCTCCGGTCCTCTGACTTCGCCGCACGTTTGGATTCAGACTGACGCGCTTTAGGCAGATCTTGAAATCTTAAACGCGTCGGGGCATTTGCTGATGTCAGCATGGAAGTTGTTTGCTTGCACAGCACCCACCATATAAGCAGGTGATTAATAAATGCTTGCGCTTCAAAACCCCGGGTCGGGCTTCTACACGGGTGGTGAGCAAAACCTCGGCTCTTAATCCAGGGTTTGGGGTGGGAGGGTCGAAAAGGTCCGCAAGCATTCTGAAGAAACTTAGTACTGGAGTTTAGCACCATCTAGCACCCGGGAGATTAACAATGTTTGCATATTCACATAGGAGATTGTTCCCTGGGTCAGTCAGAGCAGCCCATCAGAGAGATAAGAGAGATAGCGGGCACACAATGAGTGTTCAAGTTCCGTGGAGACTACCCAAACTCGTCCCCCAGCGCCTGGCACCAAGTTTCCACCTAATAAATGGCATGTAGAATTCTATAAGTACTTTATCAAATATTGTATGTTAGCAGCATCCATTTACTCTGACAATAACAGCTTGGAAACTTCCAGGAATGGGGAACTCGCTACTCTTTATGGCAAACTAATTTTTTTTAATGACAATTTTCCTTTTTATTTCCGTTCAACAGTTGCCAGTAACGTCTATGAAGAATTTCTCTACTACAAGGGAAATGCTTAAACCCAGAAGACTCATAAATGCCTATTAAAAAATACTTTAAAACAACAGCCCCTCACAGCATTTGTACCTTGCTGAGAGGTAAAAATAAGGCAATAGAACTGCTAACAGATATTTACTCTTCACCTGGGATCTATACTATCTGAACAATTCGTGAAGTTTAAGTCTTCTGGCCAGCCAGGGACTCTGGGTCCCTTAAAATTCAGGACTATCAGTGGTTATCTTGTTATCCTTCTGAATTTGCAGGGAACTCCTCCTGCTGGGCAGCAGGCACTGACTCAGGTACCTAAGAATTCTCAAAAGCATGAAGTAGCTGCTTGCTAAACTTTAAAATGTCTCAGGAATAAGTAGAAAGAAACACAAAACAGAAGAGAGCCAGGACTTGAGGTCCAGTCTCAGGCTCAACTAGGTAAACCAGTGTTCTCGTTGCTATGTGACCCAGTCGTGGCAGCCATTGCTAGTGGTAGAGGACTTGGTGGGAAAGAAAGTCCTACCTTGCTGAAATTCACAGCTTTCTGTACCAAGAAAGGGCAGCTTGAAAGAGAGAAGGACTGGAGCGATTCTAGTTCTTATAGCCTCTGAGGAAGGAGTTTGCTCTGTAACAGTCTTGGATGGCGCTCAGTGATACAACCCACAGTCAGCACCTACTGTGGGCCAAGGGAGCAGGGGAGGTATGCAGAAACCAGTCAGGAGTTCTCTTTTCTCAGCAAGGCAAAGTGTCTACGCCTCAGCAAGGCACCAATGTGTGGCTGGCCCTCTGTTCCACCTGCTGACCTCCGTGGCTTCCTGTAAGTCCCAACTAAAATCCTGCCTTCTACAGAAGCCTTCCCCAACCCCTCTTAATTCCAGTGCTTTCCTTGTTTTAATTATTTCCTATTTATCCGGCTTGTTTTTGTATATATTTGTTTTCATGTTGTTACACACTCCCATTAGATTGTAAACTTCTTGAGGGCAAGGATTCTTTTGCCTCTTTTAGGATCCCCAGCTCTTAGAACAGTGCCTAGCACATATAGATGCTTAATATTGATTTGACTGATGTGCGTGTCCATTCCCTGGAGCCAGAGTACATTCAGATGTTTGATGACAGCTATCATGTACCTCCTTGGTCTTCTTTTTATACCGAGGTCAAACCAAGGTTCTTTGTCTAGACTAAAACATAACAAGTTGTCTGATTGGTTCCTCCACTTCATGTGTGCTATCACACCCAAATCTTGCCATTTTTACCTTCTCACATCTCTTTCTTCCCATCCCTTCTCTCAACTCATACAGTCACTTCCTTAGAATAGTCCCTCATTCTTCTATTATTGCAGTGGCCTCCTAATTGGTCTCCCTTTCTCATCTTTCCCATTTCTATTCCATCTCTACACTGCTATCAAAGTGATTTTCCTTAAGTAAGTACACCACTCCTTTACTTGATAAATTTCATAGGCGCTCTACTGCCTTTAGGAAAAAATATAAGTTCCTCTGTTTAGCTTTTAAAGCCTCAACCAACCTTTCCAGCTTCAATGTTTTATGATGAAGATTTTATGATGAAACAAGAGTTAGAGAGCATTATAAAAAGCAAAATGGATAATTTTGATTATACGAAATTGAAAGGTTTCTATACAAAGAAAGCCAATGTAACCAAGATTAAGAGGAAAGTGGAAAATTGGGAAATAATTGTTACAACCAGTGCCTCTGATAAAGGCCTCATTTTTTGGGGGGGGGGCGGAGGGAGAAGGTAGGGCAATTGGAGTTAAGTGACTTGCCCAAGGTCACATGGCTAGTTGTGTGTGTGTGTGTGTGTGTTAAGTGCCTGAGGCTTGATTTGAACTCAGGTCCTCCTGACTTCAGGGCTGGTGCTCTATTCACTGTGTCACTTGGCTACCCCAAGCCTCATTTCTAAAATATACAAAGAATTGAGTCAAATCTTTAAGAATACAAGCCACTCCCCAATTGATAAATGGTCAAAGAATATAAACAGGCAGTTCTCTGAAGATTAAATTAAAGATATATATAAGTATATGAAAAAATGCTCTAAATCACTATTGATTAGAGAAATGCAAATCAAAACAACTCTGAGGTACCACATCTCACTGGCCAGATTGGCTAAGATGACAAAACAGGAAAATGATAAATGATGGAGAGGATGTGGAAAAATTGGAACACTAATGCACTATTGGTGGAGTTGTAAACTGATCCAACCATTCTGGAGAGAAATTTGGAACTATGCCCAAAGGGCTACAAATAAGTACACACCCTTTGACCCAGTAATACCACTTCTAGGGTAATATCCCAAAGACATGAGAGAAGTGGGAGGAGGACCCATATGTACAAAAATATTTATAGCAGCTCTTTTTGTGGTGGCAGAGAACTGGAAATCAAGGGGATGCCTATCAATTGGAGCTCAGGAGGGAGCTGGACTGAAATATATAGGTCTTATAAATCCATGGATTAATATATATAGTAGTGAAAAATAGTGAGTAAGAAGTTTCTACAAGGCAGTAATCTTTGACGCTGATGTCAACATCTCATATTTACCTACCTTGCATTTATTTTATATTTATTCTACATACTTACATATGCCAATGTTGTTTCCCCTGATAGAATGTAAATTGCTTGAGAGTAAGAGTTGTTTCTTTTCCTCATATCCTCTGTACCTAGCATAGTATCTGACACAAAGTACATGATTAATAATTGCATGTTGATTGAATATTGATTGACAGGGCATTCAGTGTAGGAGGTCACAATGCATGCATTTTGCCAAAATGAGAATGAAACTAATTGCACCAAGTGGATTGGAAATAATAGTATCAATAGTCTAGATGTAGTGGTTTAAATTCAAAATCTGGGATCCTAAGCAAAATTTTGCAAGCAAGAAACTCTGTCACAATATTCCCACAACAGAAATTCCTATTCTGGTAGACTACTTTTGAGATCTTTCCAAACAGTGATATTTTTTATTCTGTAACCCCTAGAGTTTCTTGCTATGCCTCGATGGAGAACCCTACCCATCCTTTTTTTTGAGTACTCAAGTGGACCAAGGACCTGGTTAATTAGTAATTACATCTGCATACATATCTGTTCAGGGAGTCTGCCAAATATTAGTTAATAATAACCAACACCATATTCTCTGCCTACTAAACATAAGAAAGGTGTAGCTCCAACTCTGCCTGTATAGCTGTAATGTATGAACATCATTCTCCTTCATGCACTCTCTGCTCTTGCCAAGCTGGACCTCAAGTTATTTCCCAACTGGGCATTTTATCTCCTTCTTGGGCACTTGGACATATATGAAATGGATTCCTTCCTCATCTCTGATTTTATTATCCTTATTTTCCTTCAAGGATCAACTCAAAAACCACTTCTTCATGAAATTTTATCTGACTCTGAACCAATTTTCCCAAGTCACCTGGTATCTGTGTATCTGTCACATTCCTAAAAGAAAGCTAGCTCTTTGAGGGCAGGTCCAATTGTATTTTTGTTTTGCTATCTTCATTACCCTAGAGTATCTTATGCTTGTCTCTTGATTTTTGTCAAAGTGCAATGATATACCAAGGTGTAGGTACTATTTGGTACCCAGGACTAACCTATTGGCAGTATTTACCACTCCCTGCAAAATTCTTTTCTGTCTTCCCCTTTGTTTCTCCTCACTCTTCTCAGTGTTTTTATTGCTTCTTTCTTCCTCACTATTGCCTTCTTTTAATCTTCTATTTTCTTTCTCTTACCTTTCCATCTCTACCAATTCTATATTCCTTCTGCACAAGCCCATTGTTGCCTGCTCATTCCGGCCATGTGATGAGAAGTATGCATTGTACTTTCTCTTTCAAAGGAGCTGGCCATGGGGACAGGGTCATTAAATATGATCAGATGCTGTAATAGTTATAATAGGATTTCAGGATTTAGTGCTGAGTAGATCACTTAGTACAACCCCATCACCTTTGCTTAACAATATTGTCTAAATAATATCTCTTAGATAACATCGTAGTCCAAAAAGCAGGACCTGAAGAATGTTTAGATCATTGTGCCACATAGATCACTGCACTGATTATTCACTGGTTTCTTCTTTCAGTTTGGAAAAAGAGCCAAAAGCTTAAAGTGTGTCATATTTTCCCACACTACTGGGGGTGTTGCTAAAATTATTGTTTATAATATGAAACTATCTTATTGTATTTTAGAGCTATGGACATACTGTTGTTGAGTCATGTACATAGTTTGCAGTTATTTCCCTTTTCATTTCATATTTGTCAGCTTACAATAATATCTTTGATCTAGGCATGTGCTGTAGTTCTAAAGAAAAATTGTCATGAAGTCAGAATAGTGCTGATATATGCTTCAGTTTGTTCACCTTTTCTGGTTGGAGGAAAGGGCTTTCCAATAATTTTTTTTTAGGAAAATGAGAACTTGACTTCATTATCACCCAGAGACTTTAAATTACCCTTCCCCCTCTCCCTTTCTCCTACATTAGAAAAAATTAATGCTTTAAAACTGGTGATTTCAAAACCGGGGTTCTAGCTCTATATCCCACCATTTTGGGTTCTACCTAACAGGTTCTACTATTTTCACTGAACTTGCCAATTTAATAAAGCTGATTCAATCTATAATTTATTCACTATGTTTTCTGTTGACTTGACTAATGGATTGTCTTAATTGTCCTTTAGTTCAATTGATTTAACTGACTAAAGTTAGTTAAGTCAATTCCCTGACTTGGATCTTAGGGCCAAGATTAAGTCAAACCCATTTTTTTATTTTATAAAAATAAAAATAGGGGGGACGGAGCCAAGATGGTGGAGTAGAAACAGCTCATCCAAGCCACTCTGCCCCCAGATTCCCTCCAAACTATGTAAAAGGGGACTCTGAACAACTTCTGGAGCCCCAGCACCCACAGAACGACACAGAGAAGCTAACCTCCCGCTGAGGACAGCCCAGCAGCCCTGCAGGAAGGACCAGCACAGCAGTCTGGGAGCTGGCAGCGCGCAGTGTGCAGAGCACTGGGAGCCGAGCTGAGCGCTGAGGTTTTAGCCCCAGGGTGGCAGGGCCAACAGCCAGCTGGAGGAACCCCAGAATACCAGCAGCTGTGGCGACTCCAGAATTATCAACATAGACATGCCTAGGACAAAGTAAGAGGTTAGTGCCCTATGGACTTGGGGACCAGTATTTGGGGAATGCGTCAGCTCCCTCCCCTGGGGCTAGAAGCCACTGAGGAGACACGCCATTTTGTAGTTTTCAGAGGCAGCTCCAGCTCCTGGCCTGCATGCTAACTGTAGGGAGATCCAGCAATCAGTCTTGGGGGGTAATCGCTCTTGCTTTAACCTCCCTGGATCTGGATTGTGACCTAGGGTGGAAGTTGTGGGTGGGTTTACAGCTTGCCAGAAACGGAAGTTGCCCCTCACACGTTCGGGACGAAAATTCCTCTATCTGGCCTTAAAGCCATAGTGTGGCAACAAGCCCAAAAGTCAAGCAATTAAGTGGCAACATGCCAAGGCAAAGGAAACAGAAAAATGCAACCCTAGACTCCTATTTTGGGGGCATAGAGCGGGAAAAGGACTGTGAGGTCAGAAGTCCTGCTCCAAAAGCCCCAGGGGAAAACATGAGTGGGTTGCAGGCCATAGAGGACCTTAAGAAGGACTTTAAAAATCAAATAAGAGAAGTGGAGGAAAAATTAGAAAGAGAAATGAGAAGGATGCAGGAAAAGTATGAAATGAGGGTCAACAGCCTGACTGAGGAAAACAACACCTTAAAAAATAGACTAGCTCAAATGGCAAAGGAGGCCCAAAAGGGCAATGAGGAGAAGAATGCCTTAAAAAGTCGAATTTGCCAGATGGAAAAAGAATCTCAAAAGTTCACTGAGGAGATTCATTCCTTCAGAGTTAGACTGGAGCAAATGGAAGCTAATGACTTTATGAGAAATCAAGATGCTGTTAAGCAGATCCAAACAAATGAAAGATTAGAAGGCAATGTGAAATATCTCATGGGAAAAACCACTGACCTGGAAAATAGATCCAGGAGAGACAATTTAAAAATTATTGGACTACCTGAAAGCCATGATCAAAGAAAGAACCTAGAAATCACCCTTCAAGAAATTCTCAAGGAAAACTGCCCTGATGTTTTAGATCCAGAGGGCAAAATAGAGGTTGAAAGAATCCACCGATCACCTCCTGAAAAAGATCCCAAAAAAGAAAACTCCCAGGAATATTATAGCCAGGTTCCAGAATCCCCAGATCAAGGAGAAAATACTACAAGCAGCCAGGAAGAAACAATTTCAATATTGTGAAACACAATCAGAATAGCCCAGGACCTGGCAGCTTCTACACTGAGGGATCGAAGGGCATGGAATATGATATTCCAGAGGGCAAAAGAACTGGGAATGAACCCAAGGGTCACCTACCCAGCAAACTGAGTATTTTGTTTCAGGGGAAAATATGGTCATTCAGTGGAATAGAGGACTTTCAAGCATTCTTGAGGAAAAAACCAGAGTTGAATAGAAAATTTGACATCCAGACAGAAGAAGGAAGAGATGCCTGAGAAGGTAATCAGGGAAAAGAAATCAAAAGGAACTTATCAAAGTTGAACTATTTACATTCCTATATGGAAAAGCAATAACTGTGACTGATGATATCTTTCTCACTATGAAAATAATGGAAGAAGGGGGTGTGGTCATATGAATACATATGTGAATGTGTGTGTATATGGTTACAGTTATATATGGATAGAGGGCATAGGTTGAATTTGTTGGGAAGGGAGGATACTCAAGGGGTGAAATTATGAGGTGAGAGAGGAAAGTGGCAAGAGGAGATGGGGAGAGACAGGGTAGGGTAAACTGTCTCATGTAGAAGAAGCAAGGGGAAGTGGTTGCAAGGGAGGGGGAGAATAGGAAGGGAAAAAAAAGGCAAATCCACATTCTCATTGAATTTGGTTCAGGGAGAGAATGACATACATACTAAATGGGATATCTCAACCTGCAGCAGAATAGGGGGAAGGGGGATGAGAGTAGGGATGATGGATGGGAGGGCATCCTTGGGGTGAGGGGAGGTTGGAAGTACCCACTATAGAAGAGGGACAGGATCATGTAGGGAATGGACCAGGTGGGGAGTGGGATGAGTGGGAGGGAATCATAAGCAGCCTTGTACAATATATCTACTATGATAATGTTTTGCATAGCTAGACATGTACAACATATACTGAATTACTTATCTCCCCAGAGGGAATGGGTGACAAGGGAGGAAGGAAATGGATCTGAAATTCGAGGTCTTAACATTAAATGTTTCAAATATATATAAATACTATTATTAATACTCTTTTGCTTATAATTGGGAGATAAGATGTGCAGGCATTGGGACACAAAGATTCACCTTCCTCTAATGGAAAAGTCGAAGGGGGTATGGGAGAAGGTATGGGAGAGAGCAGATTGGAGGAAGCGCTATCTTGTGGGACTGCTATTCTGGGAGGTTGGGTAGGGGAATAACGGGGGGAAAATGATTGTAACTCAAAATCTGGCGGAAATGAATGATGTAAAACAGAAGTTAATAAAGCATTTGTTTAAATAAACAAACAAATTTAAATGTTTCAAATATAAAAAAAAATAAAAATAATAAAATACAAGTATCCCATTTAAAGAGCAGCTAGGTGGCACAATGGAGTGAACCTCTGGGGCCTGGAGTCAGGAAGATCTGAGTTCAAATCCAGCCTCAGACAGTTACTAGCTGTGTGACCCTGTATGACTTAACCCTATTTGTTTCAGTTTCTTCATCTATAAAATGAGCTGGAGAAAGAAATGGCAAACCCAAATGGGGTTAAGAAGAGTCAGACATGTGGCTGAAACTACTGAATGACAACAGCAGTGTCTCATTTAAGCATATAGGGTCAATAAGCAGTAGAAATTTAGACCTATGTCAAAAGTGATCTAAAGAAATGTTAAGAACACGCAAATGAAGGGTGTGTGTGTGTGTGTTTGTATATGCCTATGTGTATATGTAGATATGTGTGTGTATAGTGAGAAGGCAAGACTTGTGGGAAAACATAGACAAGCATCAGACTTGAGTTCAAGAATTGAGTTCAGGGGCGTCTAGGTGGCTCAGTGAATAGAGCGCCGGCCCTGGAGTCAGAAGGACCTGAGTTCGGAGCCGGCCTCAGACACTTAAGCCACACAAACAAAAACCTAGCCGTGTAACCTTGGGCAAGTTACTTAACCCCAATTGCCCTAAAGGGGCGGCTAGGTGGCGCAGTGAGTAAGAGCGCTGGCCTCGGAGTTGGGATGACCCGAGATCAAATCCGGCCTCAGAAAATGAGCACCCACACACAAATAATGACTAGCTGTGTAACCTTGAGCAAGTTACTTAACCCCAGTTGCTTTAAAAAAAAAAAAAGAATTGAGTTCAAATTCTGACTCAGACACATTAACTATACAACCCTGGGCAAATCACTTAGTGTCTTTGGCCCTCAGTTTATCAGAAAATGAAGGTGTTGGACTCAATGACCTCCAAGGTCCCTTTCCAGCTTTAATGTATATCCCATATGTAGCTATTTGTAATCTGTATCAAGGGAGGAATTGCCCACAAAATCATAGATATTCCAAAGTATAGAAGAAAGGAAACCAAGAAAAAGTTTCTCAGAGTAGATGTTAGCATGATGATCATCTCATGTATTGAGGCTTATGAAGGAAAAAAATTTCTCATAAATTTGGAAGATGGTTGGATTAAAAGCAAAATCAAATTTTTTTTTAAAAAGGGAATGGAACTGAGTACATCTTAATTATCCAGAATCATACTTTTAATGGGGTAGATGACCTTAGTATTGTGTAATGTAAAGTACAATGGGCTGCGTAGAAGAGGTGGGTTCTCTGTATGGCTTCATAATTTACTAGTTGCATTACCTTGGGAAGTGACTAAGCCTCTCTGAGTCCTACCTGTAAAATGGGCATAATTATAATAGATTTAGAGATGGAAGAGACCTTTTAGTCATCTAATCCAATGCCCAGACTTTTTCAATGAGAAAAATTAAGTTCAGAGAGGTTAAGTAATTTGCCCAAGGTCACACAGGTTGTAAGGGGTGAAGCCATGATTCAAATCCAGATTTTCTGACTCCAAATCCCACCATGAGATGTGGAAAACACTTCTTAAATGGAAAAGTGCTGTGGAAATTTAAGGTATTATTTTTATTAATTATTCCCAATGACATGGCACTTCTGGATAGCAAAAAAGTAAAAAGTAGTAATTCTAGCAAGGGTCTATTTCTCTTTTCATTAGATTGTAAGCCCCTTGAGGGCAGGACTGTCTTGTGCCTCTTTTTGTATGTCTAGTGCTCAACACAGTATCTAGCACGTAGTAGGTGCTTAATGTTTATAATTAACTCTCTGTCAAATTCTATGTATTTAGTACATATGAGACTATGTGGTTATCATTGCTGTGTTATCTCCAAGGTACTGAGAAAGAACACAACTCTCAAGGATTACAATTCAGGCAGTTTATTACCTTCAATCCCATAGGCAAGCACAAGGTGGGATGTATATCTCAGAGGAGAACACAGAACTCTTTGTCTCCTCTTTCTTGTCTGATAGTTGTTGCTGGGCAGATTCACAGGGACCATATGGGAGTGGGACCCCAGGGACAGCCATTTAGTGCGTGGCCCAGACTTCAATTCCCCCTATTGATAACAAGGGCATTGTGATTAGGAAAGATTGCTAACCTTGCATACCTGGATTGAATGAAGTTTGCCAAACTAATTATAATCAGAAGAGCCTTCCATTAATTACCTAAGGGAAGCTAACAACCAGTTATTGGAGCTTCCTGGCACATTGATGGGTCAATCAGTGATCAAACATGGAGTCTCTTTTGTCAGCCCTCAGAGTTACCAGCGTGGTCATAGCCAGCAACCACAGGAAAGTATATATACTGAGTTCTCTAGGACGGTAATGCCTCTCTGTGACAAGCATATGCATTCCAGAGAAGAAAACTTCCCAGTTCTGCATCTTATTAGTTCTGACATTGCCAGTGATCTAAAGATTTTCCTTGGCCAAGTAATTTAATACCCCTTGGGCTCCTCTCCTATAAAATGGAACTTAATAACATGGCAAACATATTGCTTATGTTAATGAGCATTAGCAAATGTTTGGAAAGCCATGAGTGAATAATGCTATATAAAATATATCATTGGTTTATAGACTTTTTGTATCTCTCTGAGTGTCTCAGATGATTTCTCAGACATTAATTAATTCTCAAGGGCTTATTTCCAGGCGGATGTACAAGGGATTTGCACCCTTGTGATACCTTTAATATATAAGACACCATCAGAGAACCACAGAACTACAATATCTCAGAGCTGGAAGAGGTGTCAGAGGCCATATAGTTTAACCTGTAGCTATATGGACATCTTTACAACACCCCCAAGAGGTCTTCCCTTCTCTACTTGAAGATCTCTGGTGGGGGGGAGGTGGGGAGGACTCGACACCTTCTAAGAAAATACATTCCATTGGTGTATAGCTCTTAATTGTTAGTTTTTTTTCTTACCAGAACTAAAATTGTCAATTTCTTAATTTCTACCCTTTGCTTCTAGTGAACTGTTCTGAGGACAAGTTAAGCCTGTCTTCCTTTGAACTAGATAACAGAAATAATAGCTTATGATTATTAAAGTATAGAACTTTAAAGTATACAAAGGTACACAATCACAATATGATTATTCCCATTCTATAGATGAGGAAACTGAGACAGTCACATATGACTCAGATATATAATTTGCATGTTGCACTATTCAGAGGGCTTCCACAGTTCCCTCACTGTCTCCCAGTAAATGGCAGCCAGGTACACAGTAGATAGAGTACCAGTTCTGGAGTCAGGAAGATTCATCTTCCTGATTTCAAATCTGACCTCAGATACTTAGTCACTATGTGACCCTGGACAAGTCACTTAACCTTGTTTGTCTCAGTTTCCTCATCTATAAAATGAATTGGAGAAGGAAATGGCACACCACTCCAGGATCTTGGCCAAGAAAACCCCAAATGAGGTTATAGAGAGTCAGCTATGGCTAAAACAACTGAACAACTCCCAGTAAAGGATCAAATATCTATACATAGACTTCATGTCTAATAATAATAGCTAATATTTACATGGTGCTTTAAGGAGTACAAAGTGATTTTTCATATTGTACCTATTTCATTTAATTGAGAAAAATGATTATTTCTCTCTTTCATTAATAACTAATTATTGAATCAGGACCAAGGTTTTTTCCTTTTTTACTTCTTCATCCAGAAACTAACCAGTAGGGGAAATGTCTCTCAAAGATTTACTCACTAGAAATCTTATCAGATAGTAAAAGAAATTCTAAGTTTAGGCTAATGGGAAGATTACCATTCATTTTGTTTACTCAGGTCTGGGAAAATATGTATTCTCCCTTTTGTCAGACAAGTGATATGGAAATTGATGAATCTCTGACCAAGACTTGGGTGATCCAAGTCATCTACCCCCAAGACTCTTATGGGAATATAGCCTAGCCCCTCATTGTAATATTCATTCTCTCATTGTTAACCAGTCAGAGCTGACTGCCACTCCCAGGAACACCTACTTTTCCAATGGCATATGAACTATGAGCTCACCTCCATAAGGGATCTTCGGCATTTGAGAGTGTCACTGACCTCCTTTTATTAATAAACGTGCTAGCCTTATTAATAAAATGATTAAATTACCCAGAAATTATGTCTCTCGAACTTTTTAAATGTCATACCTCACAACAACTCTGTGAGCTAAGTACTATGGATATTGACATCTTCGTTTTCAGACAAAGTAGGTTAAGTGACTTGCCCATGATCACAAGGCTAGTGAAGCCAGAGGAAAAACTCAAACCCAAGTATCTCCTGACTAAAGATTCAGAACTCTTGCTACTATACCACTGAATTATATAGAATGCTCTTGCTTCAAATCAGGTATATAATAGCAAAATAAAGTTTTCTTCACTGCCTGTGGAGGGTTTGTTTACCCTATTAAGTTCAATAGAGAAATGAGTTGCTGCCGTTGAGAGAATGGGAGATAGTTATTCTGGGATAGTTAAATGGGAGAATAAAAAGCTTTTTTTTTTTTTTTTTTAGCATACTGGATGAGATTTCTCTGGTACTGAAATTCCTTGTCCTTCAAAAAGGGAAACTGAGACAAGTGGTCACTTTAGCCATTAAGTAAATGGCACTTCCTCCCCTATGATATTCTGGTTCAGCAGACTTCTACAGCAAGGATCTGTTTGTGTGCTTTAGTGTAAAGAGCTCTGGACTAGGAGTCAATAGACCCAAGTTCTAGTTCTTTCTGCCATTAATTCACTTCTCTTTGGGTCTTGGTTTCTTTTCTTTCTTTTTCTAACTTAGTATTTTATTTTTTCCCCCAATTACATGTAAAAACAAAATTTAACATTTGTTTTTTTAAATTTTGAGTTTCAGGTTCTCTCCCACCTTCCCCTCTCTCTTTAATGAAAAGACAAGCAGTTTGCTATAGGTTATATTGTCATATATAGGTCTTGCAAAACAAACAACATTTCCACGTTAGTCATGTTGTGAAAGAAAACACAGAAAAAAAAGATAAAAGAAAAACCCCAAGAAAAACAAAGTAAAAAAAAAAGTATGCTTCATTCTGCATTCAGATTTTGTCAGGATTTTTCTCCCCTGGGGATGGATAGCATTTTTCATCATAAGTCCTTCAGAGCTGTCTTGGGTCACTGTATTGCTGAAATATAAGTCATTCACAGTTGATCATTGATATTGCTGTTACTATATACAGTGTTCTCCTGGTTCTGTTCATTTCTCTTTGCATCAGTTCATGTAAGTCTTTCCAGGTTATTCTGAAACCATCCTGTTCATCATTTCATATAGTACAATATTATTCCATCGCAATCACATACTACAACTTGTTCAGCCATTCCCAAATTGACAGTCATCCCCTCAATTTCCAATTCTTTTTTTTTTTTGAGGGCAATTGGGGTTAAGTAACTTGCCCAAGGTCACACAGCTAGGTTTTTGTTTGTGTGCATTAAGTGTCTGAGGTCAGATCCGAACTCAGGTCCTTCTGACTCCAGGGCCAACGCTCTACTCACTGTGCCACCTAGCCACCCCAATTTCCAATTCTTTGACACCAGAAAAGAGCTGTTTTAAACATTTTCGTATATATTGGGATACAGAGCTAGGAGTGGTATCGCTGGGTCAAAGGGTTGTATGGTTTTATGGCCTATTGGGCATAGTTCCAAATTGCTATACAGAATGGTTGAATCAGTTCACAACTCTACCAATAGTGCATTACTGTCTCCATTTTCTTACATCCCTTCTAACATTTGTCATTTTCCTTTTCTGTCATATTAACCAATCTGATAGTTGTGAGGTGGTGCTTCAGAATTGTTTTAATTTGCATTTCTCTGATCAAAAGTGATCTAGAGCATGTCTTCATATGACTATAGTTAGCTTTGATTATTTTGTCTGAAAATTTATCAATTGGGGAATGGTTCTTATTTTTTAATCTTAGTTTCTTCATATGTAAAATGGGAGTAATGGTCTAAGACAGTGGGGTACCTGCAGCGTCAGGTCCACATGCAGCCTAGGTCCTTGGCTTCAGCCTTTGGACTGAATCCAACTTTTACAGAACAAATCCTTTTATTAAGGGGATTTGTTCTGTGAAGTTTAGATTCAGTAAAAGTGATACACTTGAGGACCTAGAAAGCATGGCCCCAAGGCTGCAGGTTCCTCAACTCTGGTAAGGGATCTGTAAGATTTCTTCCAGATCTATAATTCCAAGGTCTGATTTGGATGTTGTTGAATTGCTTCAGTCATGTCCAATTCTTTGTGACCCCATTTGGGGTTTTCTTGGCCAAGATCCTGGAATGATTTGACATTTCCTTCTCCAGCTCATTTTACAGACGAGGAAACTGAGGCAAACAGGATTAAGTGACTTGCCCAGGGTCACACAACTAGTAAGTATCTGAGGCCAGATTTGAACTTGAAGAAAGATAAGTCTTCCTGACTCCAGGCTGGCATTCTATCATCTGTGCCACCTACCTGCCCTGACTTGGATAATGTAGCATAAACTGAGAACGGGTCACTGGCCATCATAATTTTTAGCACTATAGCAGTTAGGTGGTTCAGTGGATAGAGCAATAGTCAGAGAGATTAAATAATGCAAGTTAATTTGCCCAAGGTCACAAAGCTAATAACAGCAGAAGAGCTCACTGTGTCAAGGCATCCTTCAGGGAACTCTTGTAAAGCCAATACTCTCTGTGTAGCCACCCTCTAACATACCTATTTTATATCTGAATTTTTTGAAACAGGGAACATCTTTTTTATTTAATAAATTGGTATTTTTTCTAAAACAATTTATGTAGTAGTTCTTGATAGTTCTTGAAGGGGAAATTTCTTGTTGCCAAGAAAACCTTTTATTGTCCCTTTATTATTTTGTTGATATTCTGTAATGTAAAGATTAACCAGAACCCTGAGGACCTGCCCCTAACTTTGGCATCATAGATCACCAAGGTGCTATATATTGAGGAAATGGAAAAGATCTCCCTATCTCTATGCTTACCTGTCTCTCTCCCTCCTTCCTGTTGTCTTCCTCCCTCCCACTACCTCCTTCTCTGTCTGTCTGTCTCCCCCTCCCTCTATCATCTCTATCTCTCTCTGTTTCCACAGAGACATATTCTCCCCCTAATATCATACTACCAGTCTCCACTATTAGAAAATAGTTCCTTTGTTCTGATGGGTAGCATTTTTAAAAGTAGAAATACCTCCTAAAAGAATGATCACATTAACTGGTTCATAGTCATTTGATACCGTAGAGTGATTTTTTAAAAAATCAGATTGTTTTGCTCCTGGCAGTTAACATAAATCCTAACATAAAGGTGAGCTCCTGACCATAAGGGAATGGGAGTTCTAATGTTTGCCAGAATTAGGAGGCACTGCTCAGGGAGGGCTGGCCTAAGGGAGAGGTAGCCCATCCAATCGACAATATAAGGGCACTAGGTGCCCAATAGATGCAGGGGTGAGGGTTCCAAGATGTAAGAGAGGTACAAAGAAAAGGGAAGTCACATTTAGCTAAAGATAAATTTCATAACACTGCCTGGCCATGCTTGGCAAATATAACCTGTCGTTTGAGAGCAGGACAAGTCTGGGCAGTTTATACATAGGCAGCTTGATTATGTTTCTTCCTTTCTGTTTTTGACTCTGTTTTACCTCTCTCTGTGATATTTGGGTCAAAGCACTGAGATATTATAAGAAGTACTCTCATATTAGGACATAACCACATTGGGCTATTTGGGAACCCAAGACTCCAGCTAGAAATTCCTTTCTCTCCCAGTAGCACTCCCTCCTCCCAAAATGTATTTTTATGTTTTTTCCTGGGAACTATTTCTGGGGCCCCAGCTGCACAAATCCTCACAGTAGACTTTGACTCACATCCATTGTACACAAATGGTAATCACCAGGCCTATACGTGAAGACTTTCCTGTTTGGCAGAACCTGCCAAGGCTTGTGCTCCCCTGGAGTAGCCTTTGTGAACCCAGAATCACCTCCACACCACCACAAGGCAGCCAAGTAGGATTTTAATGGAATGCCTATCAAAAGAAATGTCAATGTCAGCATTGTGATAGTGACACATATAGATATCATTCATATCTATTAAAATGTTATTGCACAGTTCTGTACTAGGTACTGAGGGGGAATATAAAGGTGCAAAAGACATAGTTATTCAGCTAGGTGGAAAGGTACATTGAATGCTAGACATAGGAGTCAGGAAGACCCGAGTTCAAATTTGCCTATAATAATTATTAGTTATATGACTCTGGGCAGGTCTGATACTTTCAGCCTTAATTTTCTCATCTGTAAAATGGGGATAATAATTGCAAGTACCCCCCAGGGTAGTTATGAGGATCAAATGAGATGTAAAGTGCTTTGCAAGCCTTGCAGTGTTACACACATGCCCCCTGTTTCATTAGTCCTGACCTCATGGAGCTTACAGTCTGATATGAAAAGAAAGGAACACTAATTGTGGAGTATAGAATGGAGCTTTAGGAGGACAGGCCTATAGAGAATCTCCAACACTACTGGCAAGGGACAGTGCCAAGAAAGGGGAGACAGAATAAACTCGAGCTTCCTCCCGCCAGCTGTAGAGTTATAGATTTTATTTTAAACAAATTCTATACTTTCAGCACTTATCTTTAAGAAGGAAGGGCATCACCCCAGCAAAAGACACAGAAAGCAGTGAAGGCAACAGAATTGTTGCTGGACGTCATTTTGACCATCTCCCAGAATTTCCCCCCGTTTCAACCATTTCAAACACCCATTTCCTTATTTACTTACCAGATAGTCTCAACTTTCCACTTCCTTTGCACACGCCCACAGGATCTTGTATTTGGCTATTTATCAGAGAACAAAATCAAGCAAAACAACCATTTTGGAAGTTAAATGACCAGTTATATGTGACAACTTTAAAACGTTTTAATCTAGATTAAAAAAAATAGATTTTGTGATTTCATTAGGATAGTGAGGTAGAGGTGGGATAGGAGTGGTGAGTGAACTCCCCTCACCTGTACAGATCTGACTTATACTATTTGAACAGTACCTGGAACACCCAGAGCTTAAGCCAGAGATGGGGAACCTGCCCAAGGTCACAAAACTTGTTTGGGTCATATGAGGGATCCTCCATCTCTCTAAGCCACCTCTCCATTAGGGTAGGTTGCCTCTCTTATTTATTTATTTATTTGTTCATTCATTCATTTATTTATTTATTTTTAATCTTTTTTTTTGGGGGGGGGGGAAGGGCAACTGGGGTTAAGTGACTTGCCCAAGGTCACACAGCTAATTTTTGTGTTACATGTCTGATGCTGGATTTGAACTCAGGTCCTCCTGACTCCAGGGCTGGTGCTCTATTCACTGCACCACCTAGCCGCCCTGGTTGCTTCTCTTAAACTGATTTACCTCTGACATGTAAGGGTGACCCTGACATGCACATCCTCTGAGACAGGAAAGTGAGTGACCCTTGGTCAAGATTATACCACTGGAGTACTCCTTCTAACAAGTCCTACCAAACTGGAGAGGTTTCAGTTTGCCTGAGGGCCAAGTGAGTTGAGTTCAGAAGGCCTCATCATCAGAGGCCTAGTCACCACAGCTGACCACAGCAGCTCATGAAACTGGCTGCTAAGGGTTTTGATGTCAGTAGAGTGAGTAGTCATGAGGATAAAATTAGGACTCTTTGAGGCACTGACTTCCATAAACTCACTCTTGCTAATTTGTTTTTGCAACTTACTTCCTGGACAAAGTCTAGGAGTAGTCAAAGAATGCTCAAATGTGACCACCCTCCTATTTAATGTTATTACATTTATTGATACTTAGGCAGGAACCTTGGATTCTAGGAAACCAGAGGAAACCAACATTATTTTAAGGAAGTGTGAGCATTTTGTTCTTTTAGCTGATATTTTTTCTCCTCTTGCTGACCTAGGTTCCTACAGCCATGTGGAAAGTCCTGGAGTAGTGGCACTCATTCCCCCATTCTTCCCTCCAACCCACCCTAATACCACGTACACACAATCTGAAGCCTACTGGTCTAGGTAACCCCCTTGAGCCTCCATTTCTCATTTGAGAGGCTGATAAAAGGTGACAGTGAAGAAGAAGTCATTTTTCAGATCCTTGCACTATTGATCTAAGGTACACCATCAAAATATAAAGCAAATAAGAAGGGAAGAGTTCATGACTAGAGGAGTGGTAGAAAGTGTCACACAAGATAAAATGGATAATTTGGATTATGTAAAATTTGCATAAATCTAATGTAAATAATGTACATACTATATGATACATAATATATAACATATAATATAATGTAATCTATAATAATATACATAATATAATTCTACTGTAAAGATAGCTAAGTGGCATAGTAGTAGAGCGCTGGGCCTGGAGTCAAGAAGACTCATCTTCCTGAGTTCAAATCCAGCCTCAGACAGTTACTAGCTGGGTGACCCTAGGCAAGTCACTTAACCCTGTTTGCCTTAGTTTCCTCATCTGTAAAATAAGCTGGAAAATGTAATGACAAAACCACTCCAGTATCTTTGCCAAGAAAATGCCAAATGGGTCATGAAGAGTTGGACACAACTGAAAAATGAGTGAACAACAGTGTGGCAAAAATCAGAAAGGAAACAGATAACTTGGGAAAGAAGTCTTTGCAACATGTTTCTCTGATAAAAGCCTCATTTATAAGATTAAGGAGCTGATTGAGATTTATAAGACTAAGAGTTAACTCAGTATATAAATGGTCAAAGGACATGAACAGGCAATTTTCTGAAGAAATCTAAACTGTTAACAATCATATGAAAAAAAAGTAATTACAGAAATGTAAATTAAAGCAACTTTAAGGTTTTGCTTCATTACTATCAGTGTGGCAAAGATGACAAAGGAGCAAAATGATGAATGTTGGAGGGGCTGGGAGAATACAACCACACTAGTACACTGTTGGTGGAGCTGTGAATTGGACCAGTTATTCTGGAAAGCCATTTGGAACTATACTTAGAAAGTTACTGTTCCAAAAGGTAAAAAATATCAAGGGAATTAATGAAAAAAAAAATGCAAAGGATGGTGGCCTAGTATTAGAAAGCAGCAGTCATCAAAGTTATTTGATACTGGCTATGAAATAAAGTGGTGAATTAGTGAAACTGATTAGGACTCATGGGTGGGGAATCTGTGAGCTTGAGGCCGCCACATGTGGCCCTCTAGGTCCTCAAGTGCAGCCCTTGGGCTGAATCTAAACTTCACAGAACAAATCTCCTTAATAAAATCATTAGATACACAAGACACAGTAGTAAATGGCTATAATAATCTATTGTTTGATAAACCCAAAGACTCCAGCTTCTGGGATAAGAACTCACTATTTGACAAAAACTGCTGGGAAGACTAGAAAGTAGCATGGCAGAAATTAGGCATAGACCAACACCTCACACCCATATACCAAGATAAGGTCAAAATGGGTACATGATTTAGACATAAAGGGTGATACCTTAAGCAAAATAGGAGAGCAAGGAGTAGTTTACCTGTCAGGTCTATGGAAAAAAGGAGAATTTATGTCCAAAGAAGAGATAGAGAACATTATGAAATGTAAAATGGACAATTTTGATTACATTAATTAAAAAGGTTTTGCACAAACAAAACCAACGCAACCAAGATTAGAAGGACAGCAGAAAGATGGGAAACACTTTTTACAGAAATGTTTCCTATGAAGGCCTCATTTCTAAAATATATAGAGAACTGAGTCAAATTTATAAAAATGCAAGTCATTCCCTAATTGATAAGTATTAAAGGAGATGAAGAGGCTATTTTCAGATGAAGAAATTAAAGCTATCTATGGTCATATGAAAAAATGCTCTCCCTCACTGTTGATTAGAGAAATGCAAATGAAAACAACTCTGAGGTACTACTTCATATTTATCAGACTGGCTAATATGACAGAAAAGGAAAATTAAAATGTTAGAGAAGATGTGGGAAAGTTGGGACACTAATGGACTGTTGGTAGAGTTGTGAACCGATCCAGTCATTCTGAGGAATAATATAGAACTACACTCAAAGGACAATCAAACTCTGCACACCTTTTGATCCAGCAATACCACTACTAGGTCTGTATCCCAAAGAGATCATAAAAAAGGGAAAAGGACCTACATATACAAACATATTTATTATAGCAATTTTTGTGGTAGCCAAGAATTGGAAATTGAGGGAATGTCCATTAGTTGGGGTATGGCTGAACAAGTTGTGATATATGAATGTAATGGAATACTCTTATGCTATCAGAAATGATGAGCAGGATTCCTGCTTTCAGAAAAACCTGGAAAGAGTTACATGAACTGATGTTGAGTGAAGTAAGCCCAATCAAGAGAACATTGTAGTCTCTGACAGCAACAATGTGCAATGATCAACTATGGTTGACTTAGCTCTTTTCAGCAATACAATGATCCAAGATAATTCCAAAGGACTCATGATGGAAAATGTCCACATCCAGAGGAAGAACTATGGAGTCTGACTGCAGCTCAAAGCATATTATTTTTCACTTTGTATGTGTGCATATGTGTCTTTTACCTTTTGTTCTATTTCTTCTTTACAACATGACTAATGTGGAAATATATTTACATGATTGCACATGTGAAAAAAAGAAAGTTAATCTTCCTACCAATTATTCTATTACTAGGAGAGTACTCCAAAGAGAAACTCTTTGTAATAGATAAAAATTTGGAAACTAACGAGCTCTCCTGTTGGGGAATAACTAAACAAATCGTGATATAAAATTGTAGATGTAATATAAAATGTAATGTAATATAATATTATATATAACATAAAATGTAATATAGAATTATTGAATTATGAGAAATTATGAAATAGACAATTTTAGAGAAAATTTAGAAGATTTATGAATTGATGCAGAGCAAAAGAAACAGAACTAGGAGAACAATCTATACAACAAAAACAGCATTATAGAAAAGAACAGCTTTGGAAGATTTTAGAAATCTGATCAATGCAAAGATAAACCACAAGACTAAAAGAATGAAGACAAAATACATCCCTCTCCCTCTGACAGAGAGGTAATAAACTTAAGACACAGGAAGAGATTTATATTTTTAGATATGGATAACGTGGGGATTTTTTTTTACTGTACTGTGTAGATACGTGTTGAAGGATTTTTAAAATTTTGCTTAATGGGATGAGGTTAGTTGAGGGACAGATTTATTTTTAAAAATAGGGAAAACAGAAAACAAGTCAGAAGGATTCACAGACAAGCAGTACAATTTTGAAACTTGTACATGGAATTTGTTGTATGCTTTTAAAAAATGGAAACAACTGGTATGAAATGGAGATTTACAGTTTCATGTACAATTATATCCTTTTCCATCTATATGGAGATGCTCTTCTCTTTTGGGGGGTGGTATTTAGGTCCAAGATGAAAAAAATAAAGTTTAAAAAGCAATAAACATTTATTAATTAATATCTTCTATGTGTAAAGCACTGTACTCTAGCATAGGAGACAGAAAGTTGAGGCTAGTCTTGTAGTTTGGGTATTTTTATAAAATTATTTCTTTGGATTGTTCTGAAGATATTTTAGTTGCCTGATAATAAGTGATTGCTAGTGCCTCAAAATCTACTTTATGCTTTTGGTTTAAAGTTTTGACTCTTTTTAATTAAAAAAAATATTTGGTTTTACACCATTTTAATTTCCCTCTCATTTTCTCTTTCATCTTTCTCTATACATATATCCATATCCATAATACATATGTGTGTTTATATATGTGTATGTATGTACATATATTTACATATATGTGTGTTTATATATGTATGTATGTACATATATTTACATATCATGTTCCACTTGTAGTCCCCGTTTTTGCAAAGAACCAAGTGCCTTCTCATATCTCTTTTTGGGGGTCAAACTTAGCTACTATAATTTCCTGGAATTTTGATTTGTTGGAGTTCTTTCCATTTACACTGTTTATATTGTATATATTGTTTTCCTGGTTCTACTTAGTTAACTTTGCATCAACTCATGCAAGTTTTCCCATGCATATCCATATTTTAAAACTTTGATTCTCACTGAAATGCAGACACCCTTGGGAAAGTCAATATTTAACATTAACAGTTATTTATGCCTTAGTGTAAATAGTTTAAGAGGCTAGTATGGTAGTAGACTGAATAGCTCTGAATGGTAAGTTCTATGACCTCTGTGTGCCTCAAGCAACCCCTAAGGATTTATCTTCAGGGCAATGCATAGGTTAACATTACAGATATAGGATTGTGAAGAGAATCCCTGCTCTAAAAGTTCCCTATTCACATATCCTAACTGTATTTCCTTGAACAACTTATCATTTGCTTTTTGGGAGAGCAGCTTTTGATAAGAAGGAAGCAGGAGAGAGGCTTAGAATAGTGGACATTTAAGATGAGTGGGGACAGAGTGTAAGAAAGCTAAGTCTGCATTACAGCTTTGAATTTAGTTGTCCCTGCTTACACTTTCTGGTTAAGAGACCCTCCCTATGGGCAGGACACTTCTTTCTCCAGCATGTTGTTCAGCAGTTTCAGTCTGTCTGACTCTTCCTGACCCCATCTGGGTTTTTTTTTTTTTTTGGCGGGGGCAAAAATACTGCGGAAGTTTGTCATTTCCTTCTCCAGTTCATTTTACAGATGAGGAAACTGAGGCAAACAGGGTAAAGTGACTTGCCAAAGTGTCTGAGGTCAGATTTGAACTTACTTCTTCTTGCTTCCAGACCCCATGCTTTATCTACTACACCAGCTAGCTGCCCTTTTCCTAGCATGGTTTCACCCATCCCTTTTGAAATAGCAATGTTTAGTTAGGATAAAGTAGAGATTAGAGCAGAAAAAGAGCCTAAAAGAGGATGGAGAAACCATAGATTAGCAGAATAATGATAAAACAAATAATATTAATAACTCATTTTTTTCTAGGAATCTTACTTTAATATCATGATTCCCTCCCAGAAGCTCTGTGAGAGGTAGGTAGTGTAAATGTTATTATTATCTCTGTTTTATAGACGAGGAAACTGAGGCTCGGAGGGCCTGATCACATAATTAATAGCTAGGAGATGGTCTTAGGTCACAGAATTAGAACCACAGGATCAGCATGGAAGGGACCTAAGAGGCCATCATGTCTCACCTGTACCTGAAGAGGAATCCTCTGTAACATATCTCACAAGGAGAAAGAAAGGAAGGAAACATACATTTTTCAATCAGTTAAGCTATCAATGAACATTTAGTAAGGACCTATTACATGCCAGATGCTTTGCACTGTGCTATGCATCTTATGAATATGATCTCATTGGATCCTCATAATAATCCTGGGAGGTAAGTGTTATTATTATCCCAGTTTTACAGTGGAAGAAATTGAGGTCAAGTGACTTGCCCAGGATCACACACTATTATCTGTCTGAAGAGGGATTTGAACTCAGATCTCCTTAACTCCAATTCAAGCACTCTATCCACTGTGTCACCAATCTAGAGGAACAACAAACTACTTCCCAGAACAGTCTATGTCACTTTTGAATCGCCCTCATTAGAAGGATGTTTTTTTTTCCTTTTTATCTAACTTAAACTTAGCTCTTTGTATCTTGCACCCACAGCTCCTTGCTCTTTCCTACTCTCCTGATTCCACTATTGGCAGGATGCTGTCTTTCCTTATAATCAGTTGGGAAATCTTCTTCCAAAAGAAAAGAAAAAATGGAACTAGAAACTAAGAAAGAAGACACATCACAGCAAAAGTGACCTGGCTTTCCTTCCCCACCCTTTTGCTGATGACTAGAAACCTTCTTGAAATAATAACTGTTGGAATTATTCCAGTGTGCTGAGGCCCTTGACAGTTACAGGCAGGATAAGTAAATAGAAGGCAGTTATTAGAACAAAGGAAGGAGTCTCTTAGGTACACAAGCAGCAACAGACTCCCAGAGTAGTCTATACTTCCCAGCTTCCTGGCTTACATTTGCTTTGGCCACTATTGCACTGAACTGCCTGCTAAACTTGAGATTGCCCTGCTGGGCTCATTCTCTTCCACCCCTAAACACATAGAATATGTTTGCTCTTGTTATCATTTCCAAGGAAAGTGCCAACCATCTGCCTTCTCTGTGTTCATTTCCCATCCTCCAGAGCAGAGGTGGGGAACCTGCAGCCTTGAGGCCACATGTGGCCTTTTAGGTCCTCAAGTGTGGCCCTTTGACTGAATCCAAATTTATTCAGATTCAAACAGCCACACTTAAGGACTTAGAGGACCACATGTGGCCTTAAGGCTGCAGGTTCCCCACCCCTGTTCCAGAGTTTCTGCCTATGGGTGCATGTGGGTGCATGGTTCTCTAAGGCACCTTGGTCTCCCTATAAAGGAGGTAAAATGATCTAATAAAGAAACTCATGCTAAGATGTTAGTGATTTACAAGGATCTAGAAATACATACATTTCTTCAAATACTTAATTACATTTCTTCAAATACTTAATTATATCTGATTTTTATTTTTTGAGACTGGTTCTTTTTATCTTAATTAGCCTGGAAGTTTAGCAGCCTCTTGTGGCATCACCCCATTGCTGACCCAGCAGAGATATTTTGATCTGCTCTGTTTTTGTCTTGGGTTTATTAGCCCCTCCTTATACTCCCCTCACTTGCCATATTATTAGACACTCAATTAATAGTCCATCAGCCTCAGTCTTCCCTAATAGTAGGGATTACAGTTGTGCAATCATTAAACCTGGCCTTATTTGTATTTTAAAAGATGGCCATCAAGAGTAGGGGCATGCTTACCATGGATGAATCCTAATAGTAAAAATTCAAGCAGAAGTAGGAGTGTAGAGATATTTAGCAGCATTAAAACCCTCAAACAGATGAGTTGCTGTCTGTGCACCTAGTGGAGATTTCAGGTGAACTTTAAGGTACTCAGTAGCAATAGCTGCTCACAGTTGTCTCATGCTTTTATTTCTGTAAACCTGTAGAAAATCAGGGTGTCACTTAATAAAGTAATTAACTGAGGGGTTATGGTATATAATTTTACCATCAGATGGTTCTACATTCAAATAACCAATCTGGTGGTTTCGTTGGGGTGAATTTGTTGGGGGTGATGGCTTTCCCACATAGTTTTTCTGTACCAACCAATCAACAATAATTGATTGTGCTATGTACCAAACACCTGGGAACACAAACATAACGTTATTGTGCTCTATAAAGCCAAATGTGAAAAAATTGGCCCAGGAAGCCAAAGTATTCAATTTAAGCCTTCTATCCTGTTGCTAATTTGGTAGGTAACAAGAATCATTATTCCCATTTTAAAGATGTGAATAGTGAGGACCAGGGAATTTAAGAAACTTGCTCAGGGTCAGTTAGCAAAGGAATTGCAGGGCTAGAATGAAGATTTATTTACTGTGTTTTTCCTGGGCCTCTACTTTATTCTCCACATAGGTCAATATGGTGTTAACTGTTCTGACAGCCTAGTTTTAAATGTCCCTGGACATAAGGTTTCTATCCATTTCTCTAGGAGATTTTTCAGAGTGATGGTATTGAACAGAAATCTTTTCTTGTATGGGAGTCCAAATGTTCTCTTTTTAGTTCTCAGACTTTCATTTTTTTACTGTCTCCTTGTTGATCCATCCTGGTCATTCTCTTTTTGAACACAATGTTCTTCCCCCCTCTGTCCCACCAGTCCCCATTTAATTTAGGTTAGTTCACCTTTAAATTCTCGTGCTTTTAGAATGAAAACTTTTTGAAGACAGTTGTGCTTTTTGATGTTATCATCTGTGATGGTATATATCCTATCACAAATGTGGATGAATCCTGATCAGACTCAATGGCAATAAACTTAAATCAATATGACCTTTGCCATTTGAATATATGTGGCATATCAGCTACTGGGCCTTTTCACCAATTTTCCAGCTATTTACAATCCATTTAGAAGCCAGAGATTCATAGCCCAGAGAAAGACTTTTCACATGAATCTGGTTCATTTAAAAGTGCAATTTATTCATGAGTTCTGCTTTAACTGTGTCACCTCGATGGTTGATTTAGTCATTTGCTTTCAGGGTCCAGCTGGCTGCCATGCTCTGACAAATCCCACAGAGCAAGTGTGTTAAGTGACTGGGGCAGGTGTCTGGGAACGCCCAGTGACAGCCACGTCTGCTTTCTCCGGTGGATCTGGAAATTCTAACATGGAAAAGTTCTGGCTATTTTAAACGGCTCGCTCGATGTGCTAGATGGAGTCACATTCTTCAGATACCACCTTGTGTGGGCTCTGGCGTTTGCTAGCTTGCTAACATAAACTGTGACAATTCCCAGCTGTGAATCACGAAAACCCCATGGCTAACAAAACAGCGTGTTTGCTTACTATAAGATAGAGCTTCAGCTGTGTTAAATAACTGCACAGTGCTGCCTGATGAGACAGCTTTGTCTTGCATTTTTGAGCCAGGTCTGTCTTCTTGTCTCCTGCTTAATCACTAGAATAAAGCCTTTTCTTTCTGGTGCTGAGAGGGGCTCGGGTGAGGAAGATAAAACCTGAAACAAGTCTTCTTGAGGAGAAATCGGTAAACGGCCAGTGGGCAGGCCCAAGCAGGAGAAGGGGACTTCTCTTTGGATCAAGGGCATCTGGCTGAGGAACTCCCCAGTCTGTGTTCCACCTAAGCCATTACTTTAAGGTTCAGCATTTCCTGCCAGTCGGTTTTCAAGCTATTTTCTGGGGGTGATCACAAACAAGTGACTCTTATGTGATCATCAATTGGTTGGGGCTTTTATTCTCTTGTTTCAAAAGAATTTGTGGCTTCCTCATCAATGTTAGTCCTGAGAAGGAGCAGGGCTAGAGCTACATTAGGAGAGAGAACTGCATTCTGGTTCTTTTCTTGGGGAGCTAAATTTCGTTGAGTTGTACTGGTGCGGATCCAGGCTGCTCTCTGCACCGACCATGCCCCAGCATGGGCATTCTGAAGCTTCATTCCAGTTCTAGAATTCACATACTGGAAGTGCAGTTATCCCTTCCACATTAGGGGGTGGGTGTTTTTTAAGAGTGCAGCTCCATCTTCATGTGGAAAATCTGCGTACATTTTTTTTTACCATCTCTTCATACCAGAGAAATTTGAATTATTATGGTATTAAAAGATAAAATATGTTGATATACAATATTATACATATATTTTATGCATTTCTGAGTTTCTAAACTTTTTGTGTGTCTTTTGCTGGTATTCGTGTGTTGTCTGTGACTTCCATAACCCCCCCTCCCGCCCAACATTCCTGCTTAATTTCTTATGCCAACCCGTGATATATGGAAACCTCAATGGAGAAAGCCATAGTGTGGAAGGATAACTGTACCCTCACCCTTCTGCAAGCCTCTTCCTCTGATTGGCTAGGTCCTCTCAGAATTGCATTCCTCCCTTCCCCACTTAAGAAGGGTGCCCAAGCCAACCACATCTCACTCCTCTCCATGCTAGACTTTTCCAACCATGCACCTGCACTGGTTCCTTTTCTTCCCCTCCTCTCTTCAGTTTCCTCTTATGTGTTGCTTTCCTCTAAAATGAAAGCCCCCTGAGGTCAAGGACTGACTTTCTTTTTACTTGTATTTGTATTCCCAGTGCCTTAGCATAGTGGTGGAACTATGATGAACTCTTATGAAATGCTCCTTGAATGACTGACTAACTTGTTCTTGCTTCTTACTCTGTGCAGCAGAGGACCCTAGGCAAGCATCCTGGACCCTAGAACTTCTAAAAGATATTCTGTAGAACCCCTTCATTTGAAAGATTCTTGTTGCTTGTCCTTGGTTCTCAAAGAGGACCACAACATCAAGGAGATGAGGTGATGCCATGACTTGCAGGTGAATTGGATTTAAGTGAGGTAGGGCTGTTCAAAGTCACCAGCCTCACTCTCTCTTCCAGAGCCATCTTGGTCCAGGGGCCAGATATAAATCAGGATGAGTAAAGATGCCCCCCCCATTTGATAGATAATGAAGCTGGGAACCAGAGAGGGTAAATGATTTGTTCAATGTCACATAGGTTGTAAGTGGCAGAGCTAGGTTTTAAATCATCATGCACTGATATCAAATCCAACACTCTTCCCACTCTACCACTTAGCATGGAAACTATTCCAGAGTATGGGGAAATTGGAGCTAGGAATCTTTTCTTCTCCCACTTCTTTCCCTATAGTCTAAGTGTCTCTCATGAAGGTTAAAGTAGGGAGGAGGACATAGGGATGGCAGCAGCAGGTTTCCTGTATCTTTAAACCCCAGTGATAGTACTTCATGAGTACCTGGGAGCAGGGATTGGGCAAAGTATGGAGTTATTTCCATTAGATAGTGTATCAGGCTTGAGAGCAGAGCCCCAGCTTTCGATAATCCTGTTAGGCATGAGCTGGAATGGCTTACTTCATGGGGTGGGGAACTTATAGCCTTGAGGCCATATGTGGCTCTCTAGGTCCTCAAGTGCAGCCCCTTGACTGAATCCAATAAGTTTGGGTTCACTTCAAGGGCCTCACTTGAGGACCTAGAGGGTCACATGTGGCCTCAAGGCTGCAGGTTCCCCACCCCTGGCTTAGGACCTCCTTTCTCCTTCACTAACCACTCTCTCAGTAGAAGGTGAGGGTGGAAAAGGGATGGACCAAGAAAATGAAGAAGTATAGTGGTACCCAGGTGCCTGACTATCCTGGAGCAGGGCCAGAGTGGTGTTCTGTGGGTATCAAAGGCACTACCACTAATAACTCAGCCTCACAACAATGTTTTGGGGTCTCTTTCCTCCCTATATCCCAAGCAGGGCCTGCTTCTTGCTGGAAAAAAGTACGCTCTCCAACCTGCTTAAGTTCTAGCCTTTTTCTCCTTCATAATACTTATCCCCACCCCCAGCAGGGTCTCCCTAA
Organism: Gymnobelideus leadbeateri; assembly: GCA_011680675.1. Classification (NCBI taxonomy): domain Eukaryota; kingdom Metazoa; phylum Chordata; class Mammalia; order Diprotodontia; family Petauridae; genus Gymnobelideus; species Gymnobelideus leadbeateri. The sequence goes on along the minus strand of WOXC01009449.1, from coordinate 155,966 downwards.
AGAGTGAGAGAAAATGTATGTTCCCTCTTTTCACCTCGACTGCTCCTATTTTAAGGACTTCTGCCTCCCACTTCCCAGATATAGTGAAAATGAGGCAGCATGGGCAGCCATCTGCTCATGTCTTGCAGGGTAAGGTCTTCACGTCTTGGAGGAGGACCTTGGCCTTTTGTCCCTCTCTAGCCCTCACCAAGCGGCCAAGTCTCACCTACCACCAGAGTTATGTCCAAGGATGTGACTGAGTATTAAAAGGGATAGAAGAGGTAGAGGGTTTTGAAGTGTATTGTACCCTGACATCTGCCTTTGGGGGGGAGAGTTGGGGGGAAGCCGTGGACCTGACACACCTGGCCTACCCAGCACCTAGTTGGTAGAAAAATCATTGTTTAATTATACAGAGTTGGAAAAAAAGCAGAACCAGAATAACTACATATATGATCATTATAATAATGTCAATGTTGGGGTAGAGACTGAACCTGGGCAGGTTGGCACCTTCTTTGTAACTCATAGTCTTAGAAAGTGGTAAGGAGGGGCTGCTAGGTGGCGCAGTGAGTAGAGCGTCGGCCCTGGAGTCAAAAGGACCTGAGTTCGGATCCGGCCTCAGACACTTAATGCACACACAAAACAAAAACCTAGCCGTGTGACCTTGGGCAAGTTACTTAACCCCAATTGCCCACCAAAAAGGCAAAAAAAAAAAAAAAAGAAAAGAAAGTGGTAAGGAGCCTGAGAGGGTAAGTGACATTTGATTCAGGGTTACACAGCCAGCTTGTGTCAGAGGCAGGATTTGAATTTCCTGGTCACCCCTCTATTTACTATACCTTCCTGCCTCTTTATGCAATACAAATGTAAAGAACATTGAAAGGGAGCCAACCTTTGAATAATTGTAATGACCAATCTTGGTCCTGGAGGACAGATAATTAAATACACCTCTGTCCTCCCAGCAGAGGAGTGAGTGACTATGGGGGCAGAATGCTATGTACTTTAATTAGGAAGCTTGGCCACTGGGTTCATCCTTTCTGCTTATAGCTTTTCTTTGATACAAAGGAGGGTGGGGGAAGGGAAGGGTGAAGTATGTACTGAAAATGACGGAATTAGAAACAAAAGGCATCAATAATTTCTTTTTTAGAGAAAGAATAATTAGTCTAAATGGAAATTACCAGATTATCAGCAGAGTAGCATCACTCATCCTCTATAACATAATCTTACAAGAGGATTTCTGGGTATCTGACTCTTTAGCCCTCCCCCATAACTGAGGGTACATTTTCTGCTGCTTGTCCTTGGTACCAACATTCCTAGTTACAGCTCTGTGCCTTCCCTTTGTTGGAAAAACAAAAAGAAAAAAGCAAAACCATGCATTGATTTGGATTCTCTACCACTTTCTTTTTTTTTATTTTGGTTTTGGTCTTTTTTGGAGGGGGGAAGGCAGGGCAATTGGGGTTAAGTGACTTGCCCAAGGTCACACAGCTAGTAAGTGTTAAGTGTCTCAGGCTAGATTTGAACTCAGGTCCTCCTGACTCCAGGGCCAGTGCTCTGCCACCTAGCTGCCCCTACCACTTTCTGAGAGTGACATAAGTTACAAAGGTTCTTCTCTTTTTTAGCTACCTCACATATTCCAAGTACTTAGCACTAAGAGGTCAGGATGTTTATGGGGAAAGGCTCTGCATTCGTTGGCTTGTGATTTTGAGGGTTTTCATCTAGTTTTATTCAAGGTTTGGGATAGGAGGAAAGGGAACTGAAAATGGTTTCTTCCCACAAGTCCTGACCACATTTCCCAAATGTGACCATAACTTACTACCTTGCTGACACTTTGGGTTTTGGAGAAGCGGAGAATAGAGGCGAAGAGTTTGGAGAGAGAAACGAGAAGGGTGGGGTCTAGGTGATTAGATTCTATGGGGTACAGAAAGAGAAGAAGACTTAAGGGGAAGAATAGGGAAGGGGAGGCAATTAGTAATTACTATTACTATAAAAAAAAAAGAATAAAAGGTAGGGATAGTTGGGAAGGGAAGGAAAGGTGAGAGTGATGTAGGTTAGATGTCAGCAAGACAATGATGGAAATGTAGGTGACTTGTGTGTGTGTGTGTGTGTGTGTGTGTGTGTGTGTGTGTGTGTGAGAGAGAGAGAGAGAGAGAGAGAGAGAGAGAGAGAGAGAGAATACAGTCACACAGTACAAAATTGTTACTTGTCACTTCTCAGAAATGAACATCCAAAAAGGGAAATAATCATTTATATAGTACCTACTATGTGCCAATATTGTACTGACTGCTTTTCACAAATATTATCTTATTTGATCCTCACAATAATCCTGGGAGGTAGGTGTTACTATTATACCCATTATAAAGTTGAAGAAACTGGGGCAAACTGGAAGATAAGTGACTTGCCCAGGGTCATAAACTATTAAATGTCTGAGGTCAAATTTGAATTCAGGTCTTCCTGACTCCAGGTACAGGTCTGTCTTCACGGGGCCACCAGCTCCTTCTGAGAAGCATTGTATAATCACAAACATATAGAATTTGGAGTCTCAAAGCCTGAGTAATTATGCCTGACTCTGTCACTAGCTTTGTGATCTTGAACAAATTGTCTAACTTCTCCAGATTTCACTTTCACCTTTAAAATGAGTAACATTGGTCTATATTATCTCATATCTCCTTCCAGTTCTAATGTTTTGTGGCTTTTGGAGTAGCATTCTCTTCATTATCAAATACTGGATTTATTTCCCTAAGCCACCTCACTCTTAGCTCTTACGTGACCAAATTCTGTTTCCCATGCTATTAAAAATGATGAAAAAGCCTAAGAATGTACTAAGAATTTATTATAAATGTTAGGTTTATTGTTGCTCCCACTATAACTTTCTTGATCTGTTGGCAGAATCAAAATAACGCTTTTTGTTTTACTTTAGAAATCTATTTGATGAAGCATCTAATTCTTTCACTCCCAATAACTAGGGTGGCCCTTGTTGTGAAGGTTAAGGCTATGGTTTTGTATAGTTCTGTTTTCATTTTAGTGTGAAGGAATACTGAAGGATTATTTGGAAATGTCTTATCTCTTGCTTCGTGTGGCACTGATGGGAGTAGTGGGTGGCACACAATGTTGACTAGTGCCTGACCCCATTTATTAGTAAGGATCAGGGTAAGACACTCAACTTCAGTTGGTCAAATCCCTTCAGCTCCTAGGGACCTTTCTTAGGTTCTGTGGATTCTACTATGACTCACTGCTCTGCTTCTGCCCCCATGGGTGGTGGGGTTAAATTCTTTTTGCAGTTTAGGGGTTTGATGTGAACTCATCCAATCAAAATCTTAGATCAAAATGGCCCTTATTCACGTAGGGAAAACTCTATCCCTCGTCTCTCGACATGATTTATTTCAACTGAGGTTCTTTATAAACGTTATACAAAACTTTGCAAGGTACACAAAAGTATATGATTTATTCCTATTTAATTGTAGTATAAGGAATGAACAAAATAAAATCCATTAAATCGCTTAGAATGAGAGAGCCCATGATTCCTTCCCAGACTAGGCAACCTCTCCCCTTATTGTCAGGTAAACCAAAACCTAGGTCTTCCTCCCAGCCATTACCAGAGAAAGCTTGTAGATACCCATCCCAGTGATTTTTCTACCTTGGGCAAAACCTTCTGAAGGCTCAATGTCGAGTCAGTTAGGGAGATTTAGGAATTAGGGCACTCTGCCTAATCTCTCTGCCTTTGTCCTCTGCTTTTGAGGACAGGCAGCCAGGTTCAGATGAGTTCAAATGTGGCCTGAGATACTTTTACTAGCCGTGTGACTCTGGGCAAGTCACTTAACTTTGTCTGCTTCAGTTTCCCCAACTATAAAATGGAGATAATAGTAGCAACTACCTTTCAGATTGTTATAAGAATCAAATGATTATATTATGATCAAATGATAATAATTAACATTTATATTTCGAGTACTATGTGTCTGGCATCATGCCAAGCATTTTACGGTGATCCCATCTGATCCTCACAACAACTCTGGAAGATAGGTGTTATTTTTATCACCATTTTACAGATGAGGAAACTGAGGCAGGCAGAGGTCAAATAACTGTAAAATGTTTAGAACCATGCCTGGCACATAGTAGGTACTTATTAAATACTTGTTTCTTTCCTTGAGGGTAGTACAGTTTGAACAAAATGGTACCAGGTGCCTTTCCTGGGAACTTTCCCCCTCTAGTTTTAACTGATTATTTATTTTTTTAAATTAGATGCTAAATTCTATTGTTTCTATGGTGTTCAAAAACTGCAAAGGTATCCTCCAAATCTAGGACCCTCGAGTTAAAAACTGGGACAATTCTTTTCTATTATGTAGTTTTCATTTGGGATTTCTTGAAATATAGCTCTGGTAAACCAGGTTTTGGTAAACTCAGGCTTTGGTAAACCCATTGGGATTGAGTTGGGACTACTTGACTATACCTTTAATACAAAATCACTCTGGCTCCCACTGATTGGCCAATAATAGGTCCCAGCCCAAGCCTCACTTACTCAGCATTTGGGTTTTGTGAGTGTAAATAGCAATTGTTTCTGTTTTGTCCAGAAATTCTGAGGGTCTTCCCCTCCCAGACTGATTCTTTTGTGAAGGCAAACTAGACCACCTTTTTGCCTCGATTCTTACCTTGCCTTTAATTACTGAATGGGCATTGCCTCAGACAAACTGAGGCCTGGGAAAGACCTTAGGTTAAAAAGGCCAAGGTTGGGGCAGCTAGGTGGCGCAGTGAATAGAGCGCTGGAATCAGAAGGACCTGAGTTCGGAGTGGCCTCAGACACTTAATCCACACAAACAAAAACCTAGCTGTGTAACCTTGGGCAAGTTACTTAACCCCAATTGCCCTAAAGGGGCGGCTAGGTGGCGCAGTGAGTAAGAGTGCTGGCCTCGGAGTTGGGATGACCCGAGATCAGATCCGGACTCAGAAAATGAGCACCCACGCATAAATAATGACTAGCCGTGTAACCTTGAGCAAGTTACTTAACCCCAATTGCTTTAAAAAAAAAAAAAGCCAAGGTTTCCCAACTGCATCCAGCGCCATCGCCCATCATCCTGAGCTCTGTCTTACCACTGGATTTCAATGATTTTTGAGGAGAGTGAGGCTGATGACTTTGCACAGCCCTGCCTCACTTAAATCCAATTCACTTGCCAGTCAAAACATCCCCCTGGTGATACCAGTCTTCTCTGAGAATGAAGGGCATACAGCAACAAGATGGTGGCCCTTGTTGGATTTGGTGGTGTGAAAGCTGCTCCCTGGATCCGTTTGTGATGGAGCGTGGCATGATTATTGAGTGGTGTAAGAGAACGGAACTGGTCAGTCACTGACTATGGGCAGGGATGAGAAGAAAAGGCCAGGGAATAATGATGAGGGAGGACGGGCCCTTCAGAGCTTATCTCAAGACTGTAATGGTAACTGACATTCCTATAGTGCTAAGTACTAAATACAATTATTATCAAATTTGATCCTCTCAACAACCCTGGGTGGTAGACGATATTATTATCCCCATTTTACAGGGGAGAAAACTGAGACTGAGGTTAAGTGACTTGCCCAGGCTCACACAGCAAGGGTCTCAGTTCTTCCTGATTGTAGACCCAGAGTCCTATTCACTGCACCTATTCACTTAGTTGCCCCAGAGTTCAGAGTACCCTTGGAGTTATGAATGTCTTAATGTACTCCTGAGTTATGGATGTTTAGGAATAGTGGGTTCTAGAACCAGGCAAAAATAAGTGCCCCTCACCTATGTATCTAGCTGAAGGGTTATGCAGACTTGGGGTCTTCTGTTGATCTCCATGGAACAATTTCAATATTTTGGAAGATTTCATTTTTCTCAGTGTCACAGTTCTAAACCTCTTGTATTCTCCATACAAGAAAAACTAACGCTCAGCAGAAATCAACGACCCAGCGCATGGGTGTGAATATAATTAGTGGCACGTGGTGAAGCCCTTGCATAAATGGCATCTATAAAATGTGTTAACTATCCGATGGTTTAAAAAACAAAACAAAACATTTTTTCTACTTAAAGTAGAATATTTCTGCCCTCTAGTGGCACTAAGACTCACCTACAAGAACTTCTGACAGCCTGAAACAATGATGTATTATTTCTGTTGGCATTCTAGATGTGAGAAATGACTTAATAATTATATATTCATTATTGAGACTTTTGAAGTTGGTCACTATTATTACCCAAATTGTATGGATAATAAATAGGAGGTATAGGGAGAGATGGTGGATCTGTGTCACAGAGCAAGTTACTGGTTTATGTTGGCATTATCTCCTAGCCTCCTTTGTTCAAAGAGCTAATTCCAGCCCAAGACCCCAGAAGAGGAAGACTCAGAATTAGAGAGGAAAAGGAATAGTGATCAAGTCATAGGGTCCTATGTTAGACTTACTGAAATACTCCCACAGTTAATAGAGTTATGATCTCATTGATGTGAGTACTCCATTCACCAGTCCATGCCCCCTCATCTTGCACAATTCTTTAAAAAAAAGTTTTATTGGTATCCTTTAAAAAATTTATTATTTGAACATATCTATGTTTTCTCAATGGAGGAGTCTCCTAATGAGGAACTGCATCTCTCAAAGCAACTTCTCTACAACTTATAGTCTTGGTGGCTTTGGGCACTGGGAAGTTTGGTGGAAGGGGAATGAGGAAGATGGGGCTTGATCCTAGGGGTTCTTGACTGTCAAGTCACATATTTGTCCACTGAATCTCATGCCTGAGTCTCATACACATTTCTGTACATATCCCTCACTATTAATTTCTTCTCTGGGGCCAAGATCGGTCAAGGTAATTACACAATGAGCTGTTTCGTTTTATTGTTCTTTCTGTGTCCATTGATAAAGTTGTTGTGTTGATTGTTTTATTGGTTCTAATTATTCCCCTCTTCTTCAGTTCATATACATTTCCCTATGTTCCTCTTGATTCTTTGTGCCTCATTTCCCCCAGCCTCTTGTGCAGTTCCTGTCCATGATGTCTTCTAAGAAGTCCTTTATGAAGGCTCTACTCAATCCACAAGCACTGATTAAACACCTTCTCTGTGTCAGGCAGGTCTTGAGGATATGAATATAAAGAATGGAACATTTTTTACTCACAAAGAGCTAATAAGCCCAAAGAGTTCTCCTAGTTCAGAACTTCTTTTAACTGACATGTACTTGGTTTGTCCTCTTTCCTTCTTCACCCTCAGGTCACGAATGTCCCATCTCCTCTTTTGTTGTATGTTTATTGGGTGAAGTCTGCTGCCTCTGTGGACCCCATCAGCTTTCTCAGTGGATGCATTCTCTCCATGTAGAAGATACTAGGGACCTTGCTTCTAGAGGAATTGTGATGATGTATAAGGGAAATTCCTTGGAGAGATGGTCAAGCATGTAGAGACATTCTGTAGCTAGTTCTGGTCAGTGCAAGTGAAGGGCAGGCTCTCTGATTGGGTTCAGAGGCATTAAAAAAGACTGATCCACTTCAGGATTTCTTTTGCCTTAGTTGCTCTTGGATGGATCTTGGTTACTCTGTCATTCCTAGTGTTCAGAAAGAGACCAATATGGTAAGGGAAGGGGACAGCCCTCAGTCTCTTCACTTATTCTTTTCCCTTTTAGGTGGAGGGAGGGGAGCTTCTCTGATGTCATGTAGATGTGGTGGAGTCAGGAGGGTACATTGGCTCTCCAGGCAGCCCAGCACCCACGTCCTCAGGAGCAAAGATTGACCTGGATCTAAGGCAGTGGAAGCTGAGATGAGGATTCATCCAGTACATACCACTTCTGGACACGAATTTAGTGGGACCAGTGTTACATAGGAACTGAGCAAAGTGTTAAGATTAATCCCCCAGAGACTTAGGTGGTATTGGGGGGAAAGCTGGTATGTATGTTCTTGCTTATCTTAGAAGTAAATATCCCTTTGTAAAAGCAAATTGCTATTAAATGGAAATGGGGCCTTGTCATTATCCCTTAAAATGGGGGAAACATAACAGGTAGGGTGGGGGGCTCAAGAGAGTCCTCTGGGAAATTAAGTGGATCAATTTGTGGCAGAGCTAGGTGGCCCAGTGGATAGCACACTGGGCCTGGGGTCAGGAATCTGACATCAGACTCGCCAGATGTATGACCTTGGGGCAAGTTACTTTGCCTCAGTTTTCCCAGCTTTAAAATGGGGATAACAGAACCTACCCTGAAAGGTGTTTGTGAGGCTTACATGAAATAATATTTTCAAAGCACTTAGTATTAGTGCCTGGCACTTAGTAGGTGCCATATAAATGCTCATTCCCATCCTTTTCCCCTGTAAAATAATTCATCATACATTATTGTCTGGTCCCTGGGACACAGCAGGACAGTTCTTTAAAAGTAAAAAGGGTACCTAGTTGTGTGGCCTTGGGCAAGTCACTTAACCCCAACTGCCCTCCAAAAAGGAAAAAGAGAAGCATCAAGAAGCATCATGCCTTCCTTAATGGGTGCTTTTACTGGACTTGGTCATGATGATATTGATTTGAAATATTCCTCAAACGCTAACTGGTTATATGTCCTTGGGCCAGTCACTTAATTTCTCTGCGCCTCAGTTTCCTCATTTGTGAAATGAGGAGATTGGACTTTGGCCCCTAAGGTCCCTTTTCAGTTCTCAATCTGTATTCCTATGACATATTCTGGTTTTCATCAAAAGGAAGTCAAAGGGGTGGCTAGGTGGCACCGGTCAGGAGGACCTGAGTTCAAATCTAGCCTCAGCCACCTGACACTTCCTACCTATGTGACCTTGGGCAAGTCACTTAACCCCAATTGCCTTGCCTTTCCTCCCCCTCCAAAACAAAACAAAGGGAAGTCAAAAAAGGATTCTTGTCACACAGCATCTAATCTTTCTTTCCTTGTAGCTGCCAGAGCTCTGTGCACTCCTACTTCTGATTGCTGGCTTCTGTTCAGGATCTTCCTCTATTGAACCAGAAATTCCAGAGGTTAAGGAATTGAGTGACTTTCACAGCAGAGGGCCCTGTTCTAAACGTACGGTATTCAAAACGATGTCCAGATATTTGCACTTTGGCCTTTGAACACATCTCTTTCCAGTGTTGTCTCTGTACAAGTGGTTCTTCTGGCTCTGCTCACTTCACCCCGTGATGGCATCGGTCCTCCTCAATAATAAAGGACAAACAACAAGAATTTAGAATTCTCTGAAAAATTCTCTTTTTATCGTTTCTTATGGCACAAAAAGGGTCCATCATATTCATCTGCCGCAGTCTGTTCAGCCATTTCTAAGATGTCTAAGAGACAGTCCCGTGATAAGAAATAACACTTTCCACTCTCTGCTAATCTGGCTAAGATTCTGATGCTCTGGATTGCTTTTCCATTTTGCCCCAATATTGTTACCTTCCCTCTCTGCTTGTGTCCTGTTCCCAAACTTCCAGTACCAAAAGTTGTTTTCCCCTCCACTGCCCCATTACAAAAGCTCTTCGAGGGCAGAGAGTGTCTTCTTTGCTTGGATTTATATTCCTAGTACTTAACATAGTGTCTGATACATAGTAAGCACTTTATCTAAAGCAATTTATCTAATTTAATCTCCTTATAGAAAAATCTGTGTTTTTCCTTTGAGTCTCTGTTTGAAGGTGCTATAGTTATTCACTTCTATTTGGGGACCTTTTATTTTATTTAAAATAATTTTTTACTTATTGTTGTGTTCCTTAATCTACTCATATCTCCAGTTTTAGTTCCTTAACTGGGGCTTTGTGACAAGGCCAAGTTTTGTTCCCTCCTCCCCCCCACCCCCGTTCTGGGGAGAGTGGTCAGCCAAGATTGGTGTCACCATGGGGCCGTTGGATTTTTATGCTGACCTCCCTGTCCCAGAGCTATACCTCTCTTAATCTTTGAGGCTCAGGGAGCTAACTCTTCAGGGCCCCCAGTACAGCCTGATGGGCTACGTTCCAGAGTACCAAAAAAAAACCAAACTATATGTTGTCATTACTGATCCATGTCAGTGATCTTTGAAGAATTGTGGGAAATAGGAGTTGGACAAATGTCCCAATTTTCAGAAAGGAAAAGAAAATGAACTCTTTAGACTACAGACTGGTGAGCAAAATTCAAGAATGCATTTGCCAAGGGATTTGTTTGTGAACAGTCCAATCCTATAGAAGGTAATTTTCTAGGTAGGAAAATCTCTAACCAGATCATACACTTTGATCTGGTGATGTTTTCACTTTTCTTTTATTTGTATTAAGCTCCCCCTAAAGTGCTTTCTACACTCATCTTCTTGCAGCCAGAGTTGTTTAGTTATCATCTCAAGGCCATTTAAGTGGTGTAAAGTCTCCTGGCATATTTTTGGGACCTTGCCACCCTAGGGAGTGGTAGGGAGAGTGTCTGTTTTGTATAGACTGGGGTAGTTTTCCTTTAAGAGAGAAAGCAGGGGGCAGACAGGTAGTGCAGTGAATAGAGCACTGGCCCTGGAGTCAGGAGGACCTGAGTTCAAATCTAGCCTCAAGACACTTAACACAAAAACTAGCTTGTGACCTTGGGCAAGTCACTTAACCCCAGCTGAGAGAGAAAGCAGATCATCTTCAGGATTTAGCCTTGAACCATTGGCATGCCTCCTTTGCCACTCGAGACACAAAGAACTCCAGAAATTTGGTGGAATTCTCATTACCCTGTGGGATGTCTTTCTGACTTGTGTTGCTAGAATGGCAAATTCAGTGGGTGGGAGTAGGGTCCATTTTAAGTAAATTATATCCTTTTTTAATCTTATTGTGTGTAAATCTGATATTGAATTTTACATCCATGACTATTTTATTGCATTCTGATTCCAAGCCTGAATTACTGGACTGGCCTGAGCTAGGCCTGACCTGGGCACATACCCCAAGGAGTCAAAGATGGAAAGAAAGGTTCCCAGGTGTACTTAAATATTTGTAGTGGCACTTTTTGTGGTAATAAAAACACAATAACTAGAAACAAAATGAATGCAGATCTGTTAAAGAATAGTATGACAAATTGTGATAATGAGCGTGTCATATATGAAATATAATGGACTATTACTATGCCTTAAGAAATGACAAATGTAAGGAATTCAGACAAGCATGGGAAGACGTGTATAATAGGGGTTTGGAGCATAGTCTGACTTCCTGAAGTGGCATCTCTCCCTGTGTCCAGGAGAATAAATAGCTTATAAGGGAAAATGCCTTGGAGAAACTGAAGCATGTGGGGGCCTTCTGTAACTGGTTCTGATCTGTTAACTACATGATGAAGAGGAAACTCAGATTGGGCTGCAGAGGCATTAAAAAAGGCTTATTAACTTTGTCTATATTCTTTTTGCCTCTGTTGCATTTGTGTCTTGGGATGGCAAGGTGACTCCTTCACTCAGTGTCCAGTGAGAGACCATGCCTTAGGGGAAAAGGTCTTATGGCCTTCTCCTCTGAAGTCATATGGATCCGAAGAAATTAGGCCTCCTTGTCCTGTTCATTTTTTTTTCTAAGTTCATGGAGAAGAATATTCAGTCTGGGTCAGGAGCATAAATTACAGGAATCTAGGAGGAGAAATGCAGGCCAGATGTTGTGGCCAGTCTAGCATTGATACTCCAAGAAGCCAGGCACAATCTTTGGGAGTGACCTTCTGGATTCCAGATCCACAGAAAGAGTCAATTGGCAGTTGTGTTGCCTCTAGACATGGAATTGATGGAAAGTGATATGTAAGAACTGAGTTAAATTATAAGTAATTCAACCTCTAAACTCCAGGTGGTGGTGGTGGAGGTCCTGGTGGTGGTGCTGGTGAGGGATTGGGATTATGCCCCCAGGATGTTGGGGGAAAGTGCTTGTAGCTTTGTTCTAGTGGTGTAGTAGTAAATATTCATTTGCAAAAACTAATTGATGTTAAGCAGTTAAATGGTGTATTGGTAAAGTGGTGTATTGGATGCTGCTGGTAGTAGAGAAGAGAGATACCTTAATAACCTTAGGGTACCTGAGAACCTGGAAGAGTGACGTAGCCCACCAGGCTGAGAGAGAGTGGGATCATGATGTTCAATACTAAATGTGAATGAACTGATACAGAATGAAAAAACCCTCATAGGACAACAATATAGCTAAAAAGAATATCATTGAAAACATCATTAAATGACAACCAAATTCTGATGGATTTACTAGTCTTGATCCTATTGAACAAATGATGAAATATATTTCCTTCCTTTCATTAGAGAGGCGAGGAATTATGGGAGTTCAATAATGCACACACTACCAGATGTGGTTCCTTTGTCATTTGATTTTCACCATTTTCCCCCCCTATAATAATGAATGTTCCGACTTCAGGGAGTAATTTGACTATATACATATATTTTTAAAAACCCAAAAAGCATAAAAAAGAGATAAATGTAAAATCTTATATGGGCTCAAAAAAAAAATAAAATCAGTGTTACCAATAAAGCCCAGGGAGACATTGCTAGATATCAGTGCATCTAAAAAAAGATCTAGAGTTTTAGCGGACTGTAAGATTGTTCTGGATTGCCCAAAGTCTCCAGTGTAGTACCTGAAACTATAGTGGACTTAAGATAAAAAAATAATTTTAAAATAAATAAAAGTTTGTTTATTTTAATTGGAAAAAGATAATGTGGTTTTAGGTTGAATTAAGAGGAACCTGTGTAGAATCAGTGACAATCCCTTCCAATCCTGAGATTCTATTATACCATAATATATGTTGAATGCCATCACTGGAATCTGAAAAGATTTCATCGGAATAGAACAACCAGCCAAATCTAATGGTATGAAATTTAATAGAGATAAATATAAATATCTACTTTTTGGTTAAAAAATTAGCAGCAGCACAAGGTGGAAGAGGTGGAAAAGTCCTAGAGGTTTTAGTGATTTGCAAGTTTAAAATGGGTCAAAATTTTGACATGCCAGTCAAATTAACTAATATTACCTTAGGTTAAAATAGCAAAAACATCATATCTACAGCAAGGAAAGTGATAGTCCCACCCTGGGATGATTATACCACATCTGACATGTTTTTGTGCATAGCGCTGGATGCCGCATTTTGGGAAGTCTGACAAACTGAAGCAGGTGCAGAAGAGGAAGCCAAGGATTACAAGACGGTTTGACCCACACCAGAGGGTAATCAGATGAAGGAACTTAGAGAAGGTAAGACTTGGTGGAACATAATCTTCCTCTCTTAGTCTTGCTGGCCCCAGAAAGCAGAATGAGAGGCAATGAGTAAGAGAGGCAAGTATCAGGCTAATATCAGTTAAAAACTTCCTGTCTTTTCCAGACTTCGTCACCAGGTATCAGTTACCTTCTCCAATCCCCAGACAGCCCCTTTCTCAACTCCTTTCTCCCAATGGTGAATTCTTCCTGGAACCGCCGTTTTGAGGAAAGGCCTAAACCTAAATCCTTCATTCCCTGCTCCTCATGGGCACCCTCCCTCACTTTTAAGTGTTGTTCCCTCTCCCACCTCCAGCCCCCACTTATAGAAGCCTCTGGAGGGCAGGACATATCTTTTTCTTTGCTTATGTTTGTTTCCTCAGGGCTTAGCACAGGGTCAGGCACAAGACCGTGCTTAGTGCTTCTTGACTTGACTCTGTGCTGTCCACAAGTCCAGTGATCTGTCTTGGGAAGCACCACTTGCTCATCACTAAGAGGGCTTAGTTGCACTCCTGCCATTAGGGAGTGAAATAAAGCAGACGACCTTTCAGGATGCTTTGGTTTTATGAAATACAACCCTCACCCGCACCACTACTAGATTTTTCCTCTAGGCAGGGTAACCTTTCTTTGAAAACTCTAGCTGCTTAAAAGGCAGCCTTTCAGGTGGGAAGAGGACTTATTCTGCAAGGAGCATGTCTAGTTTTTTGACTTCAGTGACTGCAGCAGTAAAGATTTAGAGAGCCTGCCTGCTGATCAGTTCCATGAAGAAGTGATGCTGCGCCATCTAGAGGGGAATTATGGTACTGCGAATAGCTCCATTTTCTAAGTACTGACTTGTTGCTTTTATTTAACTTGCGTCTCTAAATGTGGTGTTTCCAGAGGGAGGGTCTTGCCCCCATATTGCAAGAAAAAAAAAGCTTAAAATTTGGTAGGTAGTTTCTCCCGTGAGATTGCATAGGATGGAAGAAAAGAAGGCCCCCTTTCCCTTCTATTTTTGTCTGTACTCAATATATTTCAAACCATAAACAACTCTTACAAAACTAAGTCTCTATCTTAGACAACGCAATATAGACTTTAAACCAATTATAAGAATCTTCTAAAAACGTCACAAGCCAGTATGTCACAGGAGTGATTTGAACTAGGTCTTTTTTGTTCCAAGGCAAGCTTTCTATCTACTACCCTACGCCTGTTTTACATGAATGCAACTGAATATTATTGTGTCATAAGAAACCATTGGATCACAACTTTAGGCTAGAAGAGATCTTTTGGGACAGTTAGTTCATTCTGATTATTTTAAACATGAGGAAATTCTAGCCCAAAGGGATTATCATTTAATCATAGTTACATGTACACCAAGCATCAGAAGAGAAATTTGAACCTTGGTCCTGACTCCAAATCTAGGGCTATTAAACTGATACACAATGAATTTAGCAGTAACAGGAAAAAATATACACAAATATATGCATGTATGTACACCCATACACACATATCTATATGTTGACTATAATAGTACAAATGAAAAATAGCAGAACAAAGCTGGATGCTGTGTAATTATGACTCTTTTACTTGGAGAGGTGGGGAACCATATAGATATAGACTGTTGCATACCTGGTCATCTAGCTGTGAATGTATTCTGTTTGTTTTGACAGTTTTTTCTTTGTAACAAGGTAAGTCTCACTAGGCAAGTTATCAGTGAGCATATCCAGAAATGACAGTGATGTAAAAATAAGAGGCAGCAATACAACTTTTAAAAAAATAAATTCTTAAAAATTAGTGTATATAGGGCAGCTAGGTGGCACAATGAATAGAACACAGGCCCTGGAGTCAGGAGGACCTGAGTTCAAATCCGGCCTTAAACACTTAACACAAAAACTAGCCATATGACCTTAGGCAAGTCACTTAACCCCAACTGCCTTCCAAAAAGCAAAAAAAAAAAAAAAAAAAAAAAACCCAACAAAAAAAAACCCCCCAAAACTTTTATTAATATTTTTCTTTGTTCTTCCTTCCTTCTTTCTTTTCTTGCTAATATTTCCCAGTGCTGTATTCCCAATAGAAACCTTTTTTGTAACAAAGTATAGTTAAGCAAAACAACAGCGTTAAAAACATTGATCATTTCTCACCAGTGGTCTTCACCTCCGGAGTTGACCTATCAATGTATTGACCTGCATTCTGATATTTTTAGCAATATTTTCTTTTATATTATTGTTCTGCCCATTTCTCTAGCCTTTGGGACCAAGTAGAACGAGTTTAATTTCTTTTACATATGACAATCCTTCAAATAACTTGATGATAGCTATCATGCTGCTATCATCTCTTTTTCAGGCCATATGTCACCAATTTCTTCAGCCAGTTCTTACATGGCATAATTTTACGGCCTTTTTTTTACCATCTTGGTTTCCCTCCTTGGGATGCTTATTAGAAGAAATAAAAGGAATGGACAAATTATATTTGAAATGGAGTCTTAAATACTGTACTCCTCCATTAATACACTTATAGATAGCTGTACACAATTGTCTTATTCTGAGTGACATCAGGTTTTGGGGGGTTTTTGCATTAGAGTTTTAAAAAGGCAGGGGTTGATATAAGAGGGTTGCTATTTGCTTATTAACAAACTAGTATGGACGATTTTTAAAAATTGTTCTTCCATCGTTATGCTACACTACAAGGGGAGTTCTGTTTAATGTGATCAGTGCATTACCTAGAATTTACTTTGGCTGTGTACAAAAATCATTAACATCTGTGCTTTTACTAGATTTTAAGCCCTATAACTGTCTAACTGTTATAGTTTAAGCCCTATAACTGTTAGCATGTTAAATTTGAAATGGGAAAGAGATACTTCACTCCTCTCATAAAAAAAGGAAAACATCGTAAAACCTTCTAGCAGTGACAGAGAAATTAGAAGTCAATCAGGAAATCGAGTGGTTTCTATAAGTATGTTAAACTTTATGGCTAGGATAGCCAGAAAAGAGAAAGAAAAAGAAGGAAGTTGAGGCAGAAACATAATGTTCCTTTAAATAAGACTACTCAAGAGAGGAATAAAGCTCGTTGAGATATATGTTTTTGAATTTTATCTTTGTGTTTCTTTTTTTTTTTTTTTAAAGCAATTGGGGTTAAGTAACTTGCTCAAGGTTACACGGCTAGTCATTTGATTTATGCGTGGGTGCTCATTTTTCTGAGGCCGGATCTGATCTCGGGTCATCCAAACTCCGAGGCCGGCGCTCTTACTCACTGCGCCACCTAGCCGCCCCTTTAGGGCAATTGGGGTTAAGTAACTTGCCCAAGGTTACACGGCTAGGTTTTTGTTTGTGCGGATTAGGTGTCGGAGGCCGCCTCCGAACTCAGGTCCTTCTGATTCCAGGGCCGGCGCTCTATTCACTGCGCCACCTAGCCGCCCCTATCTTTGTGTTTCTAATGCTACTTACTACAAAGATTAGCACGTAGTAAGTTTTAATAAATGCTTTTTTAATTGAACTGGTGAGTTTTAAAGAAAATGTTTTCTGAAAGTACAGGAATAAAACAATGGGTTTAAAGTGGCTATCAAAAGAACAATTAATTACATTGAATGTTAGTTACTGCATTCCCCCAAAAGACAGGACCACTCTTAACCACTAAACCCACAGAGAGGCTGGAGGAGAGCTTGGAAGACTGTAAGTGGGACTTGGAAGGGGGAGGCTTTTCTGATGATTGGCAGATATATGACTCTGGAAGGTTGGGACAGCATTACTGACTGGGATTGGACTCTAACATGGTGTATATAAAAGGGCTCCTAAAGAAATAATGGAGCAGGACAGAGTCAAGATGGTGGAGTAGAAACTGTGTACAGAAATTAGGACTTCTTGCACAGCTCTGGCCGGCTTCCACCTCCTCCAATTCATGTAAAAAATTACTCTAGACAGACTTTGGAGCTACAGAACCCACAAAATGACACAGAGAAATTAACCTCCTGCTGAGGACAGCCTGGCAGGAGCTTAAAAAGGATTTTGAAAACCAAATAAGAGAAATGGAGGAAAAATTGGGAAGAGAAATAAGAACCATGCAAGAAAATTATAAAATGAGAGTCAACAACCTGACTGAAGAAAATAACACCTTAAAAATAGATTAACTCAGATGGCAAAAGAAGCTCAAAAAGGCAATGAGAAAAAGAATGCCTTAAAAAGTCGAATTTACCAGATGGAAAAAGAATTTCAAAAGTTCACTGAAGAGAATCAGTCCTTCAGAATTAGATTGGAGCAAATGGAAACTGTATTGAATTGCTTATCTTCCCAGTGAGGGTGGGTGACAAGGGAGGAAGGGAAAGAATCTGGAATTCAAAGTTTTAAAATCAAATGTTTTAAATATATATATATACATATTATTATTATTATTATTATTATTTTACATGTAAGTGGGAAATGAGATATACAGGCACTGGGGCATGGATGTCCACTGTGCCCTACTGGAAAGTCAGAGGGGGTATGGGGAAAGATATGGGAGAAAACAGAGTTGGGGAGGGGATATTCAGTGGGATCACTGTTTTGGGGTGGTGGGTAGGGAAAATAGGGAGAAAATTTGTAACTCAAAAACTTGTGGAAATGAATGATGTAAACTAAAAAATAAAAAAGAGAGGAAAAAAATAAAGTAGGCGGAATAAAAAAAAGAAATAATAGAGCAGAGGGGGCACAAGGAAGTCTGGGTACCTACTGGGCACCCGATCATGCTCTAAACATCAGGGGGTATGTATACCTTCTGGACAACAAACAAACGAAACAGCAGCATTAGAAGAAATTGCCAAAGGGATCAAGCAAACAAAGGGTCCAAATATGGAGAAACTGATTGTGTGCACAGATAATATACTTGTTAGCTAAGAGATGGATTGGAAATTGGAAGAAAAATGCTGGAAAATGAACTGAAATAGGAATGCTGTTCATAGAGATTACTTCAGTTGAGCTGAATAATACAGAGGTCTATATTCCATGGCTATCTTTGGGTTATTTTCAATTCCCCCTTTTCTGTATGTACTTTCTGGGCCTTCCTATATGTTAATGTTTTAAATTCTTTAAAAAAAAAAATACCAAAAAAAAAAAAAAGAGCACTATCAACCACAGGAATTGTTCACATTCATTAGTAATCATCAAAAGGCAGACATAACCTCATCTATCTCTGTCAGGTCTGTTCAACTCTGCCATAATTCCCATCCTGGCCACCCAGAACCCATCTGGGCTACTTGGCTGTTCACATCAACAATAAGCTTTTATAACAACATAGCTTTGTTTAATGGAAGTCCCCAATTCTATTCCTTCTGCTGAGAGGGAGGACTTACTTGCCATGGGCTGCTCAGTGTCCAGCACTTAGCATGATTCTGAGACGTGAATAAGAAATAACCAGGCCATGTGAGCAGTTCAAGGAAGATCAATGAGCTCTATTTATTGATTCTTAGGACAAGATTTTTATAGAGCAATGAGACAAAGGAAGGAGACTCGAGTTTTCTAATCATTACCTAGTCTGTTGTATCCTGGAAGTAGCACAGAATAGATAATTTGATAAGGATTTGTTATCTAGGAGACTAAAGTCTTAGGGTAAGACCTTTGATCTAGGTCTCAGGTACCTGCTAATGCAGCCGCAGTCATAAACGGATACAACTGAGAGCAAACTTCAAAGCTGAAGCGCAATCCTCAAAAGACATCACGTTTAGAGCTGGCCACCCAAAGATACCTGAGTGCTAAATCAAATATTTTGGCTTTCAATAACTAAAATCTTGGCATATAGCCTATTGATCTCAGAACTCAACATCCTTATAAGTGTAACCAATAACAAAGAACTCAGGAGCTAACTTAACAAAAATCATGTCTCAGATTCTTATTTTAAAGTCCACTATTAGGATTTAATATCTGAGTCCTGGATCAGGTCTCTTTGGCTCCCTACACTTACTCGTCTTTACCATCTATCCTGCTCCTGCCACCTTTAAGGTCCTCCTGTGCTTGCCATTTGCCTCACCTGCAAACCTTGCTTCTCTCCCCATGTCTCCCCCAGCACTGCATCTGATGTACTGACTCCAACAAAGGATGCCTGGGCCTTACCATCTAACCCTATTGCTGCATTCTTAGAACTTTCGAGCTCTTCCATCTGCCCTGTAGCAGAACTTTCTTTTATGGGTTGTCTCCCCTATTCAGAGTATGAGCTTGAGAATTTTTTCTATTTGTATCCTTAAACTTAACCCAATTCTTGGCACCTACTAAATATTTAATAAATGCTTTTTTCATTCATTTAAAAAAATTGCAAGTAAACTTCTGGAAGGGAAGAAAGATTTGGAGGTAATTGAGAAGGTGGGGGTGTAGCAGCAAGCACCCCAATATTCCCAGGGTAGCTGCCAACACAGGTTCTTAGATCTGCTTTTCAAAAGGAAAGCAACTCAAAATCAGTTAACAAGCTTACTTTAATCAAACAAACATATATTACCTAGTTCAGGGGGAAAAGGTCAGCACCCTGAACTTCAGAGTATACAGACAGTAGTTTCAAAACAGAGAAACAAACAGATCAAGCAGACAGGCTTCCAAACTGTCCAACCATTAAATCAATACCAAATCACAGTTACCAGAGAGGGAAGCATCAACATCTGGGTTTTCAAAGCCGGGGGGCTCTCAACAACGGCTTCCCAGAGTCTCATCTGGTCAAATCACACAACACTTCTCAAAGTGAGCCCCAAAGCAAAGCCTCAAATCAGGGATTATATAGTCTTCTCCTGGCTCAGAATGTAACCACCCTCTTGACCCACTGCCCAATCACACAGCATCAAGGTGTGGTCATTCCTGAAAACTAAGCCTCCTACCACAGGCTCCATGTGACCACATTCAGCCTATTAGGAGGCAGAGCATATTTTCAAATCAAGGAAGGTTTTCAGAGTCTCTTAAAGCCAATCAAAGTCTCTTAAGCCAATCAAAGGGCCTAGGGGCAGGGAAGATCTTTAAATCTGGATTTCCATTACAGGGGGGATCTTTATATCAACAGTATATAGTGCCTAACACATTAACACATTTGTGCCTAACACATAGCAAGATATTAATAAATGCAGTATGAATTGAAATTAGGAAAATGCTGAAAACTCAATTATAATGAGATTCAATAAATAGTGTGGTATACTGGAAAGAGCACTTGATTTAGATTTAGAGGAAGTGAATTCAAATCTCAGCTTGGCTACTTCCTATCCATGTGACCATAAGCAAACCACTCAACAGTTGACTCATCTATACACTGAGGGGGTTTGGAGGAGGTCCATTCTATCTTTAGGTTTTACTTTTTCTGTTGTTTCTCTTTCAAGGTCATTTTTTTTTTTTTTTTTGCTTTTTGGAGGGGGGAAGGTAGGGCAATTGGGGTTAAGTGACTTGCCCAAGGTCACATGGCTAGTTTGTGTGTTATGTGTCTGAGGCTGGATTTGAACTCAGGTCCTCCTGACTCCAGGGCCAGTGCTCTATTCACTGTGCCACCTAGCCACCCCAAGGTCATTCTTTATGTAATGGGAAGACTGGACAAGAGCACTCACAGTGTTTTCTGTAGGTGTAGTCCTTGAGTGGATTTCAGAGCAGGCAAAGGTGTCCTTTCTAGGCTTCTTAGCCTGTGAGGAAGAGGAACCTCTTGGATGATTACTAAGCTGAATTGAGAGTGCATTCAAAAGGTACTTACCTAGCATGATATCTTTCTCTTTCCTTCCTGGTTGCTTTCAAGTGAGGAGTAAGCCTTCCTGTGGGGAGAGTGGCCTTGGGCCTTTATAACCCCACCTAGGCCCCAGCCATGTAGCTTATGAGAGCTTTACTCTGCTATTGTCTGTTTTTATTGTGTCTATCTTTTCTTGCCCTTAAGTGAAGTACTATTTTTAAAAAATTTGCTTTGAACTTAAGAAATAAGACAAGCATTTTCATAACACAGTAGAATAGAAAAAAAGATGACTTACATGAAACTATAAATCTATTATGTACAACTTGCTATCCCCTCTAAACATATAATAAAATAATCATGTAACTTTCTTTTTCTTTCCCCCTCTTTTTTCCCACAATATCCTCCTCCTTAGAAAGGGCTACCATTAGACATAAATATATGTGTGTATATGTGCGTGTGTAAAATCATTGTATACATGCTTCTGTTTATTGGTTCTTTGTCTGACTGCAGAGAGCACCTTCCTTCACATAGTCTTTGGAGATGATTTAGTCACTCAAAGCTGTTCTTAAGAGAATATTGTTGTTACTATAATATACAATGTTCTCCTGATTCTGATCACTTTGCTCTTTATTATTTTGTGCAAGTCTATCCATGTTTTTCTAAGACCATTGAGCTCATCATTTCTTATGGCACAATAGTATTCCATCACAATTACATGCCACAACTTGTTCAGCCATTCCACAATTGATGGACATCTCTGTAATATCCAGTTTCTATGCCACCACAAAAAGAGGGGCTATAAATATTTTAGAATTCCTAACCTTCTGAAGCTTACAAAACTATAGTTTAAGGATGCAAATTTAAACAATCTTGATCTATAACTTTGTAAGTTTCAAAAGGTTAGGAGAGGGCGCCCCCAGAGGTCCTGGAAACAGAATCTTAATGAGATTTGGCAGTCTACCAACACAGCCTTGAGGAGTGACTAGGAGTCAGTCCAGTAGCTGTTTGACTTCAAAGCCAAGATGCCAGGGCTACAAGAGAAAGGGACTTGTCCATTGGCTATGCCGCATTTGGAAGCAAATTTGGTGGGCCAAAGTTTGTGGAAACTGCTTTGGGTTTGAGTCACTCTTTCCAGATACTGAGTCAGTATAAGGAAAACCATGCCCCTAAGTGCTGGGGAGAAGAAATGTTTGTACTTCTTTTGTATCTTAGTAAATATCCCCATGTAAAAGCAAATTGATGAAAATTGGTTAAATAATGCTGAGAAACTAATCACTATAGAGTGATTATAAGGGTGATAAAATCACTAGTAATTAACAGTAAGAACACACAGGCATTGGGTCTACAACTAATAGCATTAGGGGATAATTACCAAACCCCTTAGAGGTACCCCTAGAACCCTCATCAGTGTGAGTGTGAATTGGGATGAGGATGCCAGAGCATTGCATGGGTTATGTGCATGTTTTCAGTATTATATAAAGTACATGATTCATAAGCTCTTAGTCAGAAGGGACCTTAGATGTCATCTAGCACAACTCTTTCATTTTCCAGATGAGGAAATAGTGGCCCTGAGAAGTCATATGATTTACCCATGGTCACATAGCTAATTACTGGTGGAGCAAAGATTCCAACCTATGTCCTCTCCAAATCCATTGTTCTTTCCACTTTCCAAGTTATGTCCTAGCAAGTTAATTCACATAACACATATGATATTGTATGTATATGTTACAACAGGTGACAAATCAAGGTTACATTTCTGAGAAAAGTGGGATGTGTCAAATAATGGGGATGGTGATAGAAAGCACAAGTCAGAAAGAAAAACATACATACATATTTACTTACAACCACTGGGTTTGTGAAATCATGTACCTCTCCTTGGCATGAGGCTTGACCACTTAACAGAGAGAGGTTCAGGAAAGAAAATTCCAAACAGAATACTGAATCTCAATGCAACATCCCAGTATTACCCAAACTGCTATATGGTCACCAACGACCAAACAAAGTAGATAACGACAAAATGTCCTTTTCACGGGTACTGTGTAGATGTTGTCTTGGCCCAGATAGCATTGTCTTATAGGTGATCATCTCACTTCATTTTTCTCATTTAACTGAGATCCTATTTTGATTTGTATTTTTCATATTTGCTATTTTCCCTCATCCTCCTTTCCATGGTTGAGCACATTAATGTAACAGAGAAAAAATATATCTTCAACTAGCTGAAGGGCCATCAAATGGAAGAGGAATTAGACTGCTACCCCTTGTCTCTAGAGGAACAAAAGGTGGAAATGACAGATTTAGGCTTGATGTCGGGATAAATTCCTAACCACTGGAGCTATCCCTACATGAAATGGGATGCCTTGGGGAGGTATTGGGTTTCCTCTTTTTTGTGGGCTTTGAGCAAAGGCTGAATGACCAGTTGTCAGGTTATAAAAGGCATCTTTTTCAGAAACAAGTTGCCCTTTACAGCCTCAGAGACTCTTTCCAGCTCTGAATTTCTTTGATTCTGTGAAATCAAGCTCCTGCTGATCTGCTGGTTGTTATTTTTGGCAGCATAATCTGGGTTCTGCATGACTCCAGAATGACAGAGGCATGTTAAATTATCTGAGAAGAATCCCAGAATGTTAGGACTTTTAGAATCAGACAGAAGAACTCCAAAAATATACTCAGGGAAAATACAAAACATTGGAACAGTGGACAATTATCATGGAAAAAAATGGAGACAACTGCCAATTGCAGCATCATATAATGAATATAGCCAATGAAACATTTGTAATGATGTAAGCTCTCCTACACAGTTTCGCAGTGTAGTGGGGATGCAGGGAATTCTAGGTATGCAACAGTGAATCTACTGGTTAGAGCTGAATGTGAGGACCCGGATTAGACAGACCCTAAATTGGGAATTCTGTGTAGGAGGCAGAAGACCTGAATTCTAATCCCACATCTGACAATGACCTAATGCTTTCTGGTCCTCAGTTTCATTCACCACACGCTCACTAAATACCATCTATATACCAGATAATATCCTAAGCCCTAGAGAAAACAAAGATAAAATGAACCTCTTCCTGGCCCCAAGGAGCTTATATACTATTCAGTGAGAACTCTAAGTATATAAATGATAAGTACAAAATACATAGGAAGCAATTTTTGTGAGGGATACTAACTGGGGGAGATGGATAATAGGCTGTGTGTGTGTGTGTGTGTGTGTGTGTGTGTGTGTGTGTGTGTGTGTGGGTGTGGGTGTGGGTGTGTGTGTGTGTGTGTGAGTGACACTGTATCTGAACTTGGAAGGAACTAAGGAATTCTAAGAGATAGAAATAAGGAGAGACTACATTACTGCCATGTGGGACAGACTGTGCAAAAGCATATTTCTTCATCTGTAAAATGAGGTATATGAGCTAGGTGGCCTCTATGGTTCTTTCAAGCTCTAAAATTGTAGGGAGGGAAGCCTATGCCATGAGGAGGTCAAAGACAGAAAGAAAGGTAGCATGGTCATCAAAATTTTCAGATATGTTTTTGAGGGTAACAGAAATACTGAAAACAAAATGAGTTTCCATTGATTGGGGAATGATTTAAAAAATTGGCATGTGAAAGTAATGGAATATTACTGCACTATAAGAAAATATGAGGAATTCAGAGAAATGTTGGAAGACTTGTATGAACTGATGCAGAGTGTTATAAGAACACAGAGGACAGAAGACCCAAAGTAAAGGCGATATAAATGAAAAGAACATGAAAATGAAATGGAACACAGTAATTATAATGATCATTTTGGATCCAGAGAAGAGAGAAGGACATTTCTTCCTAATTTTGGTAGAGAAGTTGGGAAATAGAGGCATGGAATGTTGCCTGCATTGTCAGATGCGGTCATTGTGTTGGCTGATTTTGCTCACTTGTTTTCTTTGTTTACAAAGGAGGTTGCGTTTGGTAGAGATGACTTATCTATAAATTACTGGGTATTTGCTGGATATAGAAATCTTTTCCTAGCCCAAACCTTTAGTAGAAAGAAAGTAAAAAACTGTGTGATGAGGAGTACAATACTAGTGGCAGCTAGGTAGTGCAGTGAGTGGATAGTAGGCTAAGCCTAGAATCAGAAAGATCTGAGTTCAAATCCAGTCTCAGATACTTACTTGATGTGTGACCCCTGGGCAAGCCCATTAAAAAAAAATCTCTGTTTGCTTCAGTTTCCTCAGCTGTAAAAAGGAGATAATAGTAGAAGCTAGCTTCCACTGTTGTTATGAGAATCAAACAGGTAATAATTGTAAAGCTCTCCATTCGGTACCTGGAACACAGCAGGCACCATATAAATGGTAGCTGTTACTGTAAACATCTAGTACAATGCTTTGCACATAATAGGTACTTGATACATGAGAATTGAAGGAACAATTCCCACAAAGTAGGTCACTGTTCTAACAGATTCCCCTTGTTTGTAAGATGTGAGTGAAACAATGAGCTGGATCCAATGATGGTGACAAGCTACATGGGGCTTTTGAATCTCTCTTTCTAGTTAATTCATTACCCTGCACATGGGTGCTTCACAAATTGATCTGATTTAACACTGACCACAAGGATTTCAGTTACAGCTCAGTCATTGTTATGCCCTGCTGGGATGTTTGAAGAACATTTTCCCTTATTCTTGTCCCTTTTTGGGGGTTTGAAAAATAGTGAATAAATGACTGAAAGCGTGGTATGGGGTGGGAAGTTCCTAACCTTGCCCTTATATACTGCTCCAAACTGCGCTTTAGAGACTCGGTTTTGGGTCCAGGTAAAGTTATGAACAGGTCCTACAGCCTCTCTGTCCTCTCTCTTTCTCCCTTGGTGACAGTCCCTCTCTGTCAGGGATCTATGTTCTCTCTTTTGTGTGGGCGGGGGGGGGCAAAGGTGGAGCTATATCAGTTCTTTCATTGGTGTAAGAAATATCCAGTGAGGATTTTCTCTCTATTAATACAGAAGGCAATTTATATAATTAAATAGCTGTGCCCAGTGTGGAAGCCCACACCCACAAATCCTGGTACTGGGAGAGAATGAAGCTGGTGGAGTGCTTGAGCTCGAGACTTTTGAGTTGCAGGGGGCTGAAGCCAATAGAGTGTCAATACTAAATCTGCAGCCATTATGGTGAGATGCTAACAACAGGGGCCACCAGGCTGTCTCAGGAGCTGCCTCAAGGAGTTCATGATCTAATAGGGGAGACAACAAGTGAAACACTACATACATACAAGATATAAATAGATATACAGATACATGTATGTGCATTTGTGTGTATGCATGATAAATTGAAGGTAATTATTTTGGATAAATTTGGAGGTAATTTGATAAATCAAAATAATTTGATCTAGCACATGTAAAATAAATACTAATGACACCATTGTACTTGCAGAATAATTTTGTCATATTAAAAAAAATTTCCACTTCACTCTAACAGTGTAAAATAATAGCAAAATTTACAAAGAATTAAGGTTTGGTTTGTGTAATCACTCATATAGGGGCATGGGTGGATAGAGTCCTGTGCCTGGAGTAAGGAAGACTCATTTTCCTGGCCTCAGACACTTACTAGTTGTATGACCCTGGGCAAGTCACTTAACCCTATTTACCTCAGCTTCCTCATCTGTAAAATAAGCTGGGGAAGGACATGGCAAACCACTATGGTATCGTTGCCAAGAAAATCGCAAATGGGATCACAGAGAGTAGGATGTGACTGAAAAATGACTGAACAACAACAAATACTCACATAGAGTAAACATGTAAAGCTTCTTTTAAAATGCCCTGATTCATCCTTCAGAACCGAATTGCCTTGGGCCCTGCCTTTCCTTTTATTTATTTATTTTTTTGAGGGGGGAGGGCAGGGCAATTGGGGTTAAGTGACTTGCCCAAGGTCACATGGCTAGTAAATGTTAAGTGTCTGAGGCTGGATTTGAACTCAGGTCCTCCTGATTCCAAGTCTGGGGCTCTATTCACTGAGCCACCTAGCTGCCCTGGCCCTGCCTTTCATTAAGCAAGGTGTCGGAGTGATGCTCTGGGAGAAAGGAAGACCTGAATTCAAATGTGACCTCAGACCCTGAGAAGCTGTGTATCCTTGGGCAAATCACATAACCTCTCTCTGCCTCAGTTTCCTCACCTGTAAAATGGGTATAATAGTAACACCTACCTCCCATGGATATTGTGGGCATCAAATGAGATAATAATTCTAAAATGTTTAGTGCAGTTCCTGGCACATGGTAAATGCTACTAAAATGTTAGTTATTATGTATTCCCATTAAAATAGCTCTATAAAATGTGCTTGATTTAGTTTCTTATGAGACTCTAGTTTTAGAAAATATAGAGAGCGATTGCTATTTTAAAAGCAAAATTTTCCAGACTCAAAGTGTCGCACTTGAGTTCTGGGCCTCAGCTTTGTTCTCAGATCCTTTTTCCAGTGTCTTTTAAATCTCGGTCTTTTTCAAATAGCTATTTAAAAAGCTTCAATGCTTTAAGTTTAAAAAAAAAAAGCACACTTAACATTTTCAGTTAAACAAGAGTGCCATCCAGGCAGATATGACAAGCTTGACTAAATTATGATAATGCTTTGAAGGGGAAGCATTAGAGTGTAAAATTGAGAATAAAGAAACAGACACAATAGTCAAGTTTGCACAGTTGTACTGGTTCCCTGAAAAAAAAAAAGGCTTTCCATTTTTAATGTGACTAAGTCAACTATGAGTTATGCCATTCAAGAGAATTTTGCTGTTCTCATTCCCCACTCTCACCAGATGATAGAACACGAGTCCTAAGTGGAAAAAAACTAAAGTTTAGACTTTCTTTTTTAATATTTCCAAATCTTAATGATTAATTCCTTCTAAGAAGGCAATTATAGATATTACTAAAAATAACCTTATTTTCTCTGCAGAACCTTGATTCATGTCTGGTTTCTATTAATCACATGAAAAGGCAAAAAGAAAAAAAAGGTTGTTAGAAGTTGGTTCCTCTAAACCATTAGATTATAAACAGAAGCTCCTGTTCATTGTCTATTTCTCTAAATTTAGAGTTACGTGTGAGTTCTTTACTGGCCCCCATGTAGCACCCACCATTTGTGTTCCCAGAAAGTATATGCAGAATTCTCTTGCTCTGTGGTTAGTGAAGGTGAAAGGCTTATAGGCACAAATGGCCATAAGTAGCATGGTAGCCAATAGGGATACTGATGAAAGTGGTAACCTATGATTCTCTAGCAATATGACGTTATTACTCCTTAATGTCCAGGGGCCTCTGACAGCCCCAGCAGGAAGCTGTCCAGTCAGAGCCCTGGCAGCAACCCCAGTTGCTGTCCCTTCATCCATTTCTGTTGCATCACAGGGTTTTCTTCTTTGTTTTCTTCCTGAATGTCTCTTAGCTTTATGGGTCTTTCTGGGGAATAATCAGAATCTTAATGGATGAATTTCTGCCCAGTTTAATTTTTCTTCATTAATGTAACTGCTAGTTTTGGGTTTAGGAATTTAAACTAACACTTGAGACTAGAAATATAAAGTAGAGCTTATTTAGAAACTACACTGATCATTTCTCTCCCAGAAGATTTCAGTGAACCAAACTATTGCCTAGGAGTTTATTAATCTATAAAATGAACAGGCTTAGGAAAATCTAAGTTTTCTTACAGTTCTAAAACTTTTTGAGTCTATGAAACAATTGCTGATAACTGTTGATCCTTAATATAATCTATTATATCTGTCTATTCCATCTATATATCTATGCTATTTATCTATCATATCTATCTATACCTTTGTCTCTGAGAATTAAAAAAATCCATAACTACAGAATGTTCATATTTTTAAATAGACTGATTTTTTCCCCTGGGCTTTCCCCTTTAAAAGCCAAGTCTGATTTGCCTTTCAACATTCCCAAAGTGATTTGTTTTCATATCTGCTAGACCAACTAAAGCATCAGGGACCTGCATATTGACCTTCCTCAGAAGAATTGGACTCTGAAAGGGGAAAATAAATGTCTAATGCATAGGAAATATCTATTAATGGAAGAACTTCAAGCAGGAATATATATTTGGGTATAGAAACTTCCTTAGAGACCTCAAATCACATTCTCATTGGCAATGCCATATGCTACCTGTGATAATTCACTTCATTTATTCAATAAATATTGATTCGGGCCTGTGCTGGGCAAAAGTCCTAGGGGATTTTAGTTGACTACAAAACCAATATGAGCTGATAGTGTGATAGAACTACTAATAAAGCTAGGGTTGCATATGCTTTAATAAAATATGCAAGACTCTGGGAAGATGATGGTGTGTTAGGACTTAGAGGGGCTCAGACACCCCACAAACATTCTAGTAAAGCTATTCAGTTACCAGATTTATAAGATAATCAGTTATAAATTTTTCTACCCAGTATGAGACTGCACAAAAAAAAAAGACAGCCAGAATCCTGCAGAACCTAAGCTGAGATAAGACAGGCAAGGTGGAAGGTTTGCTACAAAGAGAAGTAGCCGAATCCCAGAGGCAGGGCAATTTCAGAGCCCCTGGTGTGGGAGAAAAGAGAAAAATGAAGGGGAAGGTTCAGAGCAAAGCCCAGCCTGGGTGTGATACAGGACCTCCATAACAACTGGAAAAAGGGGGCAGAAATGCCCAAGGAGGGGGACAGCTCTGGATCCATAGTGAAATTGGAGAAAGGCTTGGAGAAGGATCCAGAGTCCCACAGAAGCAGGAGAAAAAGGTTCCAATGTCAGGGTGGCCCTAGAGCCCTAGACACAGAAGAAGAAAGCTTTCCTATCATCATATAGGCAAACTGTGTCTGGACCACAGCAAGAGACAAGGGAAAATAATTCCTTCAGGAGATGGGGCCTAGTCTTAAGCACTGCATTGAAGACCAACCAGGTCTTGTATACATCATCTGAGAATATAAGATTAGAGTCTGATCCCTGAGCAAAACAAAGAAAGTACCAAGTACAATGAAGAAATACTTTAGACAGAGAGATACTTAAAGGATAAATACCAAAAAAAAAAAAAAAATCCAAATAGTGTCTAAGAGGGAAAAAAATGATCTGGCTGCAATGACTATAAAAGTATCTTGAAGAAACAGAAAAAAAAGATACAAAATAGAATAACTAGGGAGGAAAAAATGGCAAGAAGAATTCATACTTTAGAACAGAAGGCAGGAAACAGTACTCATGAGCTGAATGTCCTGAAACTTAGAAGGGGTCAAACAGAAAACAATGGCCCAACAAGACAGCAAGTAATGTTAAAACAAAACCAAAAGGTTTTAAACACAGAAGAAAATATGAGCAATATAATATTTAAAAATATTAGCCTGGAAAACAGGTCAGAGAGAATCTAAGAATCATCGGACTACCTGAAAATCATAGCCCTTTAAATACCAGGATACCATATTTCTTAGAGATTTCAACAAATCATAAATGAAAACTATCCATATCTCTTAGAAAATCAGAGGACAAGATATAAATAAAAGTAACTCACCTGTCACCTCCCAAAGGAAATTCCCAAATGCAAACTCCTAGGAAATTCATGGTAAAAATCCAGAGCTTCCTGGTAAAAGGGAAAAAAATACTTCAGGTGACCAAGAAGAAAGCATTCTGGTTCTAAGGAGCCATAGTTATTATAACACAAAACTTGGAAGTTGCCACTGCAAAGGAGAAAAAGATCTCGAAATGTGCAATTTTAAAATGCAAAAAATAATGGCTTGGGGTGGCTAGGTGGCAAAGTGAGTAAAAGCGCTGGCCTCAGTCAGGAAGACCCAGGATCGATTATGGCCTCAGATACTTAACATCCACACAAAAATAACTGCCTGTGTAACCTTAGGCAAGTTACTTAACCTCAATTGCTTTAAAAAAAAATCATGGCTTACATTGCTTCAATGAGAAATATCAGGTTAAAATTAATATAAATCTAAAGGGAAAAAATGAATCTTTTTTTTTGAAGGTCTATTATTTTATTTTTTTTTAATTAAACAAATGCTTTATTAACTTCTGGTTTACAGCATTCATTTCCACCAGATTATGAGTTACATTTTTCCCCCATTTTTTCCCTACCCACCACCCCAGAATAGCAGTCCCACTAGATAGCCCCTCATCCAATATGCTCTCTCCCCTATCTTCTCCCATACCCCCTTCGACTTTGCCATTAGGGCAAGGTGAATCTCTGGGCCCCAATATCTGGACATCTTAGGAAACATTTAATTTTAAAACTTCAATTTTCAGATCCATTCCCTTCCTCCCTTGTCACCCACTCCCTCTGAGAAGACAAGCAATTCAGTATGTGTTGTAGATGTATAGCTATGCAAAACATTACCATAGTAGATATATTGTAAAAGACTGCTTATATTTCCCTCCCACTCGTCTCACCTCCCACCTGGTCCATTCCCTACTTTGATCCTGTCCCACTTTGATAGTGGGTACTTCCAATCTCCCCTCCCCCCAGAATGCCCTCCCCTCCATCATCCCCCCTCTCATCCTCCTTTCCCCTACTCAGGAGAGTGAGTGAGGGTAGGATATTCCATTTAGTATGTATGTGATTCTCTCCTTGAGCCAACTTCAATGAGAATATGCTTTTGCCTTTTTGCCTTCCTGTTCTTCCCCTCCCCTGCAACTACTTCCCCTTGCCTCTTCTACATGAGATAGTTTACCCTACCCTGTCTCTCTCCATCTCCTCTTGCCACTTTCCTCTCTCACCTCTTGACTTCATCCCTTAAGAATCATCCCTTCCTTGGGGCGGCTAGGTGGCACAGCGAGCAGAGTGCTGGGCCTGGAGTTAGAAGGACCCGAGCTCGGATCCAGCCCCAGATACCCAACACACAAACAAAAACCCAGCCACGCGACCCCGGGCAAGTCACCCAACCCCAATTGCCCTCCAAAAAAAGAATCATCTCTTCCCATAAAATTTAACCTGTGCCCTCTATCCATGTATACCTGTGAACATATGCCATGTACCCTTCTTCAATTATTTTCATAATGAGAGAGGTTTCATCAAACACAGTTATTGTTTTTCCATGTAGGAATGTAAATAGTCCAACTTTGATAAGTTCCTTTTGATTTCTTTTCCTTGATTACCTTCTCAAGCATCTCTTGCTTCTTGTGTCTGAATGTCAAATTTTCTATTCAACTCTGGTTTTTTCATCAAGAATGCTTGAAAGTCCTCTATTCCACTGAATGACCATATTTTCCCTGAAACAAGATACTCAGTTTTGCTGGGTAGGTGACCCTTGGCTTCAATCCCAGCTCTTTTGCCCTCTGGAATATCATATTCCATGCTCTTCGATCCCTCAGTGTAGAAGCTGCCAGGTCCTGGGCTATTCTGATTGTGTTTCCACAATATTGAAATTGTTTCTTCCTGGCTGCTTGTAGTATTTTCTCCTTGATCTGGGAGTTCTGGAGCCTGGCTATAATATTCCTAGGAGTTTTCTTTTTGGGATCATTTTCAGGAGGTGATCGGTGGATTCTTTCAACCTCTATTTCCCCCACTGGGTCTAAAACATCAGGGCAATTTTCCTTGAGAATTTCTTTAAGGATGATTTCTAGGTTCTTTCTTTGATCATGGCTTTCAGGTAGTCCAATAATTTTTAAATTATCTCTCCTGGATCTATTTTCCAGGTCAATGGTTTTTCCCATGAGATATTTCACATTGCCTTCTATTCTTTCATTTGTTTGGATCTGTTTAATAGTATCTTGATTTCTCATAAAGTCACTAGCTTCCATTTGCTCCAGTCTAACTCTGAAGGAATGAATCTCCTCAGTGAGCTTTTGAGATTATTTTTCCATCTGGCAAATTCGACTTTTTAAGGCATTCTTCTCCTCATTGCTTTTCTGAGCCTCTTTTGCCATTTGAGTTAGTCTATTTTTTAAGGTGTTATTTTCCTCAGTCAGGCTGTTGACTGTCATTTCATACTTTTCTTGCATCTTTTTCATTTCTCTTCCCAAATTTTCCCCCACTTCTCTTATCTGCTTCTTAAGGTCCTCTATGGCCTGTAGCCAGCTTGTATTTTCATTTGGGGCTTTTGGTGCAGGAGTTCTGACCTCACAGTCCTCCTCCATGCTTTGAGCCTCTTTGCCTCTAAAATAGGAGTCCAATGTTGAACTTTTCTGTTTATTTTCTTTCATTTGCCTAGGCATGTTGCCACTTAATTACTTGATTTTTGGGCTTGTTGCCACAGTAGGACTCTGCCACCAGACAGGGGAGCTTCTGCCCAAATGTGGGGTCTTCACAACTTCCGCCAGTTGTGTGGCCTCTGTAAAGCCTCCACCCACTCTGGCAAGTTGGATACCCACCCCAAACTTTCCCCCCAGACCACAATCCAGATCCAGGCAGTTTAAAGCAAGAGTGATTAACCCCCAGACTGATTGCTGGATCTCCCTACAGTTCGCAGACCAGGAGCTAGAGCCACTACTGACGCTGCAAAATGGCTTCTGTGCTGCGTTTCTTCAGCAGCTTTTCGCCCCCAAGGGAGGCAGCCGCGCCTTCCCCAAATACTGGTCCCAAAGTCCATAGGGCACTAACCTCTCACTTTGTCCTAGGCATATCTGTGC
This sequence comes from Gymnobelideus leadbeateri, assembly GCA_011680675.1. NCBI lineage: Eukaryota > Metazoa > Chordata > Mammalia > Diprotodontia > Petauridae > Gymnobelideus > Gymnobelideus leadbeateri. The sequence continues at coordinate 122,763 of WOXC01009449.1, read as the reverse complement.
TGATAATTCTGGAATCGCCACAATTGCTTGTGTTCTGGGGTCCCTCCCAAAAATGAATCTTTAATTAAATAGAGCAGGGGGTCCTTAACTTGAATGGAAAAAATGACATCTTTATTTAAATATAATTGATTTCCTTTGTAATCTTATATATTTTATTTTATACATTTAAAAGCATTCTAAGAAAGAATAAACAGATTTCATTAGACCATGACACAAACAAATTTAAGAAACTATGAAATAGAGGATTTCCAAGCATTTCTGATGAAAAAGTCCATGAAAATACTTTGAAATAGAAATTCAGAAGTGAGGAAAAACAAATAAATGTAAACATTTTTTCAGGCAGAAGGAGCTATGCCAGAATGAATTGTTTATATGATAATAGGGGAATAAGATATACTCATTTTCTCAGAACTCTAATATCTTTGAGGGTCATAAAAGTAAAGAATAAAGACAGAGGGTCTGGGTGTTGTTCTGTTTTGATGGTATTAGAAGACAGAAATGGGAAGGACTATGCTGGGGAAGAACAGAGAGGTAGATCATGCCTCACATAATAGAGGTGTTTAAGATGAAGGGTATTCAAACATGGAAGAAAGGATAGGGGAAACAGGTATCCCATGAATCTCAATTTCATCTGAAATGGACAAAGGAAGCTTGAACACAATCTCACATATACACAAATAGATTAAGCTAAAATAGTAATTTTTTAAAATTAATTTTTTTTCAATGAGCAAAACCCCCTACCTTATCTCCATGCTCCTTCCCCTTTCTAATTTAAGAAGAAAGAAAAATCAGTGTGTATAGTAAAACAAAATAAATCTGGGTCTCACCTAGATGACCGCATGTGGTCCCCAGGCCTACGGTTCCCTACCCCTGTATCTAAGCTAAGTGTATGAGTTTGGGATCTGAGATTGATAGAGGGGAGAAAACTTAGGGGGAAAGTGTCCTTGATTCTTCCAGGATGGGGGCTCAGAACTGATTAATTCATGAGGGAGATTTCACTTTTAAAGCAATTTCTCAGGTAATTTCAGATCACATCTACTAAATTGCCTTTGAATCTGGTGAGAGAATCAGTAAGATAATGAGTCAAATAGCTGAGGGGGGTTGGGGGGAGTTGCCGGGTTTGTCCCCAAGAGTGATCCGACCTCCAAGGTCAGGGGCGGCTGGGTCTTACCTTAATCTGGCCCTCAGTGTACATCTGGTTATAGTCCAGCTACGTTCCCCAAGAACGGAGTTCCAAGCCAGGAGAGTCAAAGAGTAACAAGACTTTATTCAGCAGTTACTTATGCGATTACATCCTAACTTCTCCATGATCAGCCAAGAGTTCAGAGTATATAGTGTATAATTGCATAACCATCACAAACAACTATTTTTGGGAGTACAACATTGTCCTTGTTCCCATACGCCTCTTACATCACAGCCGAGTACTCTGTATCAGGTTCTGAGTACTGGGCAGGATATTCCAAACCTCCCTAAACCTCCCCAAACCTCTCTGGAATTTCAAGGCTTCTCTTCCCTTGAAGATGCAATCAGTTGGCAACAAGTCAGAAGGTCACGGAGCTCCCTTCCTGGAGCAGAGCTGTCTCACAGAATGTCTGATTTACCTCCACATGGTTACTGTAGAGTCAGCATGCTCCGGGTCTCATGCCTCCAGGGGAACTGCATGTATACCCCTAACACAAGAGCACTAGAGATATATTGTAATACACTTCTATACCCATGGGACTGTCACAGATAAAATTAAAGAAAAAGTTGGCCAGGTACATTAGGAACAGTTGAAGAAACTGGGTGTTTTTCTAAATTTGGAAGGAATAAGAGTCAATCACCCTTGACTACTGGCTTAAGTACAGTGCCACCTGTGGGGGAAATTGTATATTACATGATTTGTTTTGGAAGTTATCACATGTCTATTGTGAAATGCTTGCAGTACTGTGAGTGAATCATGGGAGACTCAATTTCTGTGTCACAGATAAAAATGTTGAACAATAAATGGCCACATATATAGATAGCCCTATTATACATTTATATATTCCAATAATAGTGTAGAACTCTCTTTGTATATTGATATGAACCCATTATTCAAAATTCTTTGTCTATGGTTATTCAATCAGCTGTAATTACACCTAGCTATAGCTATCATTCACTTTACATTTCTCCTTATTGACTACAAATATATTTTGAGACTTTGTAAGCTGTCTGTTAAAATAAATATTCTATTCTGAGAATTCTATTCTTTAGAAAAGAAAATTAGTTTGGTGTAACCTGCTCTTATAACCTATCGCTGTCTTGCATATAGCCCATACTTAAAAATGTTTGTTTTTATAATTTCATGTTAGTTTTAACTACCACTTTATTTCCTAACTCTCATAAACCAGTATTTTAATATTCTGTACCTATCTAAGTATGCCCTTCTTAACTGAAGAGGGAAGTATGATTCATCATTATTCCTCTTAACCGAGATTGGTCATTCTATTTCATCTGGATTCTCATCTCTTTTAGTCTGCTTTTCATTTCAATTGTTGTCACAGGTTATGTTGTTCTTTTGGTTCTACTTTCCTCATTCTGCATTAATTCATAGAAGTTTACATTTTACTTTGTAGGAATCTCTTTTGAGCTACAACATCTAAGTAGAGTAATTTGACTTTCTATCATCTTTTGACTCCCTCTGTCCCTAGTAGTATCTCTCCTTTTTTCCTTCTTGCCTTTTTTTATCATCCTTATCATTTGTCACAATCCTCAGGTTGTGAACTGTATCTTTCCTATTATTATACTATTTTTAAATAATCTTTTTAGATTTTAGACTTACATACTAAAACTTAAATATATAATGCAAAACGAAAAAGAAACATTATAAACTTAAATATTAAAACTTGAATATAAAATAAGAAAAAATGTCATGTGTATAGTAGAATGTCAGAGAAGATTCAAAATACATAGCAATAAATTTCCATTTCAAGAAGCCTACATAATAAATATTATATGTTGTATTGAGAGCTGTTCATCTTTTCTTTGCTTCCTTGTAGGTTTTCTTTTGTTTTCTGCTGTACACTTTTTATTTTGTTTTTTCCCCCTTCCTCCTCCCACCCAAGCTACAATTAAGGATGAATATATTTATATGTAGATGTAGATATATACATATACATGTACATATATACAAATACATACATATACTTTCTCTAAGAAATTCTACTCCTAACCTTTATTTTTGTTTGTACCTATCTCATTTCCTGTCCCTCCTAATTGCTCTACTTTACTTGTATTTGCTATCTTTCCCTCCTATTACTTAACCTAACCCTCCCCACCAATGATCCCTCCCTTATCCTCCCATTCCCATAAATCTAAACACCTTTCTATATCTCCCTTTGACCTATATTTCCTCACCTTCCCCTCTAAAGATCCCTCTCTTCTCCTCTCCCCCTTCCCTATCCCTTACCATTTTATTTCTTTCTAAATTTAGAAGACTTTTATACTCTTCTAGATTATTATTCTCTCTTGAACCCATTCCTGAAAGTAGATTAAAGTAGATTTCCAGAACTAACATCCTTCCTCCCCCATCTAATTCCTCTGTATTGGTTTTTCTTCTCACTTGCATAAGATAATTACTCTTTACTTCTCACTTCTCACTTCTTCTCATTTGAATAAGGTAATTACTCTTTTTAGCTGTTCCTGAATGGTTTTACTTTTTGAAGTCATATCATGCTTAGGTCTACCCCCAATCTTTCTTATGAACTACTCAATTGCCAATAACAATCTTAGACATATGTTTTACATTTTACACATATAAAAGGTAAACAGTCTGTCCTTATTGGATCCCTTGTAATCAGTCTTTGGTATGTATCTTATGTTTCTTTGGCTCTTGTATGTCAAATATTCTATTAAGTTCAGGTTTTTTTCAACAAAGTTCTAAAACTCTGGCAACTCATTAAATGTCCATTTTTTTTTTCATTCAGAATTATGCTCAGCTTTCCTGGGTATGATATTTTTGGCCACAAACCAGTTCTTTTGCTCTTTAACATATAGTGTTCTAAGACCTTCAGTCTTTTAGTGTTTACCACTGCTAAGTCTTGTGGGATTCTAATTGTGGCACTACCATATGTAAATATTTTTCTCATGTTGGGAGTTTCAGAATTGACTATAATATTCCTGCGAGTTTTCCCCATAGGATTTCTTTCAGGTGGTGATCAGTGGATTTTTTCTATGTCTACTTTTCCCTCTTGCTCTAATGCCTCAGGACAGTTTTCTTTAATTTTTTTCTTGTATTCTTATATCAAGATTCTTTTTTTGATCATAACTTTCAAGTAGTCTGATTATTCTTGTTTTGTCTTCTTGATCTGTTCTCTAGATCAGTTGTTTTTCTTATGAGATGTTTTACATTCTCTTCTATTTTTTTCATTCTTTATATTTTGTTTTATTATTTCTTGATCTTTTATAACTTCACTGGTTTCCCCTTGCCCAATTCTGATTTTCAAGGAGTCATTTTCTTCCTTAAGATTTGGATCTTCTTTTCTAATTGGTTGTCTTTCTTTTAATAATCTTGTTTTTCTTGTATTCTTTTTTTTTTTTCAGTTTTTCCTTAATCTCTCTCATTTGGTTTTTAGAGGTTTTTTAAAAGTTCTTCTATGAATTCTTATTAGACAGGTGACCATTTGGCATTACTTTTTGGGATAGAATAGGGTTTCTTTGCTTCAGTATCCTCTGAAAATGAAGTCTGATCTTCCCTATTACCATATTAACTCTCTGTGGTTAGATTCTTTCTCCTCTGCCTGTGGATTTTGTTGTTTTGTTTTTTTTTTTTTTTTGTAATCACTTCTAGTCCTGGGACGGTGCCTCTGGTCTCAGATCTTTCTTCAGTTCTCCCCTCTGATCTTGAACTCAAACCAAGACCTATAGCCTCCTGTAAGTGCCCACAGCTAGTGGCATCCCCACCCCACTGTTTCTGCACTCACCCAGAGTCTCTGCTGCACAGTTGGGTCTGGTGTTCCTTGTCAGCAAAGGTTCCCTTGACCTTCCCCAGCTCAGATATCCTACTCTGGAGGGCCAAAGTTCCTGTAGCTGGAGTTTAGGCAGCCTCTCAATGCAGCTAGCCTCAGGGCTTGTTTAAATGGTCCCTAACCTGGAAGTATTTATTCTTTGAAGGGAGGAAACCTTGTCCTGGGATTTTTCTTCAGATCTTCTCTGATTGTCCCAGGAAGACCACTGTTCTGCCCTTACTCTTATTTATTTTCACCACTCTATGTTTGCCCTGAAGCATTATTTTATCTCTTTAGTGGAGGAAAATCTTGAAAGCTTGGAATTTTCTGGCCTGTTCTACCATCTTCCCAAAATCTTCCTCCTGATACTATTCTTATAGGTTTATGACAGGAGGCAAGGTGAACTAAAGAGAATTGGGCTAGAGGAGCATAGTTGGATAACAATGCTGGTTTATTGGAGTAGTATAATTGATTATATATCTTTCTTGTTTATGCATGGAAAGTTTCATGATGAACTTTGAATCACCAGTTTCTCACAGGATGCACTTAGCTAAATATAGATTATCAGCAAAAGACCTTGACTACCAAGTGGCTTCTTCCTGCATGCCCGGACTGCTTGTGACAGACACAGCAATATTTCTTAATACTGATTGCCAAATATTCTTCTTGGAGAAAGATATGGCACCCCTGTCCAGAGGGGACTTTGCACCCTGGATCTGAACAAGTCAATAAGTCTAGTCTTGGACATAGCTCAACGAGTCAGTGAACTTGGAGCAAGTCACAGGTCTCTGTACTCAGACACAAGCTCAAGAATCCATTAGCCTTGGCCCCCTACAGGTTTATGCTGCTTTTCAGGATTGATATTTTTTGTTTGTTTGTTTGTTTTATCTTTTGTACATGTTCCTTTAACATCTGAGCTCATCAGAGAGCTCCTTTTGCAGCTATACCACTTACTTAAGATACTGCCCTTTCCCTCTGCTTTGGTATCATTTGTTGCAGCAAATTTTCCTAGTTCAGTTCCCTTCCCAATACCCTTATATCTCAGATATGCTCCAGTATGATGGCACAACTCCAAATTAGCCATTTTAGGTCTATATATGGCTTCCTTTCAACCTCTATTTGGGGAGTCACTAATTGCCATGAAATTTTCTTCTTCCTGTGATCAGTAACAAGAGTCCTTACATCTACTAGTGCCTATGTTTTATTTTTTTAAATTAGTATTGTTCCAGAAAGCCTGTGATGCCGCTTCTTCTTTAGCAGACTCCAGGATTATTTTTATACATGTCTTATGAACAGGCTTAGAAACATAAGGAGGCAACAGTTTGCATACAATAAAAGCTCCTATCTCCATGGACCTTTAATGCTTCCTCATTAATTTCTTCTAATCCATCCTGTGAGGTAGGCAAATATTATGACCTTCACTTTACAAATGAAAAAACTGAGTCTCAGAGAGAAAAAGAATAGCTTGCCTAAGGTCAGAGCTGGGGCTTGAAGTCAGGTATCCAAGCTCCAGGGTCAGGGAGAACTGCCATTCTTGTTGACTGTTATTCTCACCATTGTTATACCACTGGCAGAGAAAGCTCTCCAGTCTTTGAATGGGCCAGATTCCAGGGCAGGACGGTGATGAACCTTTGCACTGTCAGAGCTGCTTTGCCTTATCTGTGTAGTTGATAGAGAGTTGTCATCAGAGATATGTAGACCTGAGTTCAAGTCCTGCTTCTGACACATATTGACTCTAGGACTCTGGGCAAGTAATAACATCCCTTAATGCTCAAGGCAACTCTCTAGGAGGCTAATACACTGTCTACCTGCATTGGTAGAGTTTCCTCATCCAGAAATCCCTTATACAACTGAAATCACAGGTCAAGGTCCTTTCCCTAAGTTGAATGTAAAATAGATAATCTATCTACTTCTCTACTTTTAAAGGCAATGCACTGGCTGGGCACATTTTTACAATAAGAGCTTCAAGGTTTCACTTTTGAAGTACAATTCTTTCTCCTAATCTCCATTTTGTAAAATCCACTCATTTTAAACAATCAACCAAAAAGCAAATGTGTATGTACTGGTATTGCTTTAGGGCAGTGGTTCCCAAAGGTTTTTTTTTCTTTTCCTAAACCTCTTTCAATGAAAAAAAAATGTGCTATGAGCTGAATTGAATAAAAAACCCTAGAGAAAGATTTTCTGGGTAATTAATAATCAATTTATTAATTAGGGTAGCTGAAATCAATAAATTGATGGTCAGTGGTTTCTCTTGATAACCAAAGACGCATAATGGAGATACTGAATGCCTTAAATATTTTTTTTTGAAAGAGAATGCCCCTGACAGGAGGAATCCACCCCGATTGGTAGACATTTAAATGAGGAAGTGGGCTATAAGTCTTCAACTCCTCCTACTGAGAATATGGCTTGATCATGAAACTCAATTGCCTCCAGCAATCTGGATGAAGGAATCCACACCCAGTTCACTCTTGTTGGTTTTCTCCTTCCTGAGCTGGGTCATCCTAATGGAGGGGTACAAAGACATGGGCTTAATGTTTTGGGGCTGGAATTCACCTAGATTAAGTTATTTTTACACTCAAAACAGAAATAAGGTCTCCTAATTAGGTGGAGTCCTATCTAAGATTGAGGAGACAATGTTCCCAGCAGATTTGGGCAATCTCATTTATCAACCATGCTCTTCAGAGACTGGCTTATTGATTTACAGGGGCTGGTCCCTGAAAGAAAAATTAAAAGCCTGGATACTAATTAATAATGGGTTATTAATATAATAGAAAATAATAATTTCTCTCAGAACCTTAAGGTAATTTAATTTAGGGTTAGTGCTTTTAATTATAAAGTATAAAATTAATTATATGACATAATATTCTAGAATAATTTCTTAATTAAGTTACTATTAGAGAATTTTTAGTGAGAACCCCTTGGACTATCATCTTTGTATTTTTTGAACCAATGGAAATCATTTTGGGTGCTGGTGATACAAAGGCCAAAAATAAAATAGTCTCAGTACTCAAGGGGTTTACATTCTATTAGCAGAGACAAACAGGTACACATTTAGGTAGACACAAAGTGGATACAAGTTTCCCCAATAAATAAATGGTCAAAGGATATTAAACAATAGTTCTGAAAAGAAGAATTGCAAACTATTAGCAATCATATGAAAGAATTCTCTAAATCACTAACAATAAGAGAAAAATAAATTAAAAAGATTTTATGCTTAGCAAACTGGCAAAGATGACAAAAAGTAGGAATAGTTAATACTGGAAAAGTTGTGAAAGGCAGATTTAAGGTGTGTGTATGTCCATGTAAGATGTGTCTATGCACATGGGATATCTAAGTGTGTATGTGTGTGTGTGTGTGTATGCGCGTGCTCATGTATGCATGTATGTGCATAGTCAAGCATCGCAAAGTGTGGTTTAATAGCTACCACATTGTTAATGGAGCTATGAATTGATACAATTATTTTGGAAAGAATTTAGAATTATGCATTAAATGGACTAAAAAGTCCATACCCTTTGGCCCAGAGATACCACTGCTTAGGAATGACAAAATGAACCAAATATTTATTGTTGCACTTGTTGTGGTAGCAAAGAACTAGAAACAATTGGTGCTCATTTACTGAGGTGTATGACTAAGGAAAAATTATAATACATGAATGTGATGGAATATAACTGTGCTGTAAGAAACAATGAACATGATAAATTCAGAGAAACATGGAAAGACTTCTATGAACTAATGCAAAGTAAAGCAAGCAAAAACAGAAAAACAATATGCACAATGACTACAACAATGTAAATGGAATGACATTAGTAAAACAAATGAAACTAAATGTTGTGAAATTATAACTAAGCCAGGGCCCAAAGGAGAGATACAAGGAGACCCCTTCCCTGACTCCTTTGCAAAGGAGAGAGTCTACAGGTACAGAACATTGCAAATAATGTCAGTCTTGTGATAAGTTGATTGGTTTTTATTTTTTATTTATTATTTGTTACATGAGATGGGTCTCCCTATAAAGGAGGCAAGAAAATGGATACAGGAGGAATTGTAGGTTATGTAAAACAAGAAAATACCTATTTTTAAAATTTAAAAAAGGTAATTTGGGGGGATATACTAATAGCTGGGAGAATTAAGAAAGTTTTCAAGTAGAACGTAGTACGTGAGCTGAATCTTTTTTTAATCATATAATTTAATTTTCAGTTCTAAATGTGAGGGGAGTCTTGAAGGAAACTGAGGATTCTAAGAAGTAAAGGCAAGGAGTGGGACATATTCCAGACTTGGGCAGAGGAATGGAAACAGAGAGATGGAGTGTTGTGTATGAGGAACATTAAGATGACCAGTGCTAATGGTAGAGTATGTGAGGGGAAGTAATGTGTAATAAGGGAAGGGAAGGGGGGAGTTGGGTTGTAAAGAATTGAGAATGCAAACAAAGGAGTAGTATTTAATTCTAGAGGTGAAAAGGCATCACTGGAGCTAATTAGAGCCAGGTAGATGGCAAGGTGGATGTATTGCTACACTGGGAGTCAGGAAGACTTGACTTTAAAGCCTGTGTGAGACACTTAAATAACTGTGTGGCCCTGGGCAAGTCATTTAACCTCTCTCAGTCTAGGTTTCCTCAACTATAAAATGAAAGTAATAATGGAACCTATTTCACAGGGTTGTTGTGAGGCTCAAATGAGATAATATATGTAAAGTACTTTGCAAACCTTAAAACATTGTATAAATACTAGCTATCATTATCATCAACAACAACACCAATATCATTACTGAGTAGGGGAGTGACTTGGTCAGAACTGTATTTTAAGAAAATCAGTTTTACCTTTTTCCCAACTATCCATCCATTCTCTTTCTCATTAATGTTATGCTCTACCAACCATTTATTCCTTATTTTATCTTTTACTTTTTAAATTAACCATCATTTATTTTCTCCTCCTTCTATTTTCTTCCCCACTAGAAAAAAAAAGAAAAAGAAAAACAAAACTTTATAACAAATATACATAGTCAGGCAAAACAAACCCCCACATTGGCCATATACAAAAATGAATGTCTCATTCTGTATCTGAGAATCACCTCTATGACAGGAGGTAGATATCATGCTTCCTCATTGGTTCCCTGGAATCATGGTTGGTCATTGCATTGGTCAGAGTTCTTAAGTCCTTCAAAGTTGTTTGTCTTGGAATCATATAAGTAAGAGCAACATACATTTTTTCCCAATGCCCATGACCTCTGAAACCTCTCCAAAACAGAAACTTTTTGTCCAAAGACAAAGCAACTTCAGCTGTTCCCATTGGTTTAGTACTCCCAAAATCTAAAAGAAGGTAAGAAAGCAAACCCCCAAACTCAAGAATTGCTGTTCACTGACCCTGAGCACTTTAGGGTCAGTAAGGTTATACTAGAAGACCCAAGGACATTTAATAGGTTTACATCAATACTCCCTCCTACACTCCAGTCCCCTCTTCTGCTTTCTAGTGTTGTAGAAGACCCTGGCTGAAAGCTATGGAAATTTGCTCAGGCCTCAAAAGCCAGATTGGCCATCATCCTTCAGGAGTAAAAAACCTTTGAGGGACTGAAACCCAGAAGCACCAGCCCTAAATAGCACTGAATTGGTGGTGCTGCAGAGAAAACAGGCTCTCAGTTGCTGTCCCAGAGCAGAGAACTGCAGAAAAGAGCGACCAGGACAAGTCACTAGAAGAGTGTACTGTATCTAAGGGAGAGGGTGTGCAGCATTCCACAAAGCCTGAGGGAATCAGTACCTAGCTGGGGTTTGTTCTGACAAAAGTCATTTGGGGCAGAGACCTAGGTTAATGAATTGTTCAGTGTGGGAGGAGGCTGTTGAGATACAGCCCTATAAGGAAACCCCCATTAGAGGGGAAGGAGTTAGGAACTGAATGATAAGGAAAATAAGAGGGGAAAAAAGACTGAAAACACTAAAGATTTCAGGATAAAGAAATCTCAAAGACCTTGAACATAGAGATAAATCAACAGTAACAAGGAAACGTGGCCCCCACAACTAATAACCAAGTTCAGGCATCTATAAATAAATACTGCAAAGGGAAATGATCTAACACTTCCACAGAGGGTTCTGTGGAATTTGAGACTATGGAACCTCAGACTTCCTGAGTGGTTTAAAAGAGAAATGAGAGGGGCGGCTATGTGGCACAGTGAATAAAGCACTGGCCCTAGAGTCAGGAGGACCTGAGTTCAAATCTGGCCTCAGACACTTAACACAAAAACTAGCCATGTGACCTTGGGCAAGTCATTTAACCCCAATTGCCCTCCAAAAAGCAAAAAAAAAAATAAAAGAGCAATGAGAATTATGAGATCAGAATTCATGTACTATTCAGCAAAAATAATAAACAGAATAGAAAAACTTTAATTGGCTATGGCAAACCTTACCAAAGAAACAAAAGAACAATATATTGGGAATGTAAATGTACAGAAGTGAAGGACAACCTAGAATAAGAGAAGCAAAAAGCAATCATATTAAAAGGAAATATGAAAGTATAACATAATGATCTTGCAGACAGGATCCATAGAGATAACCTAAGGATCATAGATCTCCCCAAACATGACAGGACAGAAATCCTTAATTTAATTAATTAATTAATTAATAACACCATAATGAAGGAAATAATAGAAGAGAACTGCCCAGAATTTCTAAACATAGAAAATAAAATTTCAATTGAAAGAATTCACAGATTACCTCCAGAAAAAAAAAAAAACCAAGGCTGCAAACTGCAAAGACACATAGTGATTAAATTTAACAATTCAGTTCAGAAACATGTTCTGCAAGTCCTCAGAAGAAAGACCTTCAGATACAAAGGAAAGGATATTTGAATAACACAAGACTATTGAAAGGGGAGGAGGGAATGGATAATGTGTTCAGAAAAGCATTGAAGCTTAGAATGCATCCCACTATGACCTATGCAGCAAATTTGAGATTGACTGTGCAGGATAAAAAATAGACATTAAATAATAAAGAAGAGTGTGAAACTTTTTTTTAGAAAGAAAACCACAACTGAAGAGATTGCTTGTTTCTCAGACACCCCAAACAACAGAAATGCAAGAGGAGTAAGTAAATGCAATAGACAAGGATAGGGACAGCAACAGAGACCAGTAAGACTTCTTTTTAATTGTACACAAGGAGAAGGTAAAATATAGCAGAGATAAAACTGAAGAAGACAGGGGTCATTATGTATGAACCTGGTGACATCCTGCCTCTGGGTGGATGCTTCTCTTGTGGGATTGTTGTGCTAGGAACCCAGAAATGCAAGGGTACATGGTACAGGTCTGTCTTGAAAGAATTCGACCTCTCAAGCCTTCCTAATCAAAATAGCAAGTTTCTTTGTGATATCAATAAAAATGGGCCAGACTCCTAATGAGTCTGCACAATTTAATGGGGACAAGATCGACAAAAAGATTGTGGGAAGATTTGGATGGGATCTAGGAGTGGCAAGTAACCTGGGATGATCCAGAGTAACAGAGAAGGGGTCTGGTTTGGATTAAGGAGTGGTCTGGTGGTAATGGAGAATGGAGGGTGGGGGGGGGGGCCACAAGGAAAGGACAGTTGAGAGGATTATTGACTGGGATGCCTCAGGTGAACCTGGGTTCCTGAAATCTATGGGGAATTTCTAGGACTGAAGGTCTTTACCCTTTTAGGGGTTCAGGTCCCATTCCCTGTAGTAGGAGAAGGTTCCACTGATGAATACTCCTGTGGGTGAAGAGAGTTAAGGACCTTATGCTAGATGAATTCTGGGGGATTTGGTTCTTAAAATGTCTACTTGTCCTGTGAGATACGGAGAATTTGAACCCCTGGGGGCAACTGGAACCTGGAGGAGTAGAAGAGCCTGGACACAGTGAGATTTCAGGGCAAATGTAGAAAAAAAAAAGATAAAAAAAGCCTAGACCACTGGTGGGTGAGGAACCCTACCATGGGGCAGTGTCCTCTCTGATACCTACAATAAGTGGCGTGGTTTCCAGAGTGAGGCACAAGATTAAGTCCTACAAAGAAATGACAGAAAGTGCCTAGAGGGGAGAACCTAGAATGGATAATTTGGAAGCTTTGATTGAATGAAGAAAACAGAGAAAAGAGAGAGACCAGATGATTATGGGAGGCATGAATCAGAGAATGACGGTGTAGAGTAAACAGAAAAAGAATATGGATAATGAAGAGAGTATGAGAAATCATTTTTGGAAAGGGGCATAAAAATGAAATAAAAAAACCCCAAAATTAATTAACAGGAGTAGCTGAAAGGGAAGAGTAGAAAGGGAATCTCTTTGATTGAGAGAAAAAAAAGGAGGGTAAGAAATATATAACCAGGTAAAAGTAGGAGAGAGGAAGTAATAAACAAAACCCTAAGGGGAGAGGGCAACAAATAAAAAGAGGGGTTGGGGTGACAGAAAAAGGACCAGTAGGAACAAAGATTAAAAATATAAACCTAATTCTCATAATTTTAAGCGTGAATAAATTAAACAATCCAGTAAAATGAAAAAGTGGCAATCTAAATAAGAAGATAAATCCCTATAATCTGTTGTTTATAAGAAAAACATTTAAAAAAAAGAATATACACAAAATAAAACAGAGAGATGGAAAAAATACTATATTATCAAGTAGCTACAAAAAAGCAGGAGTTGCCACCATGCTATCAGACAGAGCAAAAGCCAACATTCACAGAATAAAAAAGGTTAAACAAGGAAACTATATTATACTAAAAGGAACCATAGAAAACAAACCAGTATCAGTGATGAACTCAGATGCTTCCAATGCCTTGGCATCCAAATTCATAAAGGAAACAGCTGAGCTTCAAGAAGATAGAGACAACATAATAAATAGTGACAGGAGTCAATATCCCTCTAGCCAGGGAACATGTGACCCTGAGGCCACATGTGGCCCTCTAGGTGGTGGGTGCTACCTTTTGACTGAGTCCAAGTTTTATAGAACAAATCCTTTTATCAAGGGGATTTGTTCTGTGAAATTTGGATTCAGTCAAAGGGCTACACTTGAGGACCTAGAGGGCCACACGTGGCCTTAAGGCCTCAGGTTTCCTACCCCTGCAGTCATTTTGATTAAATTTAACAAAAAGGAAAAACAAAAGGGAAAATGTGGAACCAAATAAATTTCTAGAGAAACTAGAGTTAAAAGTATTTCAAATGATCTGGTATTGCTTTAAAAAAAAAGATCAATGGGGGGCGGAGCCAAGATGGCGGAGTAGAAACAGCTCGTCCAAGCCTCTCTGCCCCCAGATTCCCCACAAACTATGTAAAAAAGGACTCTGAACAACTTCCGGAGCCCCAGCACCCACAGAACGACACAGAGAAGCTAACCTCCCGCTGAGGACAGCCCAGCAGCCCTGCAGGAAGGACCAGCGCAGAGGTCTGGGAGCCGGCAGAGCGCAGGAGCCGAGCCAAGCCAAGCCCAGGTCCACGTGAGCTGAGGTTTTAGCCCCAGGGCGGCAGGGCCAGCAGCCAGCTGGAGGAACCCCAGAACACCAAGAGCTGTGGCGACTGCAGAATTATCAACATAGACATGCCTAGGACAAAGTAAGAGGTTAGTGTCCTATGGACTTTGGGACCTGTACTTGGGGAATGCGTCAGCTCCCTCCCCTGGGGGCTAGAAGCCGCTGAGGAGACACGCCATTTTGTAGTTTTCATAGGCATTTCCGGCTCCCAGCCTACAAATCGTGGGGAGATCCAGCGATCAGTCTTGGGGGGTAATCGCTCTTGCTTTAACCTCCCTGGATCTGGATTGTGATCTAGGGTGGAAGTTGTGGGTGGGTTTACAGCTTGCCAGAAACGGAAGTTGCCCCCCACACGTTCGGGACGAAAATTCCTCTAGCTGGCCTTAAAGCCATAGTGTGGCAACAAGCCCAAAAGTCAAGCAATTAAGTGGCAACATGCCAAGGCAAAGGAAACAGAAAAATGCAACCCTAGACTCCTATTTTGGGGGCATAGAGAGGGAAAAGGACTGCGAGGTCAGAAGTCCTGCTCCAAAAGCCCCAGGGGAAAACATGAGTGGGTTGCAGGCCATAGAGGACCTTAAGAAGGACTTTAAAAATCAAATAAGAGAAGTGGAGGAAAAATTAGAAAGAGAAATGAGAAGGATGCAGGAAAAGTATGAAATGAGGGTCAACAGCCTGACTGAGGAAAACAACACCTTAAAAAATAGACTAACTCAAATGGCAAAGGAGGCCCAAAAGGGCAATGAGGAGAAGAATGCCTTAAAAAGTCGAATTTGCCAGATGGAAAAAGAATCTCAAAAGTTCACTGAGGAGATTCATTCCTTCAGAGTTAGACTGGAGCAAATGGAAGCTAATGACTTTATGAGAAATCAAGATGCTGTTAAGCAGATCCAAACAAATGAAAGATTAGAAGGCAATGTGAAATATCTCATGGGAAAAACCACTGACCTGGAGAATAGATCCAGGAGAGACAATTTAAAAATTATTGGACTACCTGAAAGCCATGATCAAGGAAAGAACCTAGAAATCACCCTTCAAGAAATTCTCAAGGAAAACTGCCCTGATGTTTTAGATCCAGAGGGCAAAATAGAGGTTGAAAGAATCCACCGATCACCTCCTGAAAAAGATCCCAAAAAGAAAACTCCCAGAAATATTATAGCCAGGTTCCAGAATCCCCAGATCAAGGAGAAAATACTACAAGCAGCCAGGAAGAAACAATTTCAATATTGTGGAAACACAATCAGAATAGCCCAGGACCTGGCAGCTTCTACACTGAGGGATCGAAGGGCATGGAATATGATATTCCAGAGGGCAAAAGAACTGGGAATGAACCCAAGGGTCACCTACCCAGCAAAACTGAGTATTTTGTTTCAGGGGAAAATATGGTCATTCAGTGGAATAGAGGACTTTCAAGCATTCTTGAGGAAAAAACCAGAATTGAATAGAAAATTTGACATCCAGACACAAGAAGTAAGAGATGCCTGAGAAGGTAATCAGGGAAAAGAAATCAAAAGGAACTTATCAAAGTTGAACTATTTACATTCCTATATGGAAAAGCAATATTTGTGATTGATGATATCTTTCTCACTATGAAAATAATGGAAGAAGGGGGTGTGGTCATATGAATACATATGTGAATGTGTGTGTATATGGTTACAGTTATATATGGATAGAGGCCATGGGTTGAATTTGTTGGGAAGGGAGAATACTCAAGGGATGAAATTATGAGGTGAGAGAGGAAAGTGGCAAGAGGAGATGGGGAGAGACATGGTAGGGTAAACTATCTCATGTAGGGGAAGTGGGTGCAAAGGAGGGGGAGAATAAGGAAGGCTAAAAAGGCAAAACCACATTCACATTGAATTTTGTTCAGGGAGAAAATGACATACATACCAAATGGGATATCTCAACCTGCAGCAGGATAGGGGGAAGGGGGATGAGAGGAGGGATGATGGATGGGAGGGCATCCTTGGGGTGAGGGGAGGTTGGAAGTACCCACTATAGAAGAGGGACAGGATCATGTAGGGAATGGACCAGGTGGGGGGTGGGATGAGTGGGAGGGAATTATAAGCAGCCTTGTACAATATATCTACTATGATAATGTTTTGCATAGCTAGACATGTACAACATATACTGAATTACTTATCTCCCAAGAAGGAATGGGTGACAAGGGAGGAAGGAAATGGATCTGAAATGTGAGGTCATAACATTAAATGTTTCAAATATATATAAATACTATTATTAATACTCTTTTGCTTGTAATAGGGAGATAAGATGTATAGGCATTGGGACACAAAGATTCACCTTCCTCTAATGGAAAAGTCGATGGGGGTATGGGAAAAGGTATGGGAGAGAGCAGATTGGAGGAAGCGATATCTTGTGGGACTGCAATTCTGGGAGGTTGGGTAGGGGAATAATGGGGGGAAATGATTGTAACTCAAAATCTGGCGGAAATGAATGATGTAAAACAGAAGTTAATAAAGCATTTGTTTAATAAAAAAAAAAGATCAATGGAACAGACTAAAAAAGGGAGATTCAGAAACAGTATTTGATAAAGTGAAGAACATAATTTACCTAGGGAAACACTCTGTATTTGATAAAAAAACTGCAGGGAAAACTGGAAACCAGTCTGGCAGAAATTAGGCTTACACCAATATCTTACAACACTTCCTATAATGCATTCTAAATCAGGCCTATATAACATATGACCTGTGGGTCTTTAGAAAGATCTAAAAAGAAAGAGTTAGTTTGCAAAGTGGCCATGAGTGATATATTGTGCAGGCCTGTTTCACAGTGGTAGAGCATTCCAAACTCATATTGGTCTGATCAGCCACAGTCAGAGACACTATAACTTGACTCTAACATAGTGATGTCATTTTGGTCCTCTTTGAGAATGAAGGACAACAACCAACCAACCAGTAAATAGCATCTGGGATGTACTACTTATGTCATCACAGGCATGTTTTGGAGCCTAAGTAAGATTGTAAGTTACAGATATAGTGATTTACATCTGTGTCAATGGAGTTTTTACTTGGAAGAAATAATAGATTCTTGGGATACTGACAATTTTAAGAATGGTGGCTAACAAACAAATTAGATATTTGTTATTTTCTTATTAGTCAAGAAAAGTAGCCAAGAAATAATTCTGGGGCTACTCAGCCTGGTAACTTAACCATGTAAGATTCTCAAAGACAGAAGCATCACAGTGTTGTGAAAAGGCCACTGGATCTGAAGTTAAAAGACTTGAATTTAAATCTCCTCTCTGCTATTATCTGGGTTATCTTGGATAAGCCACTTCAGTTCTCTGGGACTCAGTTGCCTTACCTGTAAAAGTAATGAGGTTTGATTAGTTGACCTCTAAGTCCTCTTCTACCTCTAGAATCCTTTGATCAAAGCTTATGTCAGTCACTTAATCATTTATTAAATGATTACTGTGTGCCAGGAGCTATGTTTAGTGTTGAGCATATTGTCTTTCATTGATTTCCCCTTTTTCTGTCTGCTCTGTGATGGAGGAGTTACTAAATAGAAAAATGTGGATGAAAGTTATGAGAGAGAAAGAAGAATAGCAAGGAACCTGAATAATGCAGAAAAAAAAGACCATCCAAACTTGACTGATAGATTGTCCTACAAGGGCAGGTAGAGGTGAGTTAATGGGAGAAAGGACAGTATTCCTGAAAATAAACAGGATGTCTATCAATTAGAGAACGGCTTAAAAAATTATGGTATAATATGTGATATAATTATGTCAGAGAAAGTTGGGGAGACTTGTACGAATTTGATGAAGTGAGTAGAATCAGAAGGATAATTTCCACAATAATAACATTGTAAAAACATGCAAATTTGAAAGATTTGAGAACTCTGATCAATTCAATAACCAGTCTTGAGATTTCAAAGGACCCACATCTTGATGAGAGAGGTGACAGATTTAAGAGGCAGAATAAGAAATAGCCAGTGGGGAAGGGTTTTTTTTTTTTTTTTTTTTTGCTTCCCTCTAGATATTTATTACAAGGTTTTGGTTTTTCTTTTCTTTTTTCATTTTGGGTTGGGGGAGGTGGGAGGGAGAGAAAATGCTTGTTAATTGAAATATTTTTTGTTTTAAGAAAGAACACCACTGGAGGGCAATATGGAGCTGTGTCTGCCTTCCCTGGAAAGAATTCTTTCAGTACAATTGTAAATTTGAGAAGGAAGAGAAGTCTATTTACTACTCATTCTGGGCGGGCAAAATTGTATGTTAAAGGTGAAAGACTCTCCCATTTCCACAACCTATGGCTCCTCCCTCCTCACTCCCTGGGGCTCCCTTCTTTAATCACTTAATCTGTTTATGGTTTTTAATTCTTAGTCTGAGCTTGCTATCAATTAAGCTATTACCCTAAATTTAGACAATAGATTTTCTCCTAGAGCCCATTTCTGCAAATGTTTCAATGAATCTTTAATTCCATTTGCTGTATGTGGGCAAATCACACGTGCCTTCTGATTCTGTGTAGATATTGTTCACACTCTCCCATATAATGGAGCCTATGTTGTACACAAAGTGCTTGGACCATGATAGTGTATTATGTAAATTAGACAAATTTCATGTGCCTTTCTCCCTTCCCATTACCCTTGCTTTCTCTTAACACCACTGACCTGGGCTAACTGGGGAAAAGATCACTTCTTGGGTCAGCTCTGTGTGGGGTATGTGGACCTCAAAAATCCCCTACCCAGAAAAATTAAAAGTCAGAGGTATCTTGAGGAAGGTATCTTGATTCAGTTCTTGGGAGAAGAGGGCATCCCTTCCACCAGTATGAACCAGCAGAATGAGGCATATTACAAAAGACAGAACAAGAATTTATACCCTAAAGTAGTCAAGCCCCTTACCCCCCTTCTCCCATTGGCTGGGAGGCAGGCTCTTACTCTCGGCATGAAATCTAACCCAATGGTGGATAACAAAAAAGCCTGCCATTATCTCCTATTGGCTGGGAGGTAGACAGGGAGCAAAGGTATTGTTCACGTCCTTATTTGGGAGACACTAAAGCAAGGGAGGGAAAAGCAAGGGTGGAGGTTGAAAGACCCCTGAAGGGGCCTAATGCTGATAAGGGTGTGGCATATAAGGGTGGAGGTCTAAAAGTTGAATTAGATGAACTTCTAGCTGGAAAACCATGATTCTCTAAAATTCCTGAAATGGGAAAGGGATACCCTTGTCTTTGAAAACCATGGCTATGATTCAGTCAGTATTTTTTTTCCAGCCAAGTTCTACTTTCCATGACCCCATTTGGGGTTTTCTTGGCAAAGATACTGTAGTGAGGGTGGCTAGGTGGCGCAGTGAATAGAGCGCCGGCCCTGGAGTCTTTTCTCAGCCAAAGTAAAGCAAAGTTTATTAGAGATTCGCCATAATTGATAGACTATTAAGGAGCCTAGGAATCTGTGACACAAATACAAGTGGGCCAGAGTAAGTCTGGCTAGATAATTCTTGGCAATCTCATGGAGGCAAGATGGAGCTTATATACAGAAAGATTGTGGGAGGATTCTAGGGGTGGTCTAGAGGAGGACTTTGGGGAGGGTGGTGAGGAGGGATCTTAGGAGAATCTTGAGGGACTAGGCTAGTAAGGGAGATTTGGGTCTAGTGATAGTAAAAGGCTTATGGCCTCAGGCAAATTCCTTATCAAGTGGGAGGATTCAAGGAGAGTTCAAGGGGTTTCCCAGAGCCTGTACCCCATCACGGTGTCTGAGGCCAGATTTGAACTCAGGAAGATGAGTCTTCCTGACTCTAGGCCCAATACTCTATCCACTGTGTCCCCTAGCTGCCCTATGTAAGTATGGTAATGATAATAATTCATTTTTATATAGTGCTTTAAGGTTTCTATGGATTGTAAAGATTAATAGGGGCTAGAGAGGATCTACAGCCACTGTCTGGAGATGGTGAAAAATCACAAAGGAAGATAAAGTGTTAATAGGAGTAACCATAGATCCACTAAAGTATATAAGTATTAAGGCTTAAAAAACACTTTTCTCACAACACAGCTATAAGGTAGGCAGTGCAAGTATTATTATTCCCAATTTGCAGATGAGAAAATTGAGGCTCAAAGACTTTTAAGTGAGTGGTAGTGTGGTGTAGTAGTAGACAGAGCACTGGATTTGTAGTCAGAGATAATTTTGCTGTTCTCTATCTGGGCAGCTATAAGTGGTACAGTGGAGAGTTCGAGGGCCCTAGAGTCAGGAGGACCTGAGTTCAAATTGAATGGGAAAAGTGAAACTTCTTAGCTGATAAGTTTTGTGGGAGCAAGCCGGGAGTTCAGCTTTCCCTTTCCCCTTTCTCCCCCCCACCATACCTCAGATTCCTCATCTGTTAAAGGCTAGTAACACAGTCTCTAACTCACAGAATTATTTTAAGACTTACATTCAACAATAGTGATAGCTGAAAGCTAGCTAGGTTGGAAGGATTCTCCCAAATGCACAATGGGATGATTTACCCATCTTTTGCCAAATTTAAATGCACAAAGTAGCACAAGCTCATCCTTCAGGCTTTCTTGTTGGAAGTTCAACACTCTTCCCACATTTATTGGCTTTCCTACTGCTTAAAGGTGAAATTGAGGCAGCTAGGTAGTGAAGTGGTAGGAGCACAGTGCTTGGAATCAGGAATAGTTATATTCATGAGTTTAAATCTAATCTGTGTGACCCTGTGCAAGTCTTAACCCTGTCTGCCTCAGTTTCCTCTTCTGTAATATAAGCTAGAGAAGGATATGGCAAACCGCTCTAGTATCTTTTCCTCAAATGGGGTTGCAGAGATTCTAACATGATTGAACAATAACAAAAAGGTGAAATCAGGTTAAAATGAGAACACAAATGGCAACCTAGAAGGAGGGAAGTACCCACATGTAGACCTGGGAAAATAGATATGGCTTTTGTCTTGATTCAGGGCAAATGGGTGAAGCAGCCTGTTGCTCTCTTGAGTTCTGCCCAGAACCCTTGCTGCCTTACTCTTTCAGGATACTTTCCTGGGTCACTACAATTATGGTGTGTGTCTCTGAGTGTCCTTTTCTATCTGGAGGACCCAGGGTCTCAGCAGAAAAGAGGACTCTGTTCCCTTGGTCATGGCCCTCTGAAGAATTTTACATAGCCCATATACCAGTCATTTCGCTGTTTGCTCTGGCCAAAGTGAGGGAGAAAAATTAATTCACGAATATCCTTGGTTCTGGTTGTAGCTACAGGAGCAAACAAGAGCAAACAAAACAGAAAAAAACAACCACTGTTATTGTTGTTCAGTCATGTCTTACTTTCCATGACCCCATTTAGGGTTTTCTTGGCAAAAACACTGGTGTGGCTTGCCATTTCCTTCTCCAGTTCATTTTACAGATGAGGAAGTTGAAGCAAACAGGGTTTAAGTGATTTGTATAGGATTCCACAGCTAGTAAGTGTTTGAGACTGGATTTGAATTCATGGTTTCCTGACTTCAGTACCATTACTCTATCCACTGTGCCTGCTAGATTTGGAGAGAGAGAGAACCTAGCTAGGGACCTTGGCTCTGCTACTTTTTAGCTTTTTGACCTTGGTTAAGTCACTTAATCCCAATGGCCCTCAGTTTCCTCATCAGTAAAGTGGAGGCATTGGACCAGGTGTTCTCTAATAACTCTTCCAACACTAAAGCTACGATCCTAAGACAGGACAAAAAGCCTCAAGAAGGTGAATGTGCTTAGGGAGTGGGGGGAGGAAGAAGAGAGGAAGAAACAAGATGAGCAGGAGATGTTCAGATGGAGTTCTGAAGCCTTCCTTCTCTCTAAGCATCTGGTACAGAATGAAAAGAGCTATCTGTGGGTACAGGAAACTCCATTTAATATTAACAGGCTAATTCCCTTGAGCAGTGGATGGAGACCAGATGCTGAATTTTATGTGAATCCAAATGAAGCATGAACAGACTTACCCCTGCTCCCCCATCCTCCAACTGACTGACCTACTTAAATCATTAATTTCCAAAGCAAAAAAAAAAAAAAAATGCCATAGATGAGAAATCACAGAATCATAGATGATACAGATCTTAGACATCATCTAGTATGATGCCTCCCTTTAATGACGAAGAAAGGGTGGCTTTGTCCATGATTGTCTTAAGGTCACACAACTAGCTAGTTGCAGAGGTAGGCCTAAAACTCTGGACTCCCAGCTCCCAGACAGATGGCTTTTCCAGAGGCCAGTTTCAACTCATGCATTCACATATGTATATACTCATTACCACAAAAATTAAGAGCCCTATATAAAATCTTTTCCTAATATACACATGGCCAGCCTGTTTGTTTCATTTCTAAGTTTTCTATTTAAAAATTCACATTCAGTTCCCTTTTCTCTGACTGGATTTGACCCCTGTTTTCTTGGTTCTCATTGGCCACTTTTCTGTTTGATCTTTCTCTGTTTTTATTTTTCCTCATATACTTCTTCCTTCTCCTATTCCTATGTCTCATTATGGTGCAATGGAGGTAACCTTGGGATATCAAAGCCTATGCCAATGTGGTACAGTGTGGTACAGATGGGAAAGGCACAAATTTAGAACTAGAGAATCTGGGTTCAAATTTAGGTTCAAGCTGATCAACCTGTGTAACTCTGAGCAAGTCACTTAATATTTTGGAGATTGTTTCCTTATCTGTAAGGAGTTGTACTAAATCATTTTTAAGGCCCCTTTCACCTTCAAACCTGTGATTGTATGAAGTTATGGAAGCCAGTGGACAATTATCTTCCAAGGAGGTTAAAGAGAGGCTCATCACCAGAAGGTTGGCAAACAGGTAATGATTTTGCAGCTTTAATTTAGACCTATAGTGCTTCAGATGAGTTGTCATTTACTATTAGATGTAGTATGCACATCTTTAAAATCAACAGGTACTGGAAACATGAAGGTCTCATCTCTTTTTTCCCCCTTCTTCTTTCCCTTCAGTTCTCCTTTGGTTTTTATAGTTCCTTATGGTTCTTTGGCCAGTTCCCTTGCCACCACAAACCAAAAATGCCCTCTTGTGCTTTCAGGCCTTATCAGGAAGGTACTGAATAAAGGTATATTGAATGGAATGGAATGGAATAATGCTGTGTTTGTAACTTGTTAGGTTATGGGTGGGGATTTTCAAAGGCAACGTTCCCTGCCCTTGTAGAATTTACATGCTAAGACAGGTCCGTTATTCCAGAACAAATCAACTACAATTAACCAAGCAAACTAGCTACCACAAATGCAAAGGTCTCTTAATAAGCTGCAAAATACAGCCAAGTTTTTGCTATTGTTGTTGTTATAGGTTATGTTATTCAAGTATTCCTCCCACCCCTTCCTACCCCCTTAAGGTGAATGAGAAGAGAAAGCTGAGAGAACAGGAAAGGAGGGACTCAGAAGGTTGAGGGAGAAACCAAGTCCTTCTTGCCTCTTCTTTTCTAGATGTTAGTATAGGTGGCACAATTTTTTTTTTCATAAATCAAGAAATCTTAGAGATGAAAAGGACTTTCTTTTGCCTACCAATCCCCACCAAAAAATGGACATTCAGCCTCAGCTTGAACACTCTCAGTGACTGAGAACCCAAGACCAACTGAGTTGTTAAGTTATGTATCTTGCAAATGTGATCTCTCTATTTTGTGAAGATTATGTTGTAAAGAGATGTTAATGCTAATTCAGATGTAAATTGCCTATGTAATGGACGTGAAAGATCTTGGGACTGAATGTTATAGGAATGGGAATCTGAAGATCTTCCCTGCCTCTAGGCCCCTTAATAGGCCTAGGTGACTCTGAGAACTTCCCTTCTGCTTCTGCTTGTAACTTGTTTGTATTCTCTGAAGTTTGGGGTGCTGACCTTTTTCCCCTGAACTAGGTAAATGACATATGTTTGATTAAAGTAAGCTTGTTAACCCATTTTGAATTGCTTTCCTTTAGAAAAGCAGATCTAAGAACCTGTGCTAGCAGCCATCCTGGGTATGCTAGGGTGCTTGCTGCTACAAGGACCCATTTAATTTTTTGTATTGCACTAATTGTTAGGAAATTCTTCTTTATACTGAGCAGAAATCTGCTAGCCTAAAACCTCATAGTTCTATCCCTAGTGTTAAGTAGTATAAATAAAAATGGGGGTGTTGTACTAGGTAGCCTCAAAGTTCCTTTCCAGCTCTAAATCAAGTATTTGAAGATATCTCCCACCTCCAATCTACTCAAAGCAAAACATCCCTAATTCTCTCAATGGAACCAAACTTCCCAGAAGTCAAAGCCTTCAGAGAGTGAGCCCCCAGGCTATTCTTATGTGTGGAAGTCTCCTTAGGGGATACTCCCAAGTTTTCTTGGTTCAGATCATCCCAGGGAAGGATGTTTAGATCTGCCGGAAAAAAAAAAAGATAAAAACAAATTTTCCCAGACAAGTTGTCCTGACTCATCCTATCCTAGGGTTCTAGAAACAAACAAAAAACCCTACTATCCCAGATGAGCCCTCAAGATTTGTTGGCTGTCTTAAAAGGAATATGGCACTTGGGGTAGGTGGGAGTTAACCCAAGCCCTCATCCATAGGTGAGAGAAATGATTATTAATAACCAATGATCCAGAGTTCCCCCTTTTTCTAAAGTCCTCATTTCAAAAGCTCAGTCTCTGAAATTTCTCCTTAATCAGGGTCAGATCCCACCCAACCTTACAAGGAATCTAGTCTAAGGTGAATTCCTGCCCATTGTGTTCCACTCAAGCAAGTTTGGATGGAGGTAGATCTACCTCTCTGGGTGTAGAGATAGTCTCTTTTTCTAATAGTGACACATGTCACTCTGCCAGACCCTCATTGGAGTGAACCCACTTCTCTTTGTAAAGTAGACCTTTCATCAATTAAGCAATTAGAGTTGACTGCCATCTACTGGCACACTCACTTGTCCAAGGGCATATAAGCCTCCAGTAGCAACCACAATTCCTGAGCCAATTTTTGTTAATAATGAGCCTTTTTTATTTACCATCTGCTAGTCCTAGTTGATAAAACTGATTATCGTTTACCCCAAAACTCTGTCTCTTAGAATTATTTTTTACTTGCCACACAGGCAAGAATAAAATTGTCTTGGGTAAACTATCTTAATTCACTACATGGTATAACTAATAATGTAGGCCCCTCCCAAATCAAGAAAACGCAATTAGCTTCCAAATTGTATTAGACTCTCCCAAAAAATGTTTTTAAAAAATCTGATCATACTGAAAGCAACTCCATGATACAACTAATGGCCTAGGACTCTGATGTTTGAGTCTTGTATGGACTTTGTGGGGACCATTTCAAATGCCTCCTGAAAAGGTTATATTTATATCCCCAGTGCCTAGCACAGAATTCCTTGCACTTGGAGGTACTTAATATTGTATTGAATTGAATGATAGAATATCAGTTTTTATCTTAAGTTCTGAGTTCTGGGTGAATTTCGTGTTTGTGTCTGGAGAACTACCTATAGACTTGTTTATTGCCCCTGATTGCTGTATGTTTATTAGTTGATGTTAACTGACTGGCCCCAGAAAATCCTGTATGACTTGAGACATTACATAGGCCCTGGGTCCTCCCTGAGGATTCAGATATACTCTAGATTACTCTTAGGATCTGGTGGATTCATTGAGAAAACCCCTTCTTATCTCCTTTACCTTTAAATGTCTCACTCCATCATTCCTGTTTCAATTAACCAGATTGCCCAGAATGGACCTAAACTCCTAGGCTGACTCCAGTACCTCTGAGCCCTAATCTCCCTCTTCCTCTCCTCCAGACACATTTATGTGATGACCTAGAACACAGCAGTTGAGACCAGGCAACAGAAAATCAACCAAGAAGTGGCCACTAGAAAAATGAGTTTTGTTTCTGTTTTATATTCTGCACCTTCTATCTTCCTTGCTACTGCTCTATCTGCTATCTGCTGCCCTCTGACTCTGGCCTACCACCACTAGCAAAGGTTAGAAAGAGGAACTTGTGGGGTGGCTAGGTGGCACAGTGAATAGAGCACTGGCCTTGAAGTCAGGAGGACTTGAGTTCAAATCTGGCCTCAGACACTTAACACAAAAACTAGCCATATGACCTTGGGCAAGTCACTTAACCCCAATTGCCCTCAAAAAAAAGAAAAAGAGAGAGGAACTTGTGTGTGTTTGGCAACAGCATTGAGGCCTTTGCCTCATCCTACTTTCCTGGTTGCCAACCTGATTGTCAACAGGAAATTGTCAATATGGACAATGTTTGCCCACAAAGGCCAGTCATTTAACACTGACCTTGACCACAGCAATAGTATAGAATGAGGGAATCTAAGGCTACTTTGCCTGGGTTGTTATGTCTTTCTGTTCTTCCATAGAATCTCAAAATTGAAAGGGATTGCAGGAACCATCTTTCTTTTAATTTTTTTTTTCCAATTAACAAAAATCTATTTCTTCATCCCTCTCACTCCCCCTCCATCTCCTGCCACTGGGGATAAGGAGAAAAGTAAAACTTCATAATAGATAAGGCCTTTTATTGCTTCCTGATTCTTTGTACTCTCTACAATTTCAGCATAACAGTCTCTCTTGGTTTTCTCTTACCTCTTTAACCTCTCATTCCCTATCTCCTTCTCCAGATCACACTCTTTAACTACAGGTGCCCCTC
Source organism: Gymnobelideus leadbeateri (assembly GCA_011680675.1). Lineage (NCBI taxonomy): Eukaryota > Metazoa > Chordata > Mammalia > Diprotodontia > Petauridae > Gymnobelideus > Gymnobelideus leadbeateri. Next base: position 95,793 of record WOXC01009449.1, on the reverse strand, counting down.
AGGGTTCTGTCTTGGGCCCTCTTCTCTTCTTCCTTTATACTACTTAACTGGGTGATCTCATGGTTTGTTGTTGTTGTTGTTTGTCCTTATTCTCAAAGAGGACCAATGACATCAGGAAGGGGATGTTCTGATTTGCAAGTGAATTGGATTTAAGTGAGGCAGAGCTATACAAAGTCACCAGCCTTACTCTCTCCTCCAGAGCCATCTGGGTCCAGTGGCAAGACATAGATCAGGATGACTGGAGGTGGCCCCAGATGCAGTGGGAGACCTTGGCCTTTTTAAGCTAAGGTCTTTTCCAGGTCTCAGTTTGTCAGAGGCAACACCATTCAGTGATTAAAGCTAGGTTAAAAAATGAGGCAAAAAAATGGACTCTTTTACCTACTTACAAAAAACCAATTTGAGAAGGGAAAATCCTTGGGGTTTCTGGCCAGAACAGAAATAATTGCTATTTACACTCACTCTGAGCCAACAAAACCTAAATAATTGACTAACTGAGGCTTGGGTTGGGGTCTATTATTGGCCAATCAGTGAGAGCCAGAGAGATTTGGGTTTAAGGCATAGTCAAGTAGCTCTATTTGAATCCCAATGGCTTTATTAATTCCTGGTTTCCAGAGCTCTGTTTCAAGAAATTTATTTCCTTGTAAGGTCTTTCCCAGGTCTCAGTTTGTCTATTATTTCTATGTTGATGATTCTCAAATGTACCTTTCCTGTCCCAATCTCTCAGACATCTCAAACTCTATATCTAGTATACATTTTAAATTCATTATGTCCAAAATAGAATTCATTATCTTTCCCTTCATACTCCCCCCACCTCCTACTGTCCCTGCTACTATAGAGGGCAACAGCATCTTCTTAGTCCCTCAGGCTCACAACAGGCAGCCATCCTGGATTCCTTACCACCTCTCACTGCCCCCACTCCCCCCCAATATCTAAGCTGTTTTCAAGACCTGTTGATTTTAACTTTGCAACATTTCTCCAATATACTCTTCTCTCCTCTGACACTTCCATAACTCTTATCACAGGCCCTCACCACATCACACCTTGATCACTGCAAGAACCACACAGACACAGACACAGACACAGACACACACAGACACACACACACACACACACACACACACACACACACACACACACACACACATTTTCCTACATGGCCAATCTGGGAATTTATTTTGCTTGACTATGCCTATGTACTATAATGGCTTTGTTTTTTTTTTTTTTAATGAGTAGATGGGAGGGACAGAAAAGCACATTTTTGCTAATTGGAACATTTTTAATTAAAAAAAAAAGTTTAAAGGGGACACAAATAGTAATAAAATTTTTGTTACTATTTTGTTAAATTTAATATATATATTTTAAGAAATGAACTAGGGTACAAGAGAAGTTTGTGATTTCCTATATAATTCTCTATTTTGTTCTTCCACAAAATAAAATTAGATATCCTCGTAATCATCTAGAAATCATATAGTATGATTAAACATCTCTTTAAAAATTTAGGGTGGCTAGGTGGCAACATGAATAGAGCACTGGTCCTGGAATCAAGAGGACCTGAGTTCAAATTTACCCTTAGACACTTGACACTTACTAGCCATGTGACCTTGGGCAAGTCACTTAACCCCAATTGCCCTACTTTTTCCCCCTGCAAAACAAAACAAAAATATTCCAGGTAGGGCTGTAGATAGAACATTGGGCTTGGAGTCAGGAAGACTTCATTTCAAATCTAGCCTCAGATACCATCTACACATATAGGTACATGCAAAATAGATCTAAAAATAGGTACAAGCTATTTTAGAGAGAAGGTACAAGCAGTTGGGAGCATAAGATAGGATCCATGTAGAAAGAGTGAATAAATGAATGGATTAAAAAAGTAAAAGTTCAAAAAAAGATAAAATTAAATACTCAAAATTAGATAATAATTGTACACTTAGCACAGAACCTGACATATGGTAAGTACTATGTGTTAGTTATTATGATTACTAATGACATGTCCACATTTGTTTGATGATTTGGAAGTTGATTACAGGATCAGCACCAGTGGTGGAAACTATATCTGAGACACTAACAAAATAAAAAAAAAAGAAAAGAAAATCAACCAACAAACATTTATTAAATGACAACTAGGCACTAGACACATATAAATGAAAATTAGAGCCAGACTCTTCCCTCAAGAAACTTAAATTCTACTCTAGAGATACAATATTTTCACAGTTAGTTAAATATAGGACATACATGCAACAGATATATAGTGATATAGATGGGGCACTAGTAACTGGAGTAATCACAGATGCCTATTGAAGTAGGAGGCATGTGTGCTAAGACTAGAAGGGAGACAGGAGTTCTAAGAGGTAGAAGTCAGAGGGGAGAACATCCTATGGGTAGAAATATACAAAATCAGTATTTGTTAAGAAATTTTCTTTGCCTGGTGCTTTACACATTACTTGCACACAGACAGAAAGTCATCAAACATGGTTCTAGTCCTCCAGAAACTTATAATCTAAAAGGTCAGGGAAAAGAATTCTGGATTTGGGACCAAATGCCAATGTTGTCTTTGTGACCCTAAGTAAGTCACTTGACCTGTTTAGGCCTGAGTGTCCTGATCTGTACAAAGAAGGAGTTAGGGGAAGATGGTGGAGTAGGTCAGAGAATTCCAAGTTCTCAAGATCTTCCCCCACAAAAGAGTTAAAATTGTACCTTAGGGTAAACAAAGTACGGGTGGAGATAAATGAGAACCGGGGCGTAACTGGGGTCCTCTTGGGACAATTTGAGAAAATCAGAAGAAAAATCCCAGGATGAGGTTTGGTCCCTGTGAAGAGTAAATACTTCCAGGCTAGGTTCTGTTTTAACAGCAAGTGACTGGATAACCTCTTAAACAACAAGTGGCAAGCCCTGGGGTTAGTTGGCTGGAGAGGCTGCCTTGGCCCCAGCCAGCTGAACTTTTACCTCCAAGGACAGTGAGGGGAGTTGGGTGTCTGAGCCTGGGAAGATCAAGGGAACCTCTGCTGACAAGAACACCAGACCCAGCTGTGCTGCTAAGAGCTGTGGGGGTGAGAAGGAACCAGCACACCACTGGTAAGTGCAGAAGCAGTGGTTCAGAAAGCCCCTGGCTGTGGGCACTTACAGGAGGTGAGAGGTTTAGCTTTGGTTTTAGGCTAGAAGGAAGAACTGAAGATCTGGGGCAAGAGGCACCATTTCCCATGCCCCAGGGCTAAGGTGATTACAAATAATTAAGCAAAAAATGCTCAAGCAAAGGAGAAAGAATCCAACTGTAGTAAACTATTCCGGAAATAGAGGTGACCAGGGTTCATCTTCAGAGGAGGATATTGAAGTCAAGAAACCTCCAAAGAGTAATGTCAGATGGACACCTGCCCAAAAAGAATTCATAGAAGATATTTAAAAAGACTTCAAAAATCAATGACAGAGATAGAGGAAAAACTAAAAAAGAAAATAAGAATAATCCAAGAAAAACAAGAAGGGTATGAAAGGAAAGTTAACCAATTGGAAAAGGAAATCCAGAATCTTAAGGAAGAAAATGATATCTTGAAAATCAAAATTGGGCAAAGTGAAGCCAGTGAAATTATAAGAGATCAAGAAATGATTAAACAAAATAAGAATAACGAAAAAAAAATAGAAGAGAAAGTGAAACATCTTATAAGAAAAACAAAAGATTTGGAGAATAGATCAAGAAGAGAAAATATAAAAAATAATTGGACTAACTGAAAGTTACTATCAAAAATGAATCTTCATACAATAATGATAGAAATAATCAAAGAAAATTGTCCTGAAGCGCTAGAACAAGGGGGGAAAGTAGAAATAGAAAAAATCCAGTGAGCACCACTTAGAAGAGATCTTATGAGGAAAACTCATAGGAATATCATAGTCAAATTCTGAAATCCCCTGCTCAAGGAAAAAATATTAAAAGCATCAAGATTAAAACAATTTAAATATGATGGTGCCATAAATAAAATTACACAAGACCTAGCAGCAGAGACATTAAAGGACCACAGGTCTCGGAACACACCATATTGAAGAGCAAAAGAATTGGGGTTCCAGTCAAAAATATCATACCTACAAAGTTAAATATTATCCTGAATGAAAAACTGAAAATTAAAATGGCCATTTGATAAACTCTCAGACTTTTAAGACTTTGTCAAAAAAAATTCTGAACTTAATAGAAGATTCAACATATAAGAACCAAGAGAAATATAAGGCACATAACAAAAACTGATTTTAAGGGATCTATAAGGACAGACTATTTGCTTTTTATATATGTAAATATAATGTGTAAAACATACATATTTCATATATGTAATATATTTTATACATGCACATATATTTCATTTTATAGATGTATATATTATATATGTAAATATATATAATATATTTTACATAGGTGAATATATATGTAAAATATCAAATGGATGTCTATGATTCTTATCAATAAGATCAATTCAATCAATTCTTATCAATTGGGTAGTTTATAAGAAAGATTGGGGTAAACCTGAGAATGATATGAATTTAAAAGGCAAAATCATTTAAGAACAACTTAAAAGAATAATTATTTAAGGTGCAAAAGGAAGAATTGATACAGAGGAATTAGGTGGGGGAGGAGGGCTGTTGTTCTGGTAACCTACTTTCATTGGGAATGGGTTTAAGAGGGAACAATACATATATATTTAGAAGAGTATAAAAGTCTTCTAAATTCAGAAGAAATAAAGCGGTAGGGGCATAGGGAGGAGGGAGAGGATAAGGGAGGAATCTTTAGAGGGGAGGGTGAGGGAATAGGTAAAATAGAGGTATAGAAGGGTATTTAGATTTATGGGAATAGGAGGATAGGGGAGGGATCCTAGGAGAGGGGTAGGCAAGTTATAGAAGGGCAAGGTAGTGGGTAGAAGTAAAGTAGAGGAGGCAGGAGGGATAGGAAACAAGAGATATAATCATACATAAAAAACAAAGATCAGGAGTAGAATAGGTCTGGGAAAGGATAGGTCTATATATGTATATGTGTATGTATATATCTATTGCTATAGAGAAATACCTAAACTTCATTGTAGCCTTCCACGGGGAGATTGGGGGGAGGGAAAAAAAAGAACAAAGTAAAAAAAGTGCACAGCAGAGAACAAAAGAAAACTCACAAGGAAGCAAAGAAAAGATGAACAATTCTCAGCATGAGTACTATTTAGCATATAGGCTTTCTTGAAATGAAAATCTATAGTTACATAAAACAAAAATAAATTAAACAAAGAAGGAGTTGGACTGAGGACTCTGCCTACACTAAATATATAATGCAAGACCTAGACAGACTCTGGAGGAGCAAGGGGCAAAATGAGTGATGGTGCTAACTCTATATATCAGTGAAGTAATCAGTCAATTCAGCCGTGGTGGGGGATGGTGGACCATAACACAGATTAGGGAGGACATGATAAATGTCTTTTAATGTTTCAAGGGTTAGCATGTAGAAGAGGAACAAGATATATTGTATGGCTTTAAGGGACACAACTAGGACCAGTGGATGGAAGTGATTGGGAATGGTAGTTTGGTTCAGTGGAAGAAAGTTCTGTCAATTAAAGCTGTAGAAATTTGGAACAGACTATGACAAGGGAGGCTGTGGATTCCATGTGCCTGCAAAAGTCCAAGCTTTGGGGAGGATTCTTAAGTTTGATGGAAATGGGAAGTTGGTCGATTTCTGAGATCTGATCCAGTACCAGGAGTCCATGATTGTTTAGTTGTTTCATGTCCTGGGTATTGCTGATATCCATCAATGCTACTGTGTCCAGCTGTAGCAAGGTCTACTTAATTCCCCCTGAAGTATGAATTCTAGATGATAGGGTGAGACTTCTGGAATGAACATGTGAATTTATAGCCTCCTTCCCACCTTTTTGGAAGGATCCTTAAGAGCTCAGGATAGAGGGAGGAAGTGTGCAGGGGGCTATGACCTACAGCAGACTGGAGAATATAGAGTCAAGACTGGAGGGAATATGAACAAGCCTTAATGGGACATTGGCTAGTGCGGTTGCTCTGAACCCCAGATATGATGAAATCATGAGGGGAGGCAGTGCTAACTTAAGGCACCACACCCACAAACATTCCATTTCCTCAGTGTTTGTCAAAGCAATTGGTGTATGGATTTTTCCCAGTAAATCACTAGCACAAGTTACTTCTAGGTGATGTGAGTAAGGACCAGGTAATGGTGCTTCCAAAGCCATACCATCTCACACCCTAACTCATTCTCCTGTTTTCTGTAGTCTAGGGAAAAATCCATATAACTGAGATTCTCAATTGTATTATAGATTCAAGGAATAGCAAAACCGCTCCAGTATCTTTTCCAAGAAAATCCCAAAATGGGGTCATGGAGAGTTGGATACAACTAAAATAACACAACAGCAACATTAAAGTGTCTCTTTATCTGGGTTTCCTCATTTGTAGAGTGGGTACATTTCCTCTCCTCTTTAACCTACTTTACTGGACAGCTTTGATAATCAATGAGAAATTTTATTCACTACCCAAAATTCCTTGAAGGATCAAAATAAATGTGAAGTTAATGTGTGTGTGTGTGTGTGTGTGTGTGTGTAGAGTGGGTGACTGTGGTTTAACATAGCTATTGAAGTGCCTAAGGTATATAAATGTCCTTTGACAATAGATCATGTCTGTTTATTAACTCTTATAGATTTTTAAAATAGAAAGTAAGATGTGAGTAAGAAGCATTTCTAGCTCAGAAAACTAGATCAGGGCAACAAGGATGATGTCCCATTGTTGAAGAGGCGGAGTTCTCTTATCTAGAATTGAAAAGCTTGGCTTTTCATCACAGAGAAGGCATTCCAGGCTGGGCTGGTTGGCCAATGTTCTCTGAGCTTGAGACCTTAGCAATCATATCACTTCAGTCTCTAAGCATTTGTGTCTCTGTAAGGTGGACACTATCCTGTACAAGCTTAAGGCTTTTGAGATGGTCTTCTTGTGGAATTTCTATATAGCCTCATTGAGACTCATTGGCCTGTCCCTGTGGCCATTTAGTTTTGGACCAGTCAAGTCTCAAGGGCAGGTTTCACACAGACCAGCCATGTTGGATGGTCCTCCTAGTTGAGCCAATGTAGAGTTGAGTTCTTACAGACTATGTTAACACCTGATTGGTCCTTCTAATATTGCACTTTGCTCATGTGTTGAAGCAGTTCACTCTGTACTTGGAGAAGATGCTTATTAGGTAAACTTGGCCAAATCAATTGAATGAACTCCCAGTGCTGGACTGTGACCAATCAAAGGGGAAAAAAAAGTAGGTGGGATTCCCCTTTGTCAAGACTGAATATTTGAATACTACCAGTGAGCAGTAACAGCCAAAAGTACAGGCTGTTCCAAAAATCTTAACTTTTAAAGATTTAAGCTTTTCAAGTTTAAAACTGTGCTAAGACTTTGGGGCTGCCCCAAACTCTGCGATAGATGTTACTAATGAGCTTAATCTACCCAATACACATGGTAACAATTTTTAGTCATCTAATTACCAATGCTAGTGCCATCTCTACAAGTAAGAAGGGGTAAGAAGAAAAATTGCTAATTTCCTTAGACCTTGATTAAAATTTTACTTTCTCAGCCATGAGAAATAATGATTTTTGGCTTGATAAATTATAGTCTCCTTTGAGAGAACAATGACAGTCATATTTGGGAACAGAAAAGGATGTGAATTATTTGATTAATTTAATTATAAATTAATGCAAATTTGCCAAAGGATACTTGCCTCTCACAATCTGTTGATATTTTGGGGGACTATTTTTATTAAAACAATAAGACTTTCAGGCATGTAGCTTGATGGAAAATTGAGGAATGAAAAACAAAAAAGAAGAAAAATGGAAAAGGAAACCTTGCAAAAAGCAAATTTTATCCCCTAAATGCCATTGTGGAAATTTTTGAGCCAAAAGACTCATTATCTGGCATTTCAAAGCTAAAGGAAAACACATTTCTTCATACACTGAAGCCCAGTTAGTTTCTCAACTAGCTGGGCATTTCTCCAAGGCATGTGCTAATAAACTAAGCTCCCTTTGGTAGAGTTCTGTTCTAGTCAACCTCACCCTAAGATATAGATCAATAGATTCACTGATTGCTACTCAGAGAGCTTTGAATTCAACCCCCTGTTTTCATAAATGAAGGAAGTAAGGCCCAGAGGGCTCAAAGGATTTGCCTGAGGTTGTGTATCCCATGACTTGAAGAGTCCTGATTTGTGGTCTATTGCTCTTTCCAGGACAGCACCCATGATGCCTTCCCTTTGATGGGCATTTCCACACAGGTTTAAAAATCTATTTTGGTTATTTAAAATCTATGCCATCCTTTATTTATTTTCTAAGCATTTGGAGGTTAATAAAGACATCAATTCTATGTTAAATTTTAGCTACCCAATAAGAGCAGAAATTGGAATAATTTAGAAATAAGTTCCCAAGGAAACTACTGATTGAAAAATCACCTTCATAGTTTTCTTCTTCTTTCTTTTTTTTTTTTTTTTTTAAATAATCCAGTGCTCCATACTTTGGGAAATGCTTTTGGCAACAAGGTGGAGAAGATGCAAAGGAGTTATAGGAATGCTTGGATAGCTGCTTAGGAATTGTGAGGAATGTTGGAGTTTGGGTTGGATTTATGGTTGAGTTGGGAAGCAGAGAGATATAGAATTTCACTGATCTAGAGATGTCAAATGCACCAACTCTTCCAAGATGAGTTATATTAAAGATTGGGATAGAACAAATCTAGGACTCAAACTCAGAAAAAGTTGGTATTGTAGCCAACCCAGAATGCTTCCCCTGACCGATTATAATCAGTCAGTTAAAACCTCTGAAGACAGAAAAAGAAAAGGCTGAATAGGAGCTTCTTACAAGGGCTCCACGTGGGGTTCCAGATATGTTAGAAGATTCTTTCCATTTAAATCTATGGGGAGAACTAGGATTAGATTATGTAGTGATTGATAATAGTTGAAGTTAAGGAAAAAGGTGCCTAGTTTTATATAGGTGTTCATTCTGGTGCTTTTATCATCCTTTTAAATATAATATAAACATCTGCTAATTGTTTATGTTATAATTTGTTTTGATGAAAATTCTATTTTATTTTTTTTAAGGGTAGGGAGTGAATCAAGGGAGTTTGCTGATGAGCTTAATACGAATTACAGGATGGTGAACTTTTGTTTAGGACTGCTCCAAAGATTAATTGTTTTGCTTAGACTATAGGGAGGATGGACTCTTTAGAAGAAGAGCCATTCCTTTGTGTTGGTCTATGTGGTATAGGTTCCCAAAGTGGGAGATACTGCCCCCTGGGGGGGGCACTAGAATGATAAGAGGAAGTCAGTAGTAGCCTTGGGTGCAATTGGGGAGTATTGAATAAAAATAAGGGGGTGGCAGAAGCATAAGGAAAGAAGAGATGAGAAAATTTTGAAAAACCATTTGTACATGTTTCATCTGTTGTGTAACAGAGTTAAAGTCATAGTGATTACATTATTTTCCAAATAAACATACAAAATGCAAGTTATAACTAATCATAGTCTGCTGACAGGTCTTAACAAGTAAGTGTGGGCAGGCAATCATGTCATGCATGCATTGCTGGGAAGTCCAGCATGCATGGGCAGGAATATATACATGTAATAACTTGTTTAAAATGTGATACTGTGCAATTACGTGACACAATATTGTATCATCAAAATTTCAATGCAGGGGGGGGAAAGCATAAATTTACAATAAGTTATTAAATTTAGGATGTGACACTTAAAAAAAAATATATATATATATATATATATATATATATAATTTTTTAAATGACAGAAATTTTGAAAAAACCATTAAAGGGTTAAAGAAAATAGATTTCCGGGGGGTGCTGAGTAATTTTTTTAAAAAGGGGGGCAGTAGGCCAAATAAATCAGGGAATCTCTGGAAGGAAACCAGTAGACCACCCAATCAGTCCTTTTTGCTTCCATTTTTCTATTGGAGTGACCCTACCCTAAAAGCATACAAGTATTGGGTTCTCCTCAGATAGTCATGGTGGCTTCAGGGCAGTGGATGAGTACTGAGAATTTCTGGAGACACACACAGAACAAACACAGTGTTTATCCATGTGATGAGAACAGGGAGTTCCTACATAATAACATGTACCCCAGAGAAGAGTGGTTGTTCTGGGATCCCACAAACTCAAAAAGGCAAGAAGGGTGAGAGATCAAATTTACTGCTGAAATAGGAAGGAGAAGAATACAGAACTTTTCTGATCTAGAAACTTCAACTGGCCTAATTCCTCCAAGCTAGTTTACTTTAGAGATAGAAGTACTATAGATACGATGGTCTCAAATTCAGAACAAGTTGGTACAGTCTGCTAACAGCCTGGAATGCTTTCCCTGTGATAAGTTATAAGCAGATAGTTAAAAACACCTAGAGATTAAAAGAAAAGGAGTTCCTATAAGGATTCTAAGTGCCAGACTGTCCTGAAGTCTTAAGATGTTAGAGCAGTTTTATACTAAAAGAATTTTTTTATTCTAAGAAAATTAAAGTCCCAGGTAGAGAACCTCTCCAAGTGTCCCCACAAAAGATCCAAGTTTATCCCAGACTAGGCTTCACATGTATTGAGTCTTCTCTGACTCACTCTCTATGAGCCAGGTAGCTCTATCTGGCCCCAAGGATTCTATGGTACTCTGAGGAGCTGATAGGGTGTTTTGTGTCTACTGCCATTATCTCAAGTCCCCATTAACTGGGTTCTACTCCTTTCACCTAGAATTGAGAAGAGCAAAAGAAGAGGAGGCTGAGGACAAAGGCCTTTTCACAGGGTCACCTGATCTCAGAGGAGAGAAAGCCCTACAACCTCTCTCTTCAGTATCATCTCTCATTGGACTCCATGAGCAAAGGAGTCACCAAATGAGGCAAAGAGAAAGTAGTTAAAATTAATAGGATTTTTTTCAATGCCTCTGAAGCCAGTTAAGCAGCCTCTTCCTCAACTCATCATTGACTGACCAGACCTAGTTATAGAAAGTCCACAAATAGTTCCTAGTCTTTCCAAGGCCCCCTCATTCCATGTGACCATCACTTTCTCACACATAAGCTCTCTAGCTTCTCCAAAGGTAGAGGTTATCTCATGGATAACCTCAAGTTTGAGAGTTTGGATTTCTAACCTTTGATAGACAGAAAGGGAACATACTGACCAATGGAGCAGCTAGGTGGTGCAGTGCATAGACTGCTGGCCCTGGAGTCAGAAGGACCAGAGTTCAAATGTGGCCTCAGAGACTTAACTAGCTGTGTGACTCTGGGCAAGTCACTTAACCCTGTTTCCCTCAGTTTCCTCATTTATAAAATAAGCTGGAGAAGGATATGGCAAACCACTCCAGTATCTTGGCCAAGAAAACCCGAAATGGGGTCATGAAGAGTTGAACACAACTGAAAAACAACTGAACAACAACAAATACTGACCAGTACAACCTTTTTCCAAGAGAAGAGAATTACATATGACTTAAATGTTCTAAAGAGCAGCAGCAAGCTATCCGCTCTATGTTATGGAGGTGCAGAGGACCTGGAATTCACATTCAGTGATTAAAGTGAATTGTTTGTACAATGTAGGTCTGATGGGGAGAGGGATTACCTTTTTAAAGAACCCCAATTTGTTTCACTTCTGGAGGAATCTGGGCCTTTGGAGTGGTGGTGGTTGTTTGGTCATTTATTCTCAAAGAGGACCACAACATCAGAAAGGTGATAGCACAACATGTAAGTGAATTTGGATTTAAATGAGAGAGGGCAGGGACGGCTAGGTGGTGCAGTGAGTAGAGCGCTGGTCCTGGAGTCAGAAGGACCTGAGTTCGGATCCGGTCTCAGACACTTAACCCACACAAAACAAAAACCTAGCCGCGTGACCTTGGGCAAGTTACTTAACCCCAATTGCCCTAAAAGGGGCGGCTAGGCGGCATAGTAAGAGCACCAGCCTCAGAGTTGGGATGACCCGAGATCAAATCCGGCCTCAGAAAATGAGCACCCACACATAAATAATGACTAGCCGTGTAGCCTTGAGCAAGTTACTTAACCCCAATTGCTTAAAAAAAAAAAAATAAATGAGGGAGGGCTGTGCAAAGTCACCAGCCTCACTTTATCCCTCAGAGCCATCTGGGTCCAGTGGCAAATCAGGATAACTGGAGATGGCCCCAGATGCAGTGGGAGACCTTGGCCTTTTTAAGCTAAGGTCTTTCCCAGATTTCAGTTTGACTGAGGCAATGCCCAGTTCACCAGCTTAGGAAAAACTAGTTGGCCACAGCACTAACAGGAATGAGAGACCAAAGGGAGTTTTTCCTTATTAAATAAGCAACAATTCCTGTTCTTCAAATCTAAGCTTATTGGAAGGAAGACTCACTTGAGAACAAAAGTGTGTGTATGCATGTACATATATACCTACATACTTGTTATGTTATTATATTATATATGTTATTATTATATAACATACATACATAATGCACCTGATGCCTTTTACTATATGAGTCTGTATGGAGTGAAAGAGTGACTCACCAAAACGTTGGAATATTTCCAGTCTAGCAGCTCCAGGAGTGTTTCTTTTTCTGAGGGAGCCCAAACCACAGAATGGTACTATGAATCTGGCAAGTAGATGGGTTATGGAAGGACTGGGGGGTAGGAAGGCTCTGGAAGCATCCCTGTGGAAAGTGGAACTTAAGTGAAATGTAGGTAGTCTGCCCCTTTGTTAACCCCAAATGCATTCCCTTCTGAGGAGTCTAAAGTGCAGGGTGGTGCTGAGTTTGCAGGACTTTTAGACCCTTGTGGATTAAAGGACTCAACAAAAAGGGGAAAAATGGTAAGGATTATTTATAGGAAATTGTGAGTTGTTGAAGTATTTTCTGCAATTTTTTACAGGTTCCTGTGAGTCATATTTTCTTTTTTCGTTTTTTGTGGGTGAAATAAAGGCTGACCTGGACATAACATTTGCATTGTTTGTATAGGATCTGGGAGACTCTTCATATTAGTGGAAACCCAGACTCAAACTAGAGTCAAGTCTCAGATTTCCTAGCATAAATTCTGGCTGAGGATATCAGTGTTAACCACCCCCCCCCCCCGCCCCAATAAGATTGGAATCTGCCAAAGGGTTAAAAGTGCTAGGTCAATGATTACAAAATCAAAGAGAATGAAAATAAGATATTCCAATCTATGTTCTCAGTTAATCATATTTATGGAAAAGGTAGTTGTTGGAACCTTGAAGCCAACAGATTATTTCTCACTTTTAACCTGGTGGCAATTTATCCAAATTACAAGCACAGTAGCTAAGGCAAGATAAACAACCTTTGAACTCTTAATCTTGCTAAGTGAAATCTGAAAGTAATGGCAAAGATCTTTCACTGAAAAGAATCTTGTGTCTTTCCTAGCAGGAGTTAATGCTACAAAGAGTACTATATGGGCTTGGTCCATGCTGCATCACTTGGGGCGAGAACATCTATTAATGTCATACTTTCTGAACTCTAGAGAAATAACAAACAAGCAGTAATTCTTTTCCAGGAAAACTTAGGCAATGTTTCCAGTCCTCTTGAATTGAAAATTGTCATTCCTCTGCCAGTTAAAAACATCTACTCATAGTCTTAACTCTTTGTTGCTTTTGGGGAAGACTAGTTGCAGAGATGGCCAGGGACATTATATTTTTTTGGCTAGTAAACCTTGGAAAATTTGAAGCTTTCTTCCTGGCATAATTATAGATTGTTTTCATATTCCTTTGATGACTCACTGGGATTATGGACCCTTGGAACTCTTTCTTTCTTATTTATTTGTTTGTTTATTTATGCCAAAGCTTTTTATTTTGAGGATTTTTGCATTTGCCTCTTCTTCCCCACAAAAATCAATTCACATTTATATAGTACTTAAAGGTTGACAAAGCTTTAAGGTTTCATGGTTAACTATCAACTTTTCTTCCCTGAAGCCAAGTATTTATATTCAATATCTTCCCAATGATCAAAATTTCTATTAAGGTTTACAGCAAAACAAGGGTAGGTAGCAGGTATTTATTGTGACTATGATCATTGTAAGTATGCATTGTAAGTATATTGTAAACCAAGAGAATTTAGTAGAGGAGTGCCTCTCCCGGGGGCTTTATTTCCTTTGTCTAATGTAATATTTTCTATTACTGTTATTAATGCTATGTTCAATTTGCCTCTCTGCCTTTACTCAAGCTGTTTTTCTCCTTTCTGGACCTCCTTTGGCACCTCTAGCTGCCTAAGTCCAGTTCAGCCTTCCGGGCTAAATAAATCCTGCATCTTCCACTTAAGCCTACTTTGTGCCAGCTTGTAATAACTTCTCCCTTTTCTAAATTACTATTGCACTTATTGGGCCCAAAGGAAGGTAGTGGTAGGCTCCAGATTGACTTAGTGGGGGAATAAGAGTAATTTTACTTGGACTTGAAGCTTAATTTGTGCTTCAAACTTACCAAGTGGAGAAAGATAATCTAGGGTGTTGTACCCCCAATAAAGCGAGACAGAAGATCCCTGAGATTAAATTTACAAAGTGGATTTTATTACTGCAGGACTGTCAGGGTACATGGTCACCCAAATCAGACAGTACTTTGGCACAGACATTGTGCCATAGAGGTTCCATAGCCAGGTTACATAAACTGAAATTACAGTGATGTAAGCTGAAACTACAGTAATTGGTCAGTGTATCTTTGAAATTTCCCCGCGAAGTGAAGCTACATTCAGTGATTGGTCAATATACATTTTGATTTTCCCACCAGCGAAACCCTAGGCTGGAACTCCTGCCCACAGATCAATCAGGGGAAAGGAAGGGGTAGGGGTTGTGCTTGTTTATAGATCAATTAAGGAAGGGGAAGGTGGAGTTCTATTTTATAAATCAATAAAGGGAAGGGAAAGTTGAGTTGTCTGCTTTACAAATCAATGAAGGAAAGGGAAGATTGAGTTGTCTGCTTTACAAATCAATGAAGGGAAAGGAAGGTTGAGTTATGTCCAACAGGGTACCCAAAGCTCTGAGATTTCACAAGATGGTTTTCCTCTTGAGGACCTCCTCCAAAAGGACATCCTCCTTAGCTTATTATATCCCCACTCACAATTTGCTCTGGGAAAATATCCAAATATAGGTCATGTGGAGATTTCCACAAATGTGAACAATTAGGACATGAGGTCCCATGTAAGCACTCAAGGTAATAAATACATATCAGATATAGGACAGCTTTTATTTCACCCTTATAGAAAATGCAAAAGTCTGGGGAGGCTAGATGGCACAGTAAATAGAACACCAGCCCTGGAGTCAGGAGGACCTGAGTTCAAATCTGACCTCAGACACTAAACACTTACTAGCTGTGTGACCTTGGGCAAGTCACTAAACCCCAATTGGCCTATCCTCCCTCCTCCAAAAAGCAAAATAAATAAATAAATGAATGAATGAATGAATGAATGAATGAATGAAATGCAGAAGTCACAAAAGATTTACAGGAACACACAGATAGAAAAACAAAAACAAAAAAATCTCCATATAAAATACTCACGGTAACACACAATCAAGATTCCCTGTCTGTTGAGGCCTACTTTTCCACTAGATAACTAAAATGTATGGTGCTTTCAAGTAGATATTGCTTTATTCTTTGCATTATATCTTCAGAGCCTAGCTTAGTACCATACCTATAGCAGGTACTCAACAAATGACCATTGATTGAGAATTCCTAATTCTATCTTCTCACCTTAGAGATGAGAGAGAGAAAAAAAGGAAGGCAGGGGCCTGTTAAGTGATTTGTATACGTTCAAACAGGTAGGAAAGATTTGGACCCAGATCTTCTGACACTGGGCCAAAGTTCTTTATGCTGTGTCACTTTGCCTCCTTAGGACTAATTCAGCGATACCCTGCTGTTTGGATTTCTTTCAGAAGCAAATGGAACTTGTGAATCCCTAGCTAGGGCCCTGCACTGTCCCTCCTGGATTTGTAGTGCCAACCCTGAAGTTTGAACTCCTGCTGGAAATTAAATACTCTTGGGGGCTGTTCAACAGGCAGCCTTTCCCCTTCCCACCAGGTCTTTCCTATTTAGATATCTTGTAGTAATAGGGAGCAAAGTACAGATCTCTCAGTTTTAATTGTTTACTTTTTCTGTGGGGGAGGGTCAGGACATGGGGAATTCTCTCTCCAAAGGCAGGATGCTCAGGCACTCTTTTTTTTCTCTGGAATTTGGGGTTGAGTCAACCTTGATAATCAGCAGTGGTGAAGAAATCTCATTTCTCTGGTATGAGGGCTAGATTCTGGGATTGTCCTGCCTAGAAAATCAACACCTCATCTTTTATAAGCTGTAGGCTGGGGTCCAGGAGTATCATCCACAAACTTTGTGGCTGAATGGGGCTATGCCTTTAGCTTCTATGTCCTTCTATAGGATACTCCATTACTGTTCCTGCTTCTTTTCTCTCTCGGACTGGGGAAGTCAGTTCTCAGATTTCTGAATTTGGCTTAGAAAACTGTGGACAAACACATGTCATGCCTGTGTACTCCTGACCCAAAGGAGCCATTAGCTCCTTAGCACCAGCTCCTCCACCAGGGCTGGTGCTCTACTCACTGTGCCACCTAGCCACCCCTACATTTCTTTATAAGGAGCTTTCAAAAACCAGGAACAAAGATTCACCCCACTATAAATGTACCCAATAGCTTCTGAGGAAAAGTCATGAATGAATTGGCATAGCTCTCTTCCCTCCCAACCAAAACCTAGGTTCATCCTTAGCTTTGTTGCTCTTTCAGGAGTTCAGATCCAAGGTGAAAAAAGGACCCCCAAAGGGCTGAACCATTCTGTTGGTTCACTTTTATAGACTGGAAAAAAAGGATGGCTCCCCAAGAATTTGTCTTCTTATGAGCCCCTATCTATATAATTAATTTATCTTGGAGGTAGCCCCAGTCACTAAGACCTATACACTAGGAGGTTCCATGGAGCAACTCTAAATTAACCAATTCATCTCTGGGTATCTACAATAACTGAGATTTCATCAAGACTTACCTTTTGCTCTCTTAATGATGTGTCTCTTAATGAGCACATTCACATTTCTTTTTGCCTTTTTTTTTGGAGGGCAATTGGGGTTAAGTGACTTGCCCAAGGTCACAGGCTAGTTTTTGTGTTAAGTGTCTGAGGCTGGATTTGAACTCAGGTCCTCCTGACTCCAGGGCTGGTGCTCTACTCACTGTGCCACCTAGCCACCCCTACATTTCTTTATAAGGAGCTTTCAAAAACCAGGAACAAAGATTCATCCCACTATAAATTCATAAATCAATTGGCAATTTTCCCCTGAACATTCTCTTATGAAACTATCATCCTTCAACATTGGGGTAAGAACATTTAAATAATGTTTTTTTCATACTTAATATTAACTGTGACATTTCATAAAAGCTAGGTTTTCCCTTCAACATACTTTTTATAGGGAAAAGAGGCTAGCAGAACTTTTTTGAAGTTAAGAAAAAGTTCTGATTATATCCTGCTTTATTTTGATCTTCTGCATTAGTATATTTTCACAGGATCTCAGAGAAGGAAGGGATCCCAGAAGTCACCTAACCCAAATCTTACTTGAAGAGGAATTTCCCCTATCACATCCCCAAGGAGTGACCATCATATTCTACTTGAAGACCTCCATATTACTTTTTTTTTTTAATTGTTTTTTTATTTTTTTTAATTTTTTTTTAAACAAATGCTTTATTAACTTCTGTTTTACATAATTCATTTCCACCAGATTTTGAGTTACAATCATTTCCCCCCCATTATTCCCCTACCCAACCTCCCAGGATAGTAATCCCACAAGATATCGCTTCCTCCAATCTGCTCTCTCCCATACCTTCTCCCATACCCCCATCGACTTTTCCATTAGAGGAAGGTGAGTCTTTGCATCCCAATGCCTGCACATCTTATCTCCCTATTACAAGCAAAAGAGTATTAATAATAGTATTTATATATATTTGAAACATTTAATGTTATGACCTCAAATTTCTGATCCATTTCCTTCCTCCCTTGTCACCCATTCCCTCTTGGGAGATAAGTAATTCAGTATATGTTGTACATGTCTAGCTATGCAAAACATTATCATAGTAGATATATTGTACAAGGCTGCTTATAATTCCCTCCCACTCATCCCACCCCCCACCTGGTCCATTCCCTACATGATCCTGTCCCTCTTCTATAGTGGGTACTTCCAACCTCCCCTCACCCCAAGGATGCCCTCCCATCCGTCATCCCTCCTCTCATCCCCCTTCCCCCTGTCCTGCTGCAGGTTGAGATATCCCATTTAGTATGTATGTCATTTTCTCCCTGAACCAAATTCAATGTGAATGTGGTTTTGCCTTTTTAGCCTTCCTTATTCTCCCCCTCCTTTGCAACCACTTCCCCTTGCTTCTTCTGCATGGGATAGTTTACCCTACCCTGTCTCTCCCCATCTCCTCTTGCCACTTTCCTCTCTCACCTCATAATTTCATCCCTTGAGTATTCTCCCTTCCCAACAAATTCAACCTATGCCCTCTATCCATATATAACTGTAACCATATACACACACATTCACATATGTATTCATATGACCACACACCCTTCTTCCATTATTTTCATAGTGAGAAAGATATCATCAGTCACAGTTATTGCTTTTCCATATAGGAATGTAAATAGTTCAACTTTGATAAGTTCCTTTTGATTTCTTTTCCCTGATTACCTTCTCAGGCGTCTCTTCCTTCTTGTGTCTGGGTGTCAAATTTTCTATTCAATTCTGGTTTTTTCCTCAAGAATGCTTGAAAGTCCTCTATTCCACTGAATGACCATATTTTCCCCTGAAACAAAATACTCAGTTTTGCTGGGTAGGTGACCCTTGGGTTCATTCCCAGTTCTTTTGCCCTCTGGAATATCATATTCCATGCCCTTCAATCCTCAGTGTAGAAGCTGCCAGGTCCTGGGCTATTCTGATTGTGTTTCCACAATATTGAAATTGTTTCTTCCTGGCTGCTTGTAGTATTTTCTCCTTGATCTGGGGATTCTGGAACCTGGCTATAATATTCCTGGGAGTTTTCTTTTTGGGATCTTTTTCAGGAGGTGATCTGTGGATTCTTTCAACCTCTATTTTGCCCTCTGGATCTAAAACATCAGGGCAGTTTTCCTTGAGAATTTCTTGAAGGGTGATTTCTAGGTTCTTTCTTTGATCATGGCTTTCAGGTGGTCCAATAATTTTTAAATTGTCTCTCCTGGATCTATTTTCCAGGTCAGTGGTTTTTCCCATGAGATATTTCACATTGCCTTCTAATCTTTCATTTGTTTGGATCTGCTTAACAGCATCTTGATTTCTCATAAAGTCACTAGCTTCCATTTGCTCCAGTCTAACTCTGAAGGAATGAATCTCCTCAGTGAACTTTTGAGATTCTTTTTCCATCTGGTAAATTCGACTTTTTAAGGCATTCTTCTCCTCATTGCCCTTTGGGCCTCCTTTGCCATTTGAGTTAGTCTATTTTTTAAGGTGTTGTTTTCCTCAGGCTGTTGACCCTCATTTCATACTTTTCCTGCATCCTTCTCATTTCTCTTTCCAATTTTTCCTCCACTTCTCTTATTTGATTTTTAAAGTCCTTCTTAAGGTCCTCTATGGCCTGCAACCGCTCATGTTTTCCCCTGGGGCTTTTGGAGCAGGACTTCTGACCTCACAGTCCTTTTCCCGCTCTATGCCCCCAAAATAGGAGTCTAGGGTTGCATTTTTCTGTTTCCTTTGCCTTGGCATGTTGCCACTTAATTGCTTGACTTTTGGGCTTGTTGCCACACTATGGCTTTAAGGCCAGATAGAGGAATTTTCGTCCCGAACGTGTGGGGGGCAACTTCCGTTTCTGGCAAGCTGTAAACCCACCCACGACTTCCACCCTAGATCCCAATCCAGATCCAGGGAGGTTAAAGCAAGAGCGATTACCCCCCAAGACTGATCGCTGGATCTCCCTACAAATTTGCAGGCTGGGAGCGGGCGCTGCCTCTGAAAACTACAAAATGGCATTTGTCCTCAGTGGCTTCTAGCCCCCAGGGGAGGGAGCCGACGCATTCCTTAATACCAGTCCCAAAGTCCATAGGACACTAACCTCTTACTTTGTCCTAGGCATGTCTATGTTGATAATTCTGGAGTTGCCACAGCTCCTGGTGTTCTGGGGTTCCTCCAGCTGGCTGCTGGCCCTGCCGCCCTGGGGCTAAAACCTCAGCTTATGTGGACCTGGGATCGGCTCGGCTCCTGCGCTCTGCGCGCTGCCAGGTCCCAGACCACTGCGCTGGTCCTTCCTGCAGGGCTGCTGGGCTGTCCTCAGTGGGAGTTTAGCTTCTCTGTGTCGTTCTGTGGGTGCTGGGGCTCCAGAAGTTGTTCCTCCATATTACTTCTTGAAGCAAGTGTGAAAGGGAGAATTCTATACTATACTAAGTAGCAATTATACTAAACAGTCATGTGTTATGGAACATGACAATCTTAAGAGAACTGAAATTGTGACCGATCCAGGGGACAGGGACAATAGAGAAGTGTATGGTGGGTACAAGGAAGCTGTAGCATATGTTATAGGCGAGAAATGACCCAAGGAGTAGATTTAGAAAATGTGTAATTAGCAAGAGTAAGAGATAACAAATAGGCATCCCCCATGCTGAGTGGGTACTCATGGAATCAATCCCAAAAGACCCAGAGCAGTGGTTCTTAATCTGTGGCCTATGAACTTTTTTTTATTAAAATTTTTTTTGATAACTGCATTTCAGTATAATTGATTTCCTTTGTAATCCTCTGTATTTTGTTTTATGCATTTAAAAATATTAGCTTGAGGAGCCCTCAGGTTTTGGTTCTTATATAGAGGAAGGCTTAAAGGAAAACTTGCATAGGTTTGTGTTGTACACAGATAGAACACAAAGGGAGAAATGCCTCCATTAATGTAATTGCAGATATATTCTTTGAAGTGTTAAGCAGCAAAAGCAGACTTGCCAGAGATGTAAGATGTGTCAAGCACAAAACCAGTTTAGTTTGACTCCCTATTTTCTTGACCATAGGAGTAGCAGAAGAGGCTGCTTTTCCCTGCTAAGAAGCTTCTACCCTGGCTTGGCTAGATCAGACTGGATCAACCACCTAGGTTTCTGTTCCTTGATAAGGAAAATAGGTTGAAATATTGGAAGTTTCACCTATTAGAAACTATTAGAGAGATACTTGAAGGTCTATCTTATCCTTTTGGGATAAGATATGCAAATTTATTAAAAGAAAATGCCTTGGTAGCTTTCATGAATCTTAGAGCCCAGAGTACCTTAGCCTGCTATTGTCAAAGCACCAGAAACTTTCAAGATTAGCTTGAATTTGTCAAGATTCTATGTCTTATGGGGCAGTGGACAGAAGTGGTGTAGTGGATAGAGCACCAGCTCTGGAGATAGGAGGATCTGAGTTCAAATTCAGCCTCAGACACTTGACACTACTTAGTAACTATGTGACCCTGGGCAAGTCACTTAACCCCAACTGCCTTTCAAAGAACAAAACAAAACAAAACAAAAAACATTCTGTGTCTTGTGTTATAGTACAAGCCTGGGCAAGGTAAGTTTTAGTTGATAGATAATTAACATGAGAAAAAAGTCTATATTTAGTTATAATAAATCACATTTATATGTCATATTATATTTAACAAAATATTATATTGTACTGAATGCTTAATTACATTCTTATTTTTCTTATATTTTGAGGTTTGTCAAGTTTGCATACAGTTGAATTTTTATTATATGGCAGCTAGGTGGTACAGTGGATTTAAGTGCCAGGCCTGGAGTCAGGAAGACTCATCTTCCTGAGTTCAAATCTGGTCTCAAGACACTTACTAGCTACATGACCCTGGGCAAGTCACTTAATCCTATTTGCCTCAATTTCCTCATCTGTAAAATGAGCTGGAGAAGGAAAATGGCAAACCACTCCAGTATCTTTGCCAAGAAAACCCCAAATGGGGTCATAAAGAGTTGGACATGACTGAAGTGATGGAACAAAAAAAGTTAATAAAATTATATATTTTTTCTAAATAAATGCTTCAGTCAAAATAATAATTACTGATGTTTAGTGCTTTAAGATCTGCAGTGTGTGTGTGTGTATGTGTGTGCGTGCGCACGTGTGTATTTGTACACTAGTAGGCTATACATGACTCAGGCAAGCCCCCTGACAGTTTAGATTCAAACTTAGAACAAAATGAAATACTAACAGTCCATCGACTAGTTAACAAAAAAGGGGTTTACTTAGCAACAATATTGGGAATGACATTTAGAGCAAGGGAGGGAAGGTCAATCAGGATAGAGTGCTGATTCAACTGAGCCCAGCTTCCCAAGATAGTTCATGCTGTTTCCTGTATAGATGGCTGGCTCACTTTTGTCTCATGAGCCAATTAAAGAATGAGGACAGTTTCAATACCTTTTAAACATATATACATACACACACACACACACACACATACACGTATATATATATATATATATACACACACACATATACATATATACACACATACACATAAGTATAGTGTATATATATACACATAATGTATATATATATATAAAAATTTATTTTTAACAGTCTTTAAAATTGTTTTAATTCCAAATTCTCTCTCCCTGCACTTTTTCACCCCTTGAGAAGGCAAGTAATATGATATCAATTATACTTGTGAAATCATGCCATATCACACACACACACACACACACACACACACACACACACACACACACACACACCAAAACAAGAAAAATAAAGTGAGAAAATGATACTGCAATTTGCATTCAGAATTCATTGGTTCACCACTAGCTGCCCCACAAGGCACAGAATCTTGACAAATTCAAGGTGGACAGCATTTTTCATCATGAGTCCTTTGGAAATTTTAGGTAAGAAATGGAAGGTTTAATAGCAGAGGTGCTTTCATACCTTTAAAGGCAAGTGATTTGAAAGAGAAAGGGATTCAGGAAACGAAAAGCCGGTTAAAATAGTAGAGTCTGAGAAGGGAATTGGGACCATAAGTCAAAATATAGTGAAGAGAATATAGTGATTTGGCAGTTGGGATGAGATTGGGAAAAGGCTGTCTTCTCCTTGTCCTTTTCAGTATTGTTCCTGAACCCAGATCATCATCTCGAGAAAGGAGTCGAAAAGAATTTTCTCACTCTAAATGAGTAATTTAACTCATAGATCTGAATAAGAAACAAGGGGGTTCCAGTAGAGATGAATGCCCAAAGACTTCTCTACTCAGTTGACTGGGAATAACTGGATCAGGTCTGAAAGCACAAAGGAGCCAACCCGCCACTGAATTGAGAGCTAAAACCATCCCTTCTCCCTCAGGGAAAGAGGCTGCAGAGTGATCAAGCACGCAGGTAGAAATAACAGAGGAGAATGTATTCAGGGTTCCAGTGAGGAGAGCCCACATAGACACAGAGCAGTGGAGAAAACAGGGGGCCACAATGAAGTGAAAAACTAGTGACTTTGCTGGAGAGCATGTAGCAGTATTAGAATAGAATAATGAATTAGTGGGGGTGCCTCTTTTGGAGTATCCCTACAGGCATTTGCGTGATCCCTTCATGCATGTTCCCTAGTCATACACAGTCTCTGCAAGTGACACCTCTTCTTCCTGATTGCATGGTAATCTGGGAGAGAGTTCACCCTGCATATATGGGTGGGAAGCTGTGTTACTTACTATTAAGCTCCTTCGGGATAGCGACTGTTTTATTTTTACCTTTGACTTTCTAACATCTAGTATAGTGACTGGTACATAATAGACATTCAGTTAGCGCTTGCTGATTCAGTATTTTGTATGATGCTTAGTTAAGTACATTTTGCTTTGAAGTAATGTGTCCTTTGGCTGACTGGTAAAAACAAACACACGCAAACACTTGTTGGCAGCATTCATTTGCTATGGTTCTCAAACCAGCAAAAATTGGGAAAAAGTGGGGGGGAATCTATTGTTGGGGAACCTCAAGTTCTACAAATAGGAATGACCAGCTCCTGACCAGAGATGAAGCACACATAACAAGGGCTGCTAATAGTGTCTTTTCTTAGAGTCTTGTAAGGAGAAGTTTATTTTAAAAAAGAAGGGGGAGAGAAAGGTGATACATACATACATACATACATACATACATACATACATACATACATACATACATACATATATACATATACACACATATACACAGACACACACTTACATATATGTATGTATATAGACACATATACAAATGTGTATATTATGTAAACATGCATGTGTATGTGTGTACACACACATATATATATAATACATTCCCTCAGATCAATACCATAAGTGTAGGAAGAAGAACAGTAGAGTTACCCCAAAATTCAAAAGAGACAAAATTCAAGAAAAGAGGCAGCAACAAAACACATAGCTTCCATGATCTATGTGCAAAGTTGAACCAAAGACCCTAATGCAAAGAGACGATTTTGGCCTCACAGAAATCTCTGTTGGCCCGAGTCTTGCTTGATTTTATGAGGCAGCTCCCATGTACTTAAAAGCCTGCCCTTCCGATGTCACAACATTTATTAGGGTGACAGGTGAGATCTGTGACTTTCTAGAATATGATCCTGGAAGAATATAACTTATTTGGAAGAAAAAAGATAGGTAAATGGGAGCTGGAATGGCAATCAGCAGTATACATTAAATATATACATGTATGGATGGATATACAGATACAGATATCTATTCATGTGAGGAAATTCAAGGAGTAGATCAGAAGAAGCATGGTGGAGAACATTCAGGTGAGAATCAAAGGAAACAGAAAAAGTTATACTGTCATCAGAATATATGCTACGGACCACCTAGCCAGAAGGATGACGTAGCTGAGCAGTTTGGAAAAGCTTAGTACAGAGATATAATAAAGCGCTAACATAAGGATTCTAATATCTGGACATAGGACCATAGATCAAGAGCTAGAAGAGACCTTTGGAGGTCATTCAGCCCGATTCTCTTATTTGACAGTTGAGGAAACTGAGGTCTAGAAAGATCAAGTGATTTGTCAAAGGCTGTCTAACAGAGTAAATATCCAAGATAAGATCTGAACTCAGGCCTTCTGACTCCAGTTCTAGAATCCTTTCCATTGCCTCCCTCTAGCATAGCTACTAGACTGTTCTCTGCCAAAAGAAAAGCTGTTAATATGTTTTTAAACTTAAATATAATTAAATTGCAAATATTAAATATAATTTTACCCTTTAAAAGGTTGAGAAAGTTATGACAAGAACTTCTGTTTTTGATCTGATTCCCTGACAAGGAAGAACTTGTTACCAGAGGAGGAAAGATGGGAACCTTGGGAAGAACTGACTACTTAAATTTGTGATAAAGGAGAAACAGTGGGGGGATATCTAAGATGTAGCCTAGCACCCTTCTTGGCCAACTTCCCACTTTGGCACCTAGAAGTTTTCGGCTTGGTTTCTGTGGTGTGGTGGTCTGTCATCCTACAAGTATAGCTCATAAGGCCCATGCATGAGGTTGCCTTTAGGAGTTAGTAGATACAAATACTGTAAAACTGAGACATTTACTCAGATCATCTATTAAGAATAGTAGCTATAAAACATTCTCTTCCATAAACCTGGGGCTGATTCTCCCCCAAAATGCAGCATCAGTGGGAAGAGTGGGCACAAGCTTGTCATACACTGGTAGTAAAACAAACAATGTAAAACCCACATAATTCCTGCCTCCAGTACTGCAGACACCAGCTTGTCCTGTCTGTTCTCATGTTGCACTAACACTACTTCCTCCCCCGGGCACATTTGTCTCTACTGGGTGAGTCACTCAGCTTGTTTCCTGGGTCACCCGCTATTTTCAGTTCAGCTTTGCCAGGACTAGTAGTCTCACATCCATATGGGCTCTCTTCTCCATTGCCAGAGGTCATGATCCTTGAGGCAGCTTCCTGTCCCCAGTTATCTGAGTCTATGTGTGGAGAACATCCCTTCCCTGCTGGATGCAATGTCTCCTACTAGATAAGCAGCTCTATCTGTAAGTGGTCAAGGCCTATAGGTGAGATGGTAGAAATGTAAGGGTCAGGGGTCACTGTCAGCCTAGAAAGAAATCTCCAGGGGGTTGCTAGACATTTGTGATTGATCTTATGCTGCTGAACATTTTTATCAATGATTTGGATAAAGGCATAGAAAGTACGAATAGCAAATATGCAGATGACATATTATAGGGAAGGCTACTAATACACTGAATGAAAAAAGATCTTTACAAGAGAGAACACTGGGCCATATCTCATGGTGATGAAGTGCAGAAATTTAGTTATGCAAATAAAGTAGGTGAAATGGCCATACTCTGACCCAGAGATTCTACTATTAGGCATGTTCCCCGAAGAGGCCATTGACAAAAAGGTTCCATATTCAACAGTTTGTGATATGTAATGAGCCATTATTGTGCTATAAGAAATAATGAGAGGGGGCAGCTAGGTGGTGCAGTGAATAGAGAACCAACCCTGGAGTCAGGTGGACCTGAGTTCAAATCCAGCCTCAGACACTTAACACATAAACCATGTGACCTTGGGCAAGTCATTTAATCCCAAGTGCCCTGCCCTCCCACCTCCAAAAAGGGAAAAAAAAGGTCTTACTTGCTCTTTGGGGTGGATAGGTGGCACAGTGAATAGAGCACTGGCCCTGGAGTCAGGAGGACCTGAGTTCAAATCCGGCCTCAGACACTTAACACTTAACTAGCCACATGATTTTGGGCAAGTCACAACTCCAATTGCCCTCCAAAAAGTGAAAAATAAAATTATTAAAAAAAATAATGAGCATCACAAATACAAGGAAACATGAAAAGAAATATGAACTGATGCAAGGTTATGTAAACAGAGTCAGGAAAACAATATATGTAATGATTACCACAATGCAAATGGAAAGAATATAAACCCCAAGAAAAATGAAACTGAATATTGCAAAATTACAAAGACCTAGCCTGGCTCCAAAGACCAGATATGAGAAGATATCTCCTATGCCTATATGAAGCTTGGAGCCATGGACATAGAAATATACAGAGGAAATGTAGGTGATATAAAAGTAAAAACAAAACCTTTCAATAAAATATCTTTTTTTGGGTCTTTTTGGAGAGGGAAAAGTAGGGCAATTGGGCTTACGTGACTCGCTCAGGGTCACACAGCTAGTAAGTATTAAGGCTAGATTTAAACTCAGGTCCTCCTGACTCCAGGGCCAATGCTCTATTCACTGTGCCACCTAGCTGCCCCAATAAAATATCTTTTAAGAGGGAAAAAGGTTTGGGGAGGAGTTAGTGAAATGAAAGCTTAATATTAGTAAATAGTATGACATGGCAATGTAGAAAATTAATGCAATTAAAGCTGCATTCAGAGGTTCAGGACAAGGGAGAAGATAGTCCTACTGTACTCATATTCAGCTTACTTCACTTCTCTCGGACTTAGTTTCCTCATTGGTAAGATGGGGATAACAAAAACATTTACCTCACAGGGCAGTTATGAGGATCAAATAAGATAATGTTTATAAAGCATTTCATAAACCTTAAAGTACTATATAAATGTTAGCTGGTATGATTCTGGGAACCACATTTTAGAAATAGCTAGAGTGCCCAGATCATGCTCACCAAGACAGGAAAGGGCCTCGAGCTCATATCACGTGAAAATGAGTTGAAGGAACTGATGGTGTTTGGCCCAGAAAAGAGAAGGTGACAGCTGTATTTAAGTATATGAAGGTCTGCCCCACAGGAATGGGATTGGAGTTGGTCTGCTTGGCTCCAGAAGATAGAACCAGCAGCAATAGCTATTAATTGCAGAGGGGAAAATTTTTTGGAGAAACTTCCAAAAGTGGAATGGTTTGCCTCGGAAGATAATGTAGGTCTTAATGGAGGTCTTCTAGCGAAGCCAGAATGGCCACTTGTAGGGAAGGGGTCTTACAACTCATGTCCTAGAATTCAAATTTTCATTCCACTACCCTTTTTTTTTTCAATTTATTTATTTTTAGTTTTCAACATTCATTTCCACAAGATTTTGAGTTGCAAATTTTTCTCCCCATCTTTCCCCTACCCCCACCCCAAAATAGCAAGCCTACTGAATACCTCTTCTCCCAATCTGTTCTATTTTTTTTTCTTTTTGGAGGGCAATGGGGGTTAAGTGCCTTGCCCAAAGTTACATGGCTAGTTTTTGTGTTAAGTGTCTAAGGCTGAATTTGAACTCAGGTCCTTCTGATTCCAGGGCCAGTGCTCTATTCACTGTGCCACATAGCCACCCCCGTTCTCTCTTATATCCTCCTCCATCCTCCCCGCCCCCAACTTTCTAGTAGGGCAAGATGGATTTCTATACCCCAGTGCCTATATATCTTATTTCCCAGTTTCATCTAAAAAGCAGTTTTTAAAAGATAATTGTTTTTAAAACTTTGAGTTCCAGATTTTTTCCCTTCTTCCTTCCTCACCCACCCCCACTGGGAAGATAAGCAATTCAATATAGGTTGTACATATGTAGTTACGCAAAATATTTCTATAGTAGTTATGTTGTGAAAGACTAACTACATTTCCCTCCATCATATTCTGCTCCCCACTTATTCTATTTTATCCTTTGACTCTTTCCCTTTTCAAAAATGTTTGCTTTTAACTACACTTTCCCCAGTCTGCCCTCCCTTGTATCATCCTCCCTCTTATCCCCTTCCTCCCTATTTTCCTGTAGGGTAAGATATCCAATTGATTGTGTATGTTATTCCCTCCTTAAGCCAAATTCAGTGAGAGTAAGGTTGACCCATTCCCTTTCACCTCCCTACTTTTCTCTTCCATTCTCCTCCAAGCTTTCTCTTGCCTCTTTTATACTGAGAAAAGTCTTATGAGTTACAATTATCATTTTTCCATGTAGAAATGTAAATAGTTCAACTTTAATAACTTTCTTATGATTTCTTTTTCCTGTTTACCTTCTCATGCTTCTCTTGCTTCTTGTATTTGAAAGTCAAATTTTCTTTTCAGCTCTGTTTTTTTCATCAAGAATGATTGAAAATCATCTATTTCATTGAGTGACCATATTTTCCCCTGAAGCATTATACTCAGTTTTGCTGGGTAGGTGATTCTTGGTTTTAATCCTAGCTCCTTTGACCTCTGGAATTTCATATTCCAAGCCCTTTGATCCCTTATAGTAGAAGCCGTTAGGTCTTATGTTATCCTTATTGTGTTTCCACAATACTCAAATTGTTTCTTCCTAACTGGCTTGCAGTATTTTCTCCTTGACCTGGGAACTCTAGAATTTGGCTATAATATTCCTGGGAGTTTTCTTTTGGGGATTTTTTTCAAGAGGCCATGGATGAATTCTTTCAATTTCTATTTTGCCCTCTGGTTCTAGAATATCAGGGCAATTTTCCTTGAGGATTTCTTGAAAAATGATGTTGAGGCTCTTTTTTTGATCATGGCTTTCAGGTAGTCCAATAATTTTTAAATTACCTCTCCTAGATCTATTTCCCAGGTCAGTGGTTTTTCCCATGAGATATTTCACATTGCCTTCTATTCTTTCATTTGTTTGGATCTGTTTAACAGCATCTTGATTTCTCATTAAGTCACTAGTTTCCTTTTGCTGCAATCTAATTCTGAAGGAATGATTCTCTTCAGTAAGTTTTTGAAATTCCTTTTCCATCTGGCAAATTTAGCTTTTAAGGCTTTCTTCTCCTCATTGGCTTTTTGGGCCTCTTTTGCCATTTGAGTTAGTCTATTTTTTAAGATGTTATTTTCTTCAGTCAGGCTGTTGACTTGTTTTCATGATTTTCTTACATCATTCTCATTTCTCTTCCCAATTTTTCCTCCACTTCTCTTACTTGATTTTCAAAATCCTTCTTAAGCTCCTCCAAGGCCTATAACCAGCTCATATTTTTCTTGGAAGCTTTTGGTGCAGGAGTTCTGACTTTATTGTCTTCCTCCCATTCCATGCTTTGATACTTTTTGTACCCAAAAAATGTATCTATGGTCTGATTGTGTTTCTTCTGCTTGCTCAGGTTGCCAGCCAATTGCTTGACTTTTGAATTCTTTGCCACGGTAGAATTCTGCTTCCGGAATGGAGAGAGCTGTGACTCTGGGCATGTACATTAACTAACCTGATTTCTTACCAGTTACATGTAGGAATTGGACTAAATGATCTCTGGGGTCCCTTCTAGCTCTAAAGTCTATGATAACCTAGTGTTGAGGGCATCCTAAAAGAAGTTTATATTTGATCCTGGCAGTAACTGAGGGCTGTTAGACTTTGCTGAGTGTGGAAGATGGGATGAAGAGGTGGCAGGGAGGGATATAGTGACTTGGGGGGGAAGGGAACATGAGCATTTATTTTCTACACCCCCTCTTCCTACCATCTCATCTCACCTCTCACCTCTTCATATTCACTCTCATACAGTTATTGTTTGTGCTTTGTTCTCCAAGAGGGCCATGACATCAAGAAGGTGACACCATGACCTACAAGTGAATTGGATTTAAGTGAGACACAACTGTGCAAAGTTACCAGCCTCATTTTCTTCCCTGGAGCTATCTGGGTCCAGTGGTAAGATATAAATCAGGAGGACTGAAGATGGCCTTTTTAAACTAAGACCTTGGCCTTGTTAGACTAAGGTCTTTAACAGGTCTCAGTTTGACTGAAGCAACACCCATTCAGTGATTAAGACTTTAATCACTCTCTTGCACACTTAAGATAGGAGGAGAAGGTGGAGGTGGAGAATCATTCTGGAAACTAAAATACTGCCTTATCTATAGCACAAAGGTTGAAGGCAACCATTTTCATAGCACACAATTTTTGATGTAACCATTGTTTCAAAGACTTTTTTTCCTGGGGAGCAGCTAGGTGGTCCACTGGATGGAGGACTGGTCCTAGATACCAGAGGACCTGAGTTCAAATCCAGCCTCAGATACTAATTGTGTGACCCTGGGCAAGTCACTTAACCCCCATTGCCTCCCCAAAAAGGAAAAAAAACTACACACACACACACACACACACACACACACACACACACACACTATGATAAATGCAAAGTAAAGGGGTAGCTAGGTGGCACAGTAGATAGAGCACTGTCCCTGAAGTCAGGAGGACCTGAGTTCAAATCTGGCCTCAGCTGTACACTAGCTATATGATCCTGGGCAAGTCACTTATCCTCATTGCCTCAAAGAGAGAGAGACAGAGAGAGAGAGAGAGAGAGAGAGAGAGAGAGAGACAGAGACAGAGACAGAGAGAGACAGAGACAGAGAGAGAGAGAGACAGAGAGAGACAGAGAGAGACAGAGAGAGACAGAGAGAGAGAGACAGAGACAGAGAGAGACAGGGAGACAGAGAGACTTCCTCCTGACCCAATAAGCATGGATGTGTAATCTACCTTCTGGGGACTTCTCAGCTGTTTCATTCCTTTATCCAATGTTTGGCATTACCCAGTAGTAGCACCCCTAAGTACTCAAGCTCAGAAGGCATCAGATTTTATTTAAATAGTTAAAGATGATGAAAGGATTTGCCCCTGAGTGCAGAGAGGGCTGTACCTACAGCTTCCTTCTGTCTGGCCCTTCTTTTGGCTTGGTGCTTTTCTCTGCTGGCTTCTCCCCACCTCAGTAGGAACCCTGCTGTTTGGCTCTCCTTCTACAGATGCTCACTGGTAATTACTGCCTCTTCCCATGAACTGGTGCCAGCTCTGAGACAGCTGAACCATGAAGGACTTACCTAGATCCCAGGCTACAGTGTTATATGCTTTTCACAGACACTTCATCCCCAGGGCCAGAATGACTCCAGGTTATTCACTCCTTCTGTTCTTTTCCACCTGATCCCACAGTTCCATTCAACAAACAAAGGGATTTTTCAGTTGCTGTGAGAATCACCTTTTACTCATCTTGCTTAACTGCATCTATTATTGTTATAATTCCCCCTCCCCCACTCCTAGTGGAGCTAGAATGAATCAATTCCATTTATCTCTTTCCTCCCATAGCACCTGGGCATTTCTTCATTGCCCACATGTTGGCATCTCTCATTGGATCTTGGGGAGTTCAGAAGGCTCCTTCAGCTCCTCTTCCATTCATCTTCCATTTCACTGATGTCTTCCTTTGGGATATTTGGGCTGGGTCATGAAAATTACTTTGGGGCTGCTTCTTAAAATTCCTAGAAAAGGAAAAGAAAGAGACAACCCTGTATCTGAGGGAGCTAGGATTCATGTCCCTGCTGGGTCATGAAATTTAAATTTCTTCTAATATTATAGATCACTTGGTTGAGGCATTTGAAATGACATAAAATGTAAATTAAGGGCTAACGTGATCATTTGTAAGAAGAATTATCATTAAACATGCTTAAGGTAGTCTGGAAAAATTGTCCTTAGAGTTAATTTATATGAAGTCTTTGGGAACAAAACACTTTGGTTTGGAGACCAGATGATTTATTTATAGAGTATTCTGGATGTTGATTTCAGTTTAGATTTCAGTTAATTTCAGACAATATAGGATAGCTCCCAAATGCTGGGAGTATTGTGAAATACACTTTTAAATAATAATGATAATAGCAATTTATATTTACACAGTACCTTAAGGTTTTACACTCATTTTATCTAATATTATGGGTATATTTTACTAATAATTAAAAAAAATTCTCTCTACTTCTGACCAAAAATAAAAGAAAAAAAGGCAAAGCCACTAGGAATATAGAGGGAGGGAAAGAAAGTGAGACAGAGAGAAGGAATGAGGAAGAGAAGGAAGACCTCTGTGCTGCAGAGGACACAGTAAGAGTGAAACCATCTGAAGTGGTAGTTGAGTCATAGGAAAAAGAAAAAATGAGTTTCAATTTCCTTCATTTCTCAACCTTGCCTATCTTGATTTCTTTAGCATCGGCCTCCAAACTCTTGACTCCAGAGAGTGAAAGGTTTTCAAGAAAGGAATAGACTTTTAAATAGGTTCAATACAGAATAGCCAGGTGACATCAATGTTGTGATATCAATATTTCTTACAGGAAGTTGTACTTATTAGCTAATAATGATTGTAAGGGAGGAGAAAAGTTTAAATTACTTTTAGACTTCACTTTTCCAGCTCTTCTTATCCTCCCATTATCAGGGAGAGGCAAAGTATGATTATATGAGTCTGACACAATCTGTTTCATTATTGAATTGTGGTTAATACACACAGTGATTCAGCTATTACAATGGAGGAGAAGAAAAAGAGACATTGCAATGTATATAGTAAAAAAGAATGTGTGTTCAGAAAAATTAGAAATAAGAATCACTTGGATTAGACTAAAAGGGGCTAAGTACAGTGCAGTCAACCAGGAAGGCAACCACACTATGAAATTAATAAACATAAATCTGAAAATCAAAACACAACCCAGTCCTAAACTGTCTTTTAAAAAGACATTAATAGGGGCGGCTAGGTGGCGCAGTGAGTAGAGCGCTGGCCCTGGAGTCAGAAGGACCTGAGTTCGGTTCCGGCCTCAGCCACTTAACACACACAAACCAAAACCTAGCCGTGTGACCTTGGGCAAGTTACTTAACCCCAATTGCCCTCCAAAAAGCAAAAAAAAAAGACATTAATAATAAAAGTTGGCCAATGCTAGATAAACATGTCTATAAGTAGCAGTTACTGGTGGTGGCAGAGATTGGCAAGAGGGGTGGGGTGCAGTGTGTGAGGGAAGTGATATTCCTCTGAAAAGTCACAAGTAGTAAAGGTAATATTTCATCCATTTATTGATCCAAAAAAAATCATGAAGTGCTTGCTATGTATAAGGCACCGTGCAAAGGTGCTGGGAAGACAAATATGAAAAACGATAGTCACAGGATTATAGATCCAAGTTTTAAGGGAACTAGGTGGTATATTGTAAGCCAATTCTGCTATTTTACAGATGAGAAGATTGAGACTTAGAGAAGTTCAATTACCTGCCTGGCATCACAAGGTAGTATGTGGCAGAGATGGAATTGGAGTAGTAAGGGGATAAAATATTTGTACAAATAAAAATGTTACAAGTCAGAAAAGGAAACATGTATATGAAACCACCATTTCATGATGTGCCAAGGCCATCCATGCTTGCTTTTCTCTTAACTCTCTGGACTTTTCCACTGTCAACCTCCAGAATTCAGTCTAAGAAAGACAAATGGAATTCGGTTGTTTGCATGTTTATTTCTCTCAGAGCAGGAGGAGCATGCATGCAGAGCTGTAGTCAAAGGTCAGATCCCTTCAGGGAAAGGTAATACAATTTATATACCCTTTCAACAGGCACTGACATCACTCCATCATCATTTCAACTTTGGACCTAGAAAGTCCCTTTATACTAGATCACACCCAGCTTTACCTGACCAATCCCAGCCTTGAATTATCTAGACAAAACAATCTGTCTCCACCCAAGCCGAATGGGCCTCCCTACTTTAGATCAAATTCCTTGCAAGCTTGGGAGGAGGTTGACCAGGACAATGAGAGTCAATGCAATTTCATTATCAGTAATGTCTCTGAAGAAAAACTGAACTCAAGACTTTGAAGAGGAGTGGAGTGAAGCTTTGAATCTCTCCTAGATACTGGTTATCAATAATCAGTTTGTTATAGTACTTTGGAAGGTTATCTGGGTTCAGCAGAACACTGCAAGGATGTCAGGTATGTTGCGTTTGGGAGATGCTCAGTTTGCCTCCTGATTGGCTGATTCTGATCCCCAGGTCAGTTTGGCCTCCTCTAGATGGTAAGGAAACTCATGAAGAACAACATGGTCATTAACCATTCTATTTTCACAATTTTTTTTTTCTTTTTGGAGGGCAATTTGGGGTTAAGTGATTTGCCCAAGGTCACACAGCTAGTTTTTGTGTTAAGTGTCTGAGGCCAGATTTGAACTCAGGTCCTCCTGACTCCAGGCCTGGTGCTCTATTCACTGTGCCATCTAGCCGCCCCTATTTTCACAATTTTCACACTACCTCCTTCCCAGTTGAACCCTTTATGCCTCTTCTTCATTTTCATCTCTTTTTAAAGGTGCTCTCCATTAGAATGTAAACTCCTTGAGGGTAAAGACTATTTTCTTTGCTCGAATTAAATGTTCTGTCTATTTATCTACCAATTCATTTATCCCCAATCTATCAGAGGCCAAATGGAAGCACGAGTAATTGGAGAAGGAAGGATCTCACCCAACTCCAACTGTAGGGGATCATGGAGGGCCATCTCCAGTTGTTCTGATCTAATACTTTACTGATGGGTGATGAGACCTGAACCCCTAAAAGGAAAAGATCTTGTCTTTGAAATCAACCCAGGCCCTGAATTTTCCCATACGTTTCAGCAGCCCAGATCCCTGGTTGCTGGGAACCCTGGAATGTCAGGATACAGGGCTGTGTAGGCCTGGACTGAATTCACCCACTCAAACAATTTTCCAGTCAAATGACAACGTTTGTTGTAATGCCAATAGAAGCAGGCAGGGTTCCTAGTGAACCTGCAACTTAATGAGGATGAGACTGATGTTTATCTACAAACAGGACGGACAGTGAAGGGATCTGGATAGGCATAGTTCCAAATTGCTCTACAGAATCAGTTGACAACTCCTCCAACAGTGCATTATTGTCTTATTTCCCCCACATCTCCAACATTTGTCATTTACCTTTACCATCCTATTAGCCAATCTAATAGGTATGGTAGTACCTCAAGGTAGTAGTAATCTAATAGGTATGGGGTAGTACCTCAGAATTGTTTTAATTTGCATTTCTCTGATCAATGGTGAGTTAGAATATTATTTCATATGGCTATAGAGAGCTGTGATTACTTTGAAAACTGATCATATCTTTTAATCATTTATCAATTGGGGAAAGGCTCTTACTTTCAGAAATTTGACTCAATTTTCTATACATTTGAGAAACGAGGCCTTCATCAGAGAAATCTGCTTCAAATATTTTTCACAGTTACTATTAACTGTATTTCCCTCCATCCTATTCCTCCCCCTCTCTGTTTATTCTTTTCTCTCTCTCCCCTTTCATCCTGTCCCCCTCAAGAATATTTTGCTTCTGACTACCCCTTCTACCAATCCACCCTCCCTTCTATCAGACTCTCCCACACTCCTCTTCTCATATTTCCTTCCCCTCCTACTTTCCTGTAGAGTAAGATAGATTTCTATACCCAGTTGAGTGTGTATGTTATTCCTTCTTTGAGTCAATTTTGATGAGAGTAAGGTTCACTTCTCCTCATTTCTCCCTTCTTCCCCTCCACTGTAAAAGCTTTTTCTTTACTCTTTTGTGTGAGATGTTTTACCCCACTCTACTTCTCCCTTTCTCTTTCTCCCAGGACATTCCTCTCTTACTTCTTAATTTTATTTTTTAGATATCATCCCTTCATATTCAACTCACACCTATGACCTCTGTCTATATATACTCCTAACTACCCTAATAATGAGAAAGGTCTTATGAGTTACAAATATCATCTTCCCATGTAGAAATGTAAACAGTTTAACCTTATTAAGTTCCTTATGATTTCCCTTCTCTGTTTACCTTTTTATGTTTCTCTTGGGTCTTGTATTTGAAAGTCAAAAATTCTATTCAGCTCTGGTCTTTTCACCAAGAATGCTTGACAGTCCTCTATCTCATTGAATATCCCTTTTTCCTCCCTGAAGGATTATACTCAGTTTTGCTGGGTAGGTGATTCTTGGTTTTAATCTTAGCTACTTTGCCCTCCAGAATATCATATTCCAAGAACTCTGATCCTTTAATGTAGAAACTGTTAAATCTTGTGCTATCCTGACTGTGGCTCTATGATACTTAAACTGTTTCTTTCTGGCTGCTTGCAATATTTTCTCCTTGACCTTAGGAACTCTGAAAATTTGCTACAATATTCCTAGGAGTTTCATTTTGGGTCCTGTGCTACTGGAGAATCGAGTTGCCTTGAGCATGTATTTTCCCCGAGTGTGGTTAAGTACTAAGCACTGTTTGTACCTATTCTTCCCATGTATGCCATGGGTATTTGTAGAAGAATGTCCCCTAAGTTTACAGGAGAGAATGCTTTGTAGCCATTGTTCTTATACCACCATCCTAAGTAACTACCTTTGCTTTGAGTTACTTGTATCTATTGATTGATAGATTTGAGAGATAGATGATAAATTAGATATATAAAACATTTACTTAGCATTTACAATATACTAGACACTGTGTTAAGTTCTAAGGACACAAATACAAGTAAAGAAGGCAGCTTCTACCTCAGAGAGCTTACATTTTAACCACAGAAGACAGAATACAGAGGAGAGCTGGAAGAAAGCATGTTGGGGTAGGAGAAATGTTACCCTACACTTGGGCAAAGTGACTTGTGAGAAGGTGAAGTCTAGAAGGTAGTAAAGCTAGTTTAGAAGGATGATGGCCCCCTCATAATATGATGGTCTGGGCTAAGGAGTCATCAATCAGGAGGTCAGGTCTTGAGCCTAAAGTTTTTCTTTAGGATGCTGGTAAGGAGTCTAGAGAGGCAGTGGAATAAAAGTGATTATTAAAGGTAGGCTCTTCAGTGGGGTCTTCTACGCTAAAGTGTTAAAAGTATGGACCCACCCAATACCTCTGAAACTCATGGGAGTAGCTATTACCTGGAGATTCAACCTGAAAGTCTGTGAGTGCTGAATTGAGGAAGCAACTCAGAGGGGACGCCATATATGCAGACTTATTACAAAACAAATTGTATATAACAGAAGTTCACAGTTTCTGATGCAATCCATTTTTTTTTTCCTGTTTAATCTTATACCCTGCCATCCTGGGATGGAGGTAGAGTTGGTGCTACCTTTTGACCCTTCCTCTGAGCATAATTTTCAAATAAATATTATCACTGATCTTACAAAGTGTATGTCATTTGGCTGACCTACATATCAACTCATCATCTCTATAAATCCTTAGATAGTTCCTTTCCTGGCCACTCCCCTACTTGTGGTGCCTTCCCTTATTATAATGCAAACTTCTTGAAGAAAAGGACCATCTGACTTTTGAATTTGTATTCCCAGAATTTAGAACGGTAACTGGAACGGGTAAACATATAGCATGTTTTTTCACTTGTTTATTCATGTGTGGGGTCAGTCTGGTCCCTACGAACCCTGACCTTCAGATATTTATTAAATCAGATCCCAAGTCCAAACTCTTCACTACCTTTAGCTGCAATGTGTTTGGAAAGTAAATACTTACACCATTGGTACCCTTCTTCATTAGAGAACTCCAGAATGTGGAGTCTCCAATTAACGAGTACTTTCCCAGATTTAAAGCTAGATCATTTGGATTCTAGTTCTCCTACTCCTTGTAATACAAAATCATTATCTCCTGAGGCAGAAACATCCTTCCTCTGCTACTCCTTCTTATGCTCTCATCCCATCTGACTTGTCTCCATCTATTCATCCCTGGTCCCTTTCCATCTCTGACCTCCTTTTCTTCTAGAATCCCTCCTCTATCATTTACAAATTTCCCAGCATCCTAGATCCTTTCTCTTCTTTTCATTTCTTCAATTAGAAAGTATTTATTTTCTCTCCCTTCTACCACACTCCTCAATTTAGAACAAAATTCCTCAAGAAAAATCAAAACTCTATGACAAATATGTAAAGCCATACAAGACAATTTTTCCCACATTAAGCAAATCCAAAAACGTGTATTTATTTTGTCTTTTGAACTCCCCACCTGGATTCAGGAGATTGTTAGCATAATTTATCCTTGCTCTCCTGTAATCAGTTTTGGTCACTGTATTGATCTGAGTTGTCTTCACATTATTTTGTTATTCTATAACTGGTAGGGACTTTAGATATGATAAAGCTATAGATCATAGGAATGGATGAATGAAAAAGCATTTATTAAGAATTTACTCTAGTTAGAGCACTGAGCTAAGTGCTGGTTATGTTGTTCAATTGTGTCCAACTCTTTGGGTTTTTATTGGCAAAGATACTAGAGAGGTTTGCCATTTCCTTCTCCAGTTCATTTTACAGATGAGGAAGCTGAGGTAAACTGGGTTAAGAGATTTGTCCAGAGGCACACATCTAATAAGTATCTGAGGCTGGGTTTGAACTCGAGGCTGGGTTTGAACTCAAGTCTTCCTGACTCCAGGCTCTAAGCTCTATCATACTGTACCACTTACCTGCCCAAGTGCTGGTTATATATACAAAGCAAAATCAGAGACAGTCCCTGCTCTCAAGGTGTTTACACTGTAATGAAGGAGAAAACACATTTGAGAGGGTTTGAGCTGCAAGGCAGATGGAAAGGTCCCATGATATTCAGTGTATAGTGTAAAAGCAGACAGTAATGTTTCTTCCTCAATGTCATTTCACTGATAGAACCATCCATTTCTAATGTTATGCTATTTGATGGTACCAATGACATTAGTGAATGAAAACTTTCTCTTCCAGGTGTTGAATGGTTGTGGTGTAGATAGTAGGCCCCCTCTCCACAGGGGTTGCTTCTCTGGTTAATGGTTTTGAGGTCTGAGTTGGAAATAGGGATGGTCGTCTGTTGGCACCACGGAGCATTGCTATTCCCAGGACTCTAGGTCTCAGGGCTCTTTCCATCAGAGTTTGAAGGGAGGTGACAATTGAATAGTAGCAATGGTTGGACTCCCTTTGGGAATCTGCAGCCTTCTGTCTTCCCCCTCACAGTGCCTTGTTGCTTTAACTAGGCTGGCTAGGATCATTGACTATCAGAGCTCAATAGAAAAAGCCCTGATGACTTCTTTTTTTTGTGGATGGAAATAAGCATTTATTAAATGCTTACTATATACCAGGTGCTATGTTAAGAGCTTTAGCCATATTAACTCATTTGATCTTCATAACAACCCCGGGAGGTAGGTAGGTGCTATTATTATCCATTTCATAGTTGAGGAAACTAAGGCAGACAGAGGCTAAGTGACTTAAGAGGCCAAGAGAGTAAGTCTCCAAGGTCAAATTTGAACTCAGGTCCTCTTGACTCTAGGCCCAGTGCTCTAACCCCTGCACCACCTAGTTCCTTATGGAGGTACCCTAAGCCCCTTGCTAAGATTCAGGAATAAGTGTAAACTTTAACATGACACTCCTGTCTTGTTTTGTTTGGGACCTTAGGTTCCTTTTTTTTTTTTAAGTTTAAATGTATTTTTTTTCTAATTTATGGGAAAATACAATAAAAAAGATGATTGCACACAAAGCCCCAATTCACTATGTACTCTTCCTCTTCCTTTTATATACACAACAAAGTTATATTGTAAATTTTCTGCTTCCAACCCCCACCCTTGGGGTTTGTTTGTTTTTTTCATCAGTTGGGGAATGGCTGAACAAGTTATGGCAGATGATAGTGTTAGAATACTACTGTGCTATAAGAAATGATAAGCTCAGTGATCTTAAAAAATATGGATAGACTTGCATGAAATAATGAAGAGCAAAACCAGCAGAACCAAGATAACATTGTACGTATAGTAATAGCAATATTGTTTTAAAAACAACCTTGAGCAAATAAGCTATTTTGATTATTATAAATATGGACGTATAAAGACACTATCTGCATCCAGAGAAATAACTGATAAATAGAAGTATGTATAGAATGATTTTACATATATATGTATATATTTGTATCTAATGGCTGCCATCTCTGAGTAGGGGGGAGGGAAGAGAAAAGGGGGGGACCTTAGCTTTCTTTAGCCTAAGGAAACCTCCCAGCATGGAAGTTCCTTACACCAGTGCATATCAACAAATCCAAATTTATTGCTTTAGAATTGTCTGAAGCACAGTTAATGATTTGCTCATAACCATACAGATAATATAAGTCAAAGAGAGGACTTTCAGTCCCCAAGCCAGCCCTTTATTCACTCCTCTGCCCTGCCACTCATTTCTGGATTAGGATCCTGAATGGCATTTGGAGATCTTTGCATCTGGCCTATCCCAATCCGTCCTTAGTGATTCTTCCTAATTTCAGTTTCAATAATGATGTCTTTGACTTTGTCTCCAAATTCTGAGTATACACTGATTGGAACTTGTGCACTGACTTCAATAGTCATTTCTGATTTATTTTTCATAGGAAATGAATCCTGAGAAGGAAAAAGAAGTGAATAGAATTAATGAGTGTTTATTATGTATTGAGCACTGTACTGAACACAATGGATAAAAATATAAAAGTGAAAGCCCCTGCTCTCAAAATGTCTCCATTCTAAAGGAGTTTACAGTCTAGTAGACAGAGTATTGGCAATTGGATTGAGGAAGACCTGGGTCTGGACCTTTACTAGCTGTGTGACCCTGGGCAAGTCCCTTAACTTCTCTGTATCACAGGAAACCAGAACAGGTGAAGAACAGCTCTGGTTGAGGCAGCTCCTTACTGGGATTCCCACATCAATGGAATCACAGGTAATCAACAAACAAACCTAGCTTCATTGATCTAGAACTGAAGGGGACCTCAGAGGCCATTTAGTCCAATACTTTCATTTTACAGATGAGGAAACTGAGGCCCAAGGATGTAGTGACTTTCCTAAGATTACAGAGATAGTGTCAACATTTGTCAAGAGGGAGGTGTGGGGAGAATTGTTGAGAGGTGATGACGGTATGTTATTTTTAAATTATTAATTATATTTATTAACATTTTCAATTTATATTTAATAAAATTATTTTAAAATGTGCCTGGACCTTCATCCCACTCTTTGATCTAGGTAGCTGATGTTGGGTTGATCCATTTTCCATTTCTGCTTTAGTATGAGGTAAGAGGGCAAG
The DNA here is from genome assembly GCA_011680675.1 of Gymnobelideus leadbeateri. Lineage (NCBI taxonomy): Eukaryota > Metazoa > Chordata > Mammalia > Diprotodontia > Petauridae > Gymnobelideus > Gymnobelideus leadbeateri. The sequence continues at coordinate 54,259 of WOXC01009449.1, read as the reverse complement.
TGAGGCCTTTCCAACACAGGAAGTCTTTTTGTGCAAAATCCCAGAAACAACTGCAGCTAAGAAAGACAGTGAGGGTTTAACTCCCAAGCCTTTAATCCCAGACTCTGGAAGCTATTCCCAAATTAATAGTATATGGTGATGTCTCTGCAGGTTTGAAGAGTCTTAAATCATCACATGTAGCTCTCACTCACTGGCTGTTTTGAGCTCCATTTCTTGAGCTCCAAAATCCATTCCTTCACTGGGTGGCTATGGCAAAGGAGGTTGGCAGACCTTTCTCCCTCCAGGCTGAGTTCTTGAGATAGAAAGTGAATACAAAAAACAGCTTTCATTGGAATGTCACATCAGGTTTCCAGGAAGGTGTGTGTTTGCATGTTGGGCGGGGGAGATGGAAGAGGGGGAAGACATGGAGAGGAAATATTTAAAAAATTATTTTTTTTCAAGTTGTATATTGAATTCTGATCTCAGGCCAATGCTCAGAGCTGTCTGGGAGATGACCAAGACCAATTCTCAGAAGATCACCTTAGGGAGAGGTGACTTCTCTGTTTCTTAGTTGAAAAATGAACTAGGAAAACAAACACTTGGTTCTTTTAATCCACCAAGCAGGTGTTTCCCCCAAGGATAATTTCTTTCCTTCCCTTTCCCAGAGTTCCTTCTCTTTGCAAATAAACTGGTAGTCAGTACAGAGAAAGTTGCAACCCTAAAATAGATCAAAATAAAAAACCGGCTCCTTTCTTATGCCAGAGACTTTAACAGAGAAAAACATTTTCCTTCTTTTTTTTTTGAAGTGGGAATTAGAATCAAATAAACCATGATATGGTTGAAAGAGCATCGGGACTAGGAATCTGGAGATTTGGGTTACAGTCTTTTTCATTTGGGTAACTCTCTCAAGCTTCCTGGGCCTTGGTTTGCTGATCTATAAAATGATAAGGTTGGATCCAGGATAAATGTTTAACAACAGGCTTTCCAAACCAATATATGGTGGGCACACTACTAAATTTAATCTGCATTATCGACATTTTCTGCATCGCTTTCTTGTCTAGACAATCAAGCAATAAATTGAGTGATTTGTAACATTTGGCTATTGCTGAGGTAGAAATGCTCACCCTGAAAATGTTAGAGGGGTTCAAGAGTCCTTTTGAGGAGACTCCAGCATATTCCTCTTGGATTGATCACTTTGCCAGCTTCCTAAGGTCAGTTCAGGATCTAAATTCTAAAGTGGAGATGCTTCTTCCTGGCCAGCTTCTCACCACATCATAACATTTTACCTACCATTACTCTAGGAAGTTAGAGCTTTGGTGGGGAAACTGCTTGTTAATTCCTTTACTCCTTGACTGAAAAATGAAGGTGGACCTGTCATGTATCACTTCAGGGAAAAGAAACGGGCAGCTGACATTTGTATCCTTGTAAAGAAAGCTAAACTGAGGGACCCCAACATGTGGGATGGACTTCTGGGGAGGGGTATATATGTGAAAACATGGACAAGAAGGTCACGGGATGAGAAGGCATGAATGGGTTGCAATATGTGTGGATCCTCACCAGGAGAAGGTATACCTACATTAATGGGGTCATGGATCACTTAAAGTAAAGAAGCTGTGTGTATGTATGTGTGTGTGTATATATGTGTGTGTGTGTGTGTGTGTGTGTGTGTGTATAGAAAGATAGATAGATGGATAGATAGATGAATAGATAGATAGGTGGATGGATGGATGGATGGATATAGGCCCCACATGTTTAGAGAGTCCCATATGTGGCAAAATTTGTTGTTTTATGGCTCAGAGGGAGTTAGAAGACATCTCTAGCTTCTTCAACTTTCAATCTTTCTGCAAGGGAGACTTTCATTTCTACCAGGAAGGGAAGCAGGAGGTTGGGGTTGGAGGTCACCACTCTGCCCTCCAGAGAGATGGATACAAGGAGAAGATGTGAGAGCAATCTGTGATACTTGAGGTGCCATACTATAGCTGAGTGGATGTATAAGCTGAGAACTTGGGACTTCCACCAGACAGCATGCCAAATGCATGTGTAAATCTTCTGACATTGAATCAATCTTCTCAAGGCTGTCTGTGAATGACTGGAGGTGAGAACAGATGGCTGATGAAGGACTGAGAGAAGTAATTCAAACCAAAAAGCAGGGTAAAGGATCCTACTCATTGAAAGTTCCAGACAGCAGAAGGCACCTTACTTCTGAGACAATGGCAGGAGCTGGAGCTGTGTAGTGGAATGCTGAATTGGCCTAGGCCTGATCACATACTGGGAACAAGGAAGCAGCTGGTGCTCCCCAAAGCTTCCTGCTTAAAGAGCCAAAAAGGCCTTATATAATGACTTTGGGGTGGGTGAAGAAAGGACCTGAGAGCTGGCAGAAAATCTGCTACAGAAACAACAAATCCTTATGATGCCAGAGTATAGTGTCAAAACCTTCACCAAGGAAATATAGTTCTATTGAGAAACTGATATTCAAGGACCTCACATGCTAGCAGGCTGATGGAAAGCTAACCTGTACAAAGTCTTGAGAGATGTGGCAGTTTGCCTTCTTACAAAATAGGCCCAGAGAATAGAGGGGGTCCTTATGGAACTCCTAGGGTACAAATTTAACCAAAAGAGCTTGAACATACTGATAGTGAACCCCCATAGCTGCCAACCAAGGTGTACATATACCAGTCTACAATGATCCTAATGATTAGCCCATACTGACTACTAGCTCTGGTATGGGAACAGAGAGATCAGTCAGTGATAGGAGAACTAGGCCTATTAGACCAGTCTGTAGGCTAAGTTATGATATTATAGGTAAACCTGAAGATATAGTTAAATATTTCTCTGTGGCAGTTAGGTGGCGCAATGGATAGACTGCCAAGCCAGAGTCAGGAGGACCTGAGATCAAATATGACCTCAGACACTTAGCAGTGTGACCCTAGATAAGTCACTTAACTGTATTTACCTCAGTTTCCTCATCTGTAAAATGAGCCGGAGAAGGAAATTGAAAACCACTCCAGTATCTTTGAAAAAAAAAAAAAAACCAAACCAAACAAACCCAAACCCAAATAGGGTTGAGTCAAACATGACTGAACTAGGCAATAATGCTAGAAATTACTCATGTGAAAAGTCTTGTATGTAATTGCTTATGTTTACTACTATACATGTAAATTACTGTAGGTTTGAGTAAGCTTGTTTATTATTTTACTGTTATGTTTTTCGGGCTATGTCCATGTTATAACAATGCCTGTTTGTTAGTTGTTTGGCATTTATGCAACTGCTTTCTTGTTATTTTTTATATACAGACCTATTTCTAGTGCTATTGTTGCAGCTAGTTAGATTCCCTTTGTTAGTTAGACAAGCTCATTGCTTTTGATGATTCTTGTGTCCCATGGATATGCACATACTTCTAAAATATGTGTGTGTTATGTCTCCTGTATGGAGTCAGATATGTTGCCATGGTAGAATCCTTGGAGATGAGGGTCTGTCTAGCCCTGTGTCTACTTTTGGCAATGTGCATACATTTGTTTTATTTTAGTTTCAACAGTGCCTGTGATACCAGGAAAATCATCCTTGTTATTTTAAAGTGCTCATGTTTATAGTGTACGTTTCCAGGTTTTGGATCTAGCCCCAGCTGATCCTTGCAAAGGACAGCAAAGCATTCCATCCCATGGCCCCAAAGTCCCCTGGCATGGGATTCTCCTTATTGGTGGAGGACACACACCCACTCATACACACACCATCCCTCGTGGGGATGGGCTGGTAAACGGCCCCTTTGGGATTTGTAGTTTTTCCCAGTTTGAGGAAGAGGGAAAACTAAGTGAAATCAGCCTCAAAGGAGGGAAAAGTGCAAAGGGGAGGAGTGGGGGGAGAAGAGAGGTTTCACAGTCTCAGGAGTACTTGGAGGCAGCAGCTGATACCTGCCATACCTAGAGCTCCCTTCTCCAAGACCATGAGAATGTCCATGTGAATGGACAAGCAAGAAGGTGTATGTGACAATGTGTATTTTATTGTGGGCTCTCACCCCAGTAGAATTGCTACTGGAGAGAAATCAGCCTTCTTAGAGCAACAACAGGCTTGTCCTACCCTCCCCTAACCTTATTTCCACCTATTTTTTAAAAGATTTATTTGTTAAAGAATACATTTGGCAGATTTAATATTATTTCGCGAGACACCTGTGGTCGACCCTGTCCTTATGTTGCTGGTTGTCTCTTTGTTTGGGGAATGTGGGCTCAGTGGGTGCCAGGAAGGGGAGAGGGATCTTGCTTAATGCTGGGCTCCCCACTCCCAGCCCATTGTTAAGAGTTTGCCTTTTGGGGCGGCTAGGTGGCGCAGTGAGTAAGAGCGCCGGCCTCGGAGTTGGGATGACCCGAGATCGAATCCGGCCTCAGAAAATGAGCACCCACACACAAATAATGACTAGCCTCGGAACCTTGAGCAAGTTACTTAACCGCAATTGCTCAAAAAAAAAAAAAAAAAAAAGAGTTTGCCTTTTAACTGGAGGCATAAACACAAGTTATTTCACAGCTACCCTTCATGTAGAATCACTATGAATTTGGGCATAAATCTATCTCTTGCATGCAAATTAAGCTACACCTAAATGTGTATACATATGTACATATGTTTGCATAGGCATACAGGTACATATATGTGTGTGTGTGTGTGTGTGTGTGTGTATTTTTTTTTCCTTGCTTTAAAAAAATCCACCATTTCTTGCATAGTACCGTCAGTCCTCCATTTCACTCCTTGCCTTCCATAGGGTGCTCACAATTCCCAGAATGAGCCTAGTCACAGGATACTTTAAAAATCACACATGCTAGTTTCATTTTCGTTTTTGGACATTGCAAAAAGATCTTACCACTTGAACACATTACAATGTATTGAATAAAACTTGTCTTTTCCCACAGTTACCAACTTAGACCGGAATAAAAATAAACCATCTGTCTTCTCAGTTTTATTATATGAAACAATTTTTTCATTATACTGATGGCAAAAAAAATGGTTCAGAAAAAATGAAATTTTGAATGTTGCTGCCCAATATATAAAAATCAATTTGCAGAGAGACAAGCAATAACTTGCTTTGAAAGAGGACTATTATTATCACCAGGAGTGTCAAGTTACCTCTGAATTGTGATAAGTTGGAAAAAAACAAAGAACCCTTTGACTGTGTCTGTGAGACGTTCCTGTTTTGAGAAACTCAGATGTCTGTGAAGCAGTGGGGCGTGGTATTTACCACTTGTAGTTCACATCAGAGATAATAGTCTTAATGATTTTGAATGATTTTAACGACTGTCTTCATATGGTCAAAGTATATGTTTTTCTTGCTCCGTAGTAAGAGATAAATGTATTCAAAAGCAACATGTTTCTTGTAAGGAATGGCTATTTTTTTTTAAAACCCAAATTTCAATCTCATAATCAAGAGGGTGAAATTGTTTTGTTTTGTTTTGTTTTTTTGATTGGATGTAATTTCCTACATGTGGCTAACTTTCTGATGTGAAAACACCCTCCACTGATGTAGATTTGAAATTCATGTCCCAAGTCTCAGTCTTTACTCAGGTTGTCCCTCCATGCCTAGAATGTTTTCCCTACTTATTTCTTTCTCTTGGAATCCCAAGTTCTCTTTATGGCTCCCCTGAAATGCCATCTTCTGAACAAATGCTTTCTTGATTTCTCCAGTTGTGAGTGCTGAATCTTACACCACTATGAATTTTTTTTAATGTTTACTTTCCATATATTTTAACTCTATCATTTATACATGTTGTTTTCCATAAAAAGAATGTGTAGTACTCCCTATAAGGTATACCCCTCACTCACGGGTTGGGTGGGTCTCCTGGGAGATGTCTACCTCCCATTTTAGGTGTTCTGTGGGTATTAGTGCCCTTAAAACTGTAACTTATGAGCTTGCACGGGTGTTTCTCGTCTCTAGTTAATCAAAGGGCACAATTAGCTCAAAACAAGAGCATTCACTGGAATAACTCATTAAAAAGAGTAGCAACCAAATACCTCCCCCATAAACCTGGGATGTACTTTCCTGCACAGATACACCAAGTGTCAGTGAGAAGAATGGATATAAAGAACTAACAAGTAGAAAGGCATATTCATTGGTAGAGAACAAAGGGGGCCAAGGCAACCTACCCTTTTAGTTGCTTCTGGGCTCCCTGATGTCTTCTCGGGGTGTTTTCACAGGATTCTTTGTTAGGTGCAGTGCCTCTTCTGGGCACATCGTTTTGCTGTGTTCCCTTTGGTTTGCTCCTGGGCAAAGTATGTGACTGGTGAATAGCTGTGGTCTCTACTCACTACAATTTTGGGCTCAGTTGAAATTCTGGCCTTGGGTATTGCTATGTACCTAATTAAAGAAACTACTACTACCAACTCCCTGGAACCAGCAAGAGTCTCAGCTCTGGGTTCTGCTATCTCTGAAATGGAATCCCAGTTCAAGATGCCAGACTCTTCTCTCCTTGACTTCTTTTGACTTGTTTGGACTCTAAAGATGGACCGTCTCATGAGCTTATGGTTCAGCATGCCACTGCTGATGAGTCAGGTGGGAAATCTCCAAGAGGCACAAGAAAAAAAAAAAAACAACTAAAGGGTTAACTGTGAACACCTGAGTCCTTTCTCTATAGCCAGCTCTCTTCTCAACTGACCTCAAAACTTAAGTGCTAATAGGATTGGTTCCTCTGATTTTAAAATCTCCATTTTTAGGACTTTTCAATAGCTCTTGTGTTTTACAATATCAAGGTCTTTTAATTTGGATTGAACAACAAAGTTTTGGAGCAGGAGGATGGATGTGGGCAATATTAAAATAGGGAAGTTTCTATTTTAAACATTGTAAACATAAAAACATGTTCTAAGTGCTATTGTTTGTAAAAATTCTTCTGGAAGATCTTTTACAAAAATCAACCTTTTGTTGTAATCTACCTACCTAGTGTCTTAAGGCATGTTTGTAAACTTCCAAAACTGTTTTGTCAGTGTGTTTAGAAAATACACAATATTCTTGATCAAACCTAAAGATAAGGGTCACCTAGGTGGCCACAGGCCCTGGAGTCAGGAAGACCCGAGTTCAAATCCAGCCTCAGACATTTAACACAAAAACTAGCCATGTGACCTTGGGCAAGTCACTTAACCCCAATTGCTCTCCCAAAAAAACCCCTAAAGATACAAACTTGTGAGCACCAAAAAAATAAAAATTAAAAAAAATCTCAATTTTTCCAATTTGATCCTATAAGTGGGCCTATTGTCTTTACCAATTGTCAGCTGTTTCCTGACCTTTTCTATGCACATAGACAACTCAAGATGGAAGACTTTTAATAAGTTGCCCACCTGCCCTGTCTAAGCTGTAATTTCATCAAGTAGATTAATCTGACTCAGTTGGTCACTGTTTTTAATGTAAGTTCCTTGTTGGCAAGCACTGTTTTTATTTTTGTCTTTGTAACCCCAGTACCAAACACAGTCCCTGGTACTGGTACCTTGGTTAACTACCTGGAGCTCTGAGTTATTAAGTGACTTGCCCATGATCACACAACTAATATGTGTTACAGACATTACTTGAATCCAAGTTCTCCAAACTGTGGAAGTTAATTGATGATAATTGAGGAAGCAATCTGAGCTATATGATTTATTAGCAAAACAGGCATAAGAAATGGGTCAGTGGACTCTTCAGTTAGTCCAAAGACCTTGAAAACAGAGTAAGACAGATTTTTATATATGAATAACAATTAATCAGATAAAACCAGTTAAGTATAAGAAAATTAACCAGGATATAAGCCAGGATACAAAAATTAATATGATTTCTAATTGGAGGAAAGATTAGGAGTTTTCCTAGTTGGAAGGGTGGAAGAGTAAGTTTTGGTTCAATTGGGAGGAGGATGAGTAAGTTTTGGAGGTCTTTTTCCCCAGAATTAAGAGGTGCTGATTAATCACATCCAACTGAATTTATAAAACAATAAGTGGCTTAGACTATCTAGTTTCCCATGGATGATTTGCAGACAAACAAGATGAAAGAGAATACATGTGGTAACACAAGGTGGAATCAGTGTTCATGAGATAGATTCTAACTGGTTCTCTTGATTCCCACACCAAACCAACTGCATTTTGTAGCTAACCTTCACTCCATCTCATTATGATTCCTAGGGAAGCCTTCTATTCACTACTTCTCAAGACTTCCCAGGTGAAATTGTCATGAATCCTTGGGGCGGCTAGGTGGCTCACTGAATAGAGTACTGATCCTGGAGTCAGGAGGACCTGAGTTCAAATTTGGATTCAGATACTTAACACAAAACTAGCCTCGTGACTTTGGGCAAGTCATTTAACCCCAATTGCCCAACCTTCCCCCCGCAAAAAGAAAAATCTAAAAAAAAATTATTATAAATCCTAAAACGAGTATGTTTCATTTTTATTTTATTTTTTTTTACAAAACAAGAAAAGGAAAAGCATGTCATATGCATAGCAGAACATAAGAGAGGATTCAAAATATGCAGTGATAAATTTTTATTTCAAGAAAGCCTGTATGATATATACTAAATGTTTCATTGAAAGCTGTCCATCTCTTCTTTGCTTCCTTTTAAGTTTCCTTGTATTCTCTGGTGTGTACTTTGTTATTTTCTCCCCCCTTCTTCCCTGCCTCCCCAGAAGGCCACAATTAAGTGTGGATATATTTATATATAGATATGACATATACATATACATACATAGACATATATTTTCCCTATTAAATTCTACTCCTGATCTTCGTTTTTATGTTTGTGCTTATCTCTTATTTCCTATTCCTGCTGACTCCTCTACTTTATTTCTACCTGCTACTTTGCCCTCCTATTACTTAGCTTATCTCGGCTCCAAGAAGCCCTCCCCATCCTCCCATTCCCATTGATCTAAGCACCTACTCTTCTATACCCTCCTTTAACTTATTCCCTAACCCTCCCCTCTAGAGATTCCTTCCTTATCCTCTCCACTCTCCTTATCCCCTTACTGTTTCACTTTCTCTTATATTTTTAAATTCTTTATATTTTGTTTAATTATTTCTTGATCTCTTACAACTTCACTGGCTTTGTCTTGCCCAATTTTAATTTTCTAGGTCTCATTTTCTTCCATAAGATTCTGTTTCTCCTCTTCTAATTGGTTGGCTTTCTTTTCATAATCTTCTTTTGCTTGAATTTTTTTTAAAGATTTTCCTCAATCTCTCTCATTTGATTTTTTAAAGTCTTTTAGAAGCTCTTCTATACATTCTTTTTTGGGCAAGTGACCATTTGTCATTACTCTTTGTGGGTAGAATAGTGTTTCTTTGCTTCAATATCCTCCTCTTAAGAAGAACTCTGGTCTTCTCTATCCCCCTAATAACTTTCTATGATTGGATTCTTTCTCCTTTGCCTATGCATTTTTTTTTGTAGTAATAGTTTAATTTTCATAATCACCTCTAGTCCTGGGGTATGGGAGATGGTGCCTCTTGCCCTAGATATTCAGTGTTCCCCTTTAGCCTGGAACCAAAGTCAAACCTCCAGCTTCCTGTAAGTGCCCGCAGCCAGGGGCTTTCCACCCCACTGCTTCTGCACTTACTGGGTATGTATTGGTGCCTTTTTGCTCTGCTACTCTCCTAAATTAGACCCTAACTTGAAGGTCCCTTGACAGGGACCAAACCTGATTCTGGGATTTTTCTTCTAATCTTCTCAGATTGTCCCAGATTGCCCCTTTTCTTATTTAATCTCTTTTGTGGGGGGAAAATCTTGAGAGCTTGGAATTTTCTGACCTACTCTGCCATCTTCCCAGAATTCCCTTGCAACTAGTAAGTTTTAAAGAAGATTTTGAAATAAGATCCTATCACTGAATATGCTAAATAGGTTATCCCAGAGTCACATAACTCTAAGAAATTATCACAAAGGCTATTGCTGTTATTCAGTGTCATTTTAGTCATAGTGAAATAGATTTCAGGGTGGGGCAGAGCCAAGATGGCGGGAGTGGAAACAGCACATCCAAGGTACTCTCCCCCCAGATCACCTCCAAACTATGTAAAAGGGGACTCTGAACAACTTCTGGAACCCCAGCACCCACTGAACGACATAGAGAAGCTAACCTCCCACTGAGGACAGCCCAGCAGCCCTGCAGGAAGGACCAACGCAGCACTCTGGGAGCCAGCAGTGCAGCTCGCAGCATGCTGAGAGCCAAGCCCAGGTCTGCGTGAGCTGTGGTTTTAGCACTAGGGCGGCCAGGCCAGCAGCTGGCCAGAGGGACCCCAGAACACCAGCAGCTGTGGCGATTCCAGAATTATCAACACAGACATGCCTAGGACAAAGTGAGAGGTTAGTGCCCTATGGACTTTGGGACCAGTATTTGGGGAATGCTTCAGCTTCCTCCCCTGGGGGCTAGAAGCCACTGAGGAGACACGCCATTTTGCAGTTTCCAGTGGCAGCTCTAGTTCCTGGTCTGCGAACTGTAGGGAGACCCAGCGATCAGTCTTGGGGGGGTAATTGCTCTTGCTTTAACCTCCCTGGATCTAGATTGTGGTCTGGGGTGGAGGTTGTGGGGTGGGTATCCAGCTTGCCAGAAAGTTGTGAAGACCCCAACATTCGGGACAGAGGCTCCCCTGTCTGGTGGCGGAGTCTTGCTGTGGTAACAAGCCCAAAAGTCAAGTAATTAAGTGGCAACATGCCAAGGCAAAGGAAACAAAATAAACAGAAAAAAACAACATTAGACTCCTGTTGTGGGGGCAAAGAGGATCTAAGCGTGGAACAGGAAGAGGACTGTGAGGTCAGAAATCCTACTCCAAAAGCCCCAAAGGAAAATATGAGCGAGTTACAGGCCATAGAGGACCTTAAGAAGGACTTTAAAAATCAAATAAGAGAAGTGGAGGAAAAACTGGGAAGAAAAATGAGAAGGATGCAGGAAAAGTATGAAATGAGGGTCAACAGCCTGACTGAGGAAAACAACACCTTAAAAAATAGACTAACTCAAATGGCAAAGGAGGCCCAAAAGGGCAATGAGGAGAAGAATGCCTTAAAAGTCAAATTTGCCAGATGGAAAAAGAATCTCAAAAGTTCACTGAGGAGATTCATTCCTTCAGAGTTAGACTGGAGCAAATGGAAGCTAATGACTTTATGAGAAATCAAGATGCTGTTAAGCAGATCCAAACAAATGAAAGAATAGAAGGCAATGTGAAATATCTCATGGGAAAAACCACTGACCTGGAAAATAGATCCAGGAGAAACAATTTAAAAATTATTGGACTACCTGAAAGCCATGATCAAGGAAAGAACCTAGAAATCACCCTTCAAGAAATTCTCAAGGAAAACTGCCCTGATGTTTTAGATCCAGAGGGCAAAATAGAGGTTGAAAGAATCCACAGATCACCTCCTGAAAATGATCCCAAAAAGAAAACTCCCAGAAATATTATAGCCAGGTTCCAGAATCCCCAGATCAAGGAGAAAATACTACAAGCAGCCAGGAAGAAACAATTTCAATATTGTGGAAACACAATCAGAATATCCCAGGACCTGGCAGCTTCTACACTGAGGGATTGAAGGGCATGGAATATGATATTCCAGAGGGCCAAAGAACTGGGAATGAACCCAAGGGTCACCTACCCAGCAAAACAGAGTATTTTGTTTCAGGGGAAAATATGATCATTCAGTGGAATAGAGGACTTTCAAGCATTCTTGAGGAAAAAACCAGAATTGAATAGATAATTTGACATCCAGACACAAGAAGGAAGAGATGCCTGAGAAAGTAATCAGGGAAAAGAAATCAAAAGGAAATTATCAAAGTTGAACTATTTACATTCCTATATGGAAAAGCAATAACAGTGACTGATGATATCTTTCTCACTATGAAAACAATGGAAGAAGGGGCTGTGGTCATATGAATACATATGTGAATGTGTGTATATGGTTACAGTTATATGGATAGAGGGCATAGGTTGAATTTGTTGGGAAGGGAGAATACTCAAGGGATGGTAATGTTTTGCATAGCTATACATGTACAACACATACTGAATTACTTATCTTCCCAGAGGGAATGGGTGACAAGGGAGGAAGGGAATGGATCTGACATTTGAGGTTTTAAAATTAAATGTTTCAAATATATATAAATACTATTATCAATACTCTTTTGCATGTAATTGGGAGATAAGATGTGCAGGCATTGGGGCACAGAGATTCACCTTGCTCTAATGGAAAAGTAGAAGGGGGTATGGGAGAAGATATGCGAGAGAGTAGATTGGAGGAAGGGATTTCTTGTGGGACTGCTATTCTGGGATGGTGGGTAGGGGAAAAATGGGGGAAAAAATTGTAACTCAAAATCTGGCGGAAATGAATGATATAAACCAGAAGTTAATAAAGCATTTGTTTAATTAAAAAAAAAGAAATAGATTTCAGGTGAGTAGGGTAACAGTCAAAGTAAAAACCTGAGGTTTAGGTTTGGTAGTATTTTCCTTATATCAATTAAATACCTGTAATTCCTTATACCAACTTGCAATGTAGTAAACTAGTTTTAGTAAACTAATATAGAGTAGTGGATAGGAAGCAAGCCTCAGAGTCACATTCAAGTTCCCTCTGACAGATGGTGGCCATGTAAATCATTTAACCTTTCAAGACTCCAGAAAATTCTTTAAGACTATAAATTATGGAGTACATGTATTTTTTGATAGAAAAATATGTTTTTGGGGAACCTCTAAGCTCTATACCAGAGGTTCCCAAACTTATTTGGCCTACCACCCCCTTTTCAAAAAGAATTACTCAGTTCTCCCTAGAAATCTATTTTCTTTAACCCTTTAATATTTTTTAAAAATTTGTATCACTTCAAAAAAATATATAATTTTTTTAAAAATGACATCTTAAATTTACTAATTTATTGTAAATTTTGATGACATAATATTGCATTACATAATTGTATAGTATCATACTGAAAACAAGTCATTATATTCACATATTCCTATCAATGCATGCTGGACTTCCCAACAATGCACGACATGTTGGCCTGCTAACACTTGCTTGTTAAGTCCTGTAGGCAGACTTGACCACTGGTTGGCTATAACTTGTATTTCATGTGTTTATTTGGATAATAATGGAAACACTATGACTTCAACTCTTATTATATGACAGATGAAACATGTATTTTTCAAAATTTTCTTCTCTTGTTTTTTTATGCTTCTACCATCCCCTTATTTTCATTCAATGCCCCCCCCCCAATTGTACCTAAGGCTACTAACCCCCTCCCAGATAATTCCAGTGCCCTCCAGGGGGAGGTATCACCCACTTTGGGAACCCATGCCTAACATGCCTGAGGTGGCTTGGTAATTGAGAAATATAATTATAAGGAGAGGGTAAACAGAACAGGAGTCCTCTTGCCCATATCTAAGTGACCGAGGAGGATGAACAAAGAGAACAAACCACTGGATTTTTGTGATACTAGGCAGTGGTGCCATTTATATATCAATTCATGGGTTGAGGGTAGAGGTGAGATATAATATCAAGACCAGATATCATTATTTGGTCACAGTTCTCCAACTAGTCCATGGTCTACATGTAATGATAAGATGACTTCTGCCACACACATCACATGGAGTCCTTCTTTCTCTCTCTACCCCTTCCCCTGCTTTCTGTCTTATGACTATGCTGTACGACTGAGGCATTTCAGAAGAACAGCAAAGTCACTTGATAAGGATTGTTGGATCCTGTGGATTTGCTATAAATAAACGCCCCTTTTAGAAACTGGGCCTCCAATTATTCAATGTTTGCTTGGTTCACAGTCCCTAGGAACCAATATGTGTAATTTCCTTTCAACACTATTGGCAATGGGATGCTCGAGAAATCCTTTCCTTCTCCTCCTCCTCCCCTCCCTTCTTCTCCCTTTCCCTTCTCTCTCCTCTTTTCCCCTCTCCTTTTAAACTATGATGATCCATCTTTCTTAGCTGAGTCTATTGTTCAACAAGTCTCAGTCTCAGGTGCTCAGGAAAAATAGTTGGGGTTCATTTACAGTGTGAGTACCTAAAAAGTGTTGGAAAAGTTCTAGACACCCATTCCCACAACTAGTGAATTAGAAGACTCACCAGAAATAGAAGTCATGGGCAGCCAAGATGGCAAGATGAGCAGTAAATGAGAATTTAGTGAAAGCCAGCTCAACAGAACAATGGAAATAGAAGACATAGACTTGGAATTTGGAAAACTGACAATCTAATTAGGAAGATAGGACACACACATGTATGCACATAGAAGCATATGAACATAGACAAAACCAATAAGACCAGTTACCAGGTATCTGAATGGTGGCAGAAAATGATTGTCTATACATAATAATAACTTCATGGAAAAGGATAATCTTGAAGGACTTTAGGATTCTGATCAGTGTAATGACAAATCAGAAGTCCAAAGGACCAAAGGTGAAACATGACCCTCACCCCCTGCCAGAGAGTTGATGGGCTTAGATGGCAGGATGAGACATACATTTTCAGCCATAGACCATGTGGGAATTTGTTTTGCAGGGCTACATGTGTTTGTGGTTTTAAAATTTTTGTTCAATGAGGGGAGAGTGCGAAACATGGATTATAAATGCATTTAGAAATGTATTAAAAGAATTTTAAAATAATGATTATGTGCTAAAGGAATGAATACTGAAATTTTAGGGAGAAGATCTGGATTGATGAATTTGTAACATTAGGCAATTCATATAATTTCTCTGACACTCTTTCCTTATCTGTAACAAAAAGGGAACTGTGGTGTCAGATTTGAGGATTTCTAAGGTTCTCTTCAATTCAAAATCTACGATCCTGGGATGTTCTTGATACTCGAATGTCAAAGAGTCATGGGAGAAGGTATTGATTGGGCATGGTTGGGCAAACTAGGGCCTGAGGTCCAAATTCTCCTCTCTGCTAGTTTTTGTATCAATGAGCTAAGAATCATTTTTACATTTCAAAATAAAGTTTTATTATATTTTAAAATGTAAAAACCGTTCTTAGGGGATGGCTAGGTGGCGCAGTGTCAGGTCCTAGAGTCAGGAGGACTGAGTTCAAATCTGGCCTCAGACACTTAACACTAGCTGTGTGACCTTGGGCAAGTCGCTTAACCCTAATTGCCTTCCAAAAAGCAAAAGCAAAAACAAAACAAAAAACCTGTTCTTAGGTGGGTGCATCAAAAAAGCAGAGGGTCAAATGAGGCATATAGTTTGTCAACCCTGAGTTAGAAAGAAGTGAAGATAACCAAGTTGGATTTACTGGAGTAACTGATAACATTACGGCCCTTGTTTTAGAATAAAACCAGGAATACATTAGTAAATATTTAACAACTGATTCTCCAGGAAAAAAAAATGTAAACATGACAAACTTTTAAGCTTAATCTACATTTTCTCCATCACTTACTTAAGTCTACCAGGGGTGGGACCTGTGTCCCTGAAGCCACATGTGACCCTTTAGGTCCTCAAGTGTGGCCCTTTGACTGAATCCAGACTTCATAGAACAGATCCTTTTAAGGGAATCTCCCTAGCATTAATCATAATCAGATATAGGACACAGAATCTGGGTCTGGGTGTGTTCGGGGAATCTGATCAGAAGGCAAATAGCATAAAGGAAATGTGGCTTTAGCCAAATGGTTGTGGTGGGGCAAATCATACCTTTGGCTTTCTTTTCCTCTTTTCCTCTTCAAAATGAGCAGGAAACATGGAGAAGGGATAGCAAGTACCTCGTCATTAATGGGTGCTACAAATTGGCTCGACATCCTGCTAAAGACCTGGAGGAAAGCAACTAGGAAGCCAGAATGATGTGGCTTGACCCTGCCACTGGTACTAGATAGCATTTCCTGTCTCCATAGCAATGCTATCCCAGTGGGGAGCTTCAGAACTCAAGGTTATACTACAACCCAACCTCAGTCATAAATGTATATTAAATTTCATATCCTATGTGCCTTTAATGATTGAGTTTTATTGAATCCCATTTTAAATTCTCTCCCACTTACCTCTCCCTTATTTTCAATTCCTATTGCTAGCACTGAAAAACTGAGCTTTCATTATTTCATGTCGGGATTACTGGTAGCTTCTAAATAGTTTCCCTGCCTGCCATCTCTCTTGTCTAAGCCAACCCGCACACTTCTACAAGATTAATCTTGTTAAAGTACAGCTTTCATCTTTTCATATGCCTGTTCAAAAACATTCAGTAGACTGTCACTGCTGCCAAGAAATCCTTGTCAGCATTTCTGTGTATTACCAACAAAACACAGCATCGAGAAATAGAAACAGAAATTTCATTTAAAATAACTACAGATAACATAACATACTTGAGAGTCTACCTTCTAAGACACACACAGGAACTAAACACAATTACAAAATACTTTACACAAATACAGATTAGAGAAATATTAATTGCTCGTGGGTTGGCAGGGCCAATATAGTAAAAATGACAATGCTACCTAAATTAATTTACCTAGTGCCATACCAATTAAACTTCTAAGGAATTACTTTATAGAGCTAAAAAAAAAATTATCTGGAGCACCAGAAGGTCAAGAATACCAAAGGAATCAATGTAAAAAATAGAAGGAAGAGGGCCTAACAGTAACGGGTCTCAAACTATACTACAAAACTATAATAATCGAAACAATTAGGTACTGCTTAAGAAATAGAGAGGTTGATCATTGGAATGGATTAAGTACACAGCAACCTAATGTTTAATAAACCAAACGAGCAAAAACTCATTATTTGAGAAAACTGGAAAGCAGTCAGGCAGAAATTACACTGTGTGCCATTCAATCCATCAATAAACCTATATTAAGCATGTACCATAAGCCCAGCACTGTGCTAAGCACCAGAAATACAAAAAGACTGTCCCTGCTTTCAAAGAGCTTACAATATAATGGGGGAGACAAGATGTTTATAGAAATATACAAAGAAAGCTATATACAGGAAAAAACAGGAAATAATTAACAGAGGGAGGCACTGGAATTAAGATGGGGATTTTAATTGGCACTTAAAGGAATCCAGGGAAATAAGTAGTCAGAGAAGAGGGATAGCATTCAGGACATGGGAGACAGCCAGAGAGACTGTCCAGAGATGAGAGATGAAGTGGAATATTTTTTGCTAGAACATCCAGAATGCAAGAGTCACTGGATCAAATAGTGTGTTGAGGAGTAAGGTATAAGAAGATTGGAAATGTTAGGGGCAAAGCTAGGTTATAAAGGATTTTGAATATCAAGATAAGCTCAAAATGAGTACATGATTAAGACATAAAAGGTGATATCATAAGCAAATTAGTGGAGGCAGGGAAAAAATTCTGTCCACTCAATGGATAGGGGAAGAGTTCATGACCAAACAAGGGGGAAGGAAGAAGAGAAGAGGAGAGGAGAGCCAGGGAGGATGGATAAGGAGAGAGGGAGACAGAGAGGTGTTCACAGAAGGTAAAATGGATAATCTTGATTACATAAAATTAAAAAGTTTTTGCACAAACAAAACCAATGCACCTAAAATTAGAAGAAAATCAGGAAACTGGGAACAAATCTTTGTATCAAGTTTCCCTGATAAAGGTCTTGTTTCTAAAATATATAGGAATTTGAATCAAATCTTAGAAAATAAGAGCTATTCCTCAATTAATAAATGGTCAAAGGAAATGAATAGTCAATTTTCAGAGGAAGAAATCAATAGCCATATTAAAATATTCTAAGTTGCTAATAGAGAAATGCAAATTAAAACAGTTCTTCACACTTAAAAGACTGGTTAAGATGACAAAAGCAGAAAATGAGAAATGCTAGAGGGGATATGGCAGAGCAGCTACATAAATGCACTGTTGGTGAAACTGAACTAATCCCACCATTATGGAAAGTAGTTTGGAATTATGTTCAAAAGGACCATCACTAGGCCTATACCATAAAGAGAAAAAAGAAAGAGGAAAAGGATTCATATATATATATATATATATATATATATATATATATATATATATATATATATATATATATAATATTATATATAAATAGTTGTAGCAGCTCTTTTTGTAGCTACAAAGAATTGGGAAGTGAGGGGTTACTCATCAATTGGGGAATGACTGAGCAAGTTATGGCATATGATTGTGACAGAAAACTATAGTACTGTAAGAAATGATGAAGAGGAGGACTTGAGAAAAATTTGTGAAGACCTGTATGAACTGATAAAGCAAAATGAGCAGAACCAGGAAAACAATCCACAGTTATAGCAATATCATAAAAATAATTAACTCTCAAAGACTTGAGGACTCTGATCAGCACAACGACTCACCATGATTTCAAGGACTCATAGTGAATCTACTTTTCTTTCTTGATTTTTTAAAATTATGGTTATTGCAAAATTTTGTTTTGTATGTACTACCTAATCCTTGTTGCTCTTCCTATTTCTTTTTTTTTAAACAAATGCTTTATTAACTTCTGTTTTACATTATTCATTTCCGCCAGATTTTGAGTTACAATCATTTCCCCCCATTATTCCCCTACCCAACCTCCCAGAATAGCAGTCCCACAAGATATCGCTTCCTCCAATCTGCTCTCTCCCATACCTTCTCCCATACCCCATCGACTTTTCCATTAGAGGAAGATGAATCTTTGTGTCCCAATGCCTGCACATCTTATCTCCCTATTACAAGCAAAAGAGTATTAATAATAGTATTTATATATATTTGAAACATTTAATGTTACGACCTCGAATTTCAGATCCATTTCCTTCCTCCCTTGTCACCCATTCCTTCTTGGGAGATAAGTAATTCAGTATATGTTGTACATGTCTAGCTATGCAAAACATTATCATGGTAGATATATTGTACAAGGCTGCCTATAATTCCCTCCCACTCATCCCACCCCCCACCTGGTCGATTCCCCACATGATCCTGTCCCTCTTCTATAGTGGTTACTTCCAACCTCCCCTCACCCCAAGGATGCCCTCCCATCCATCATCCCTCCTCTCATCCCCCTTCCCCCTATCCTGCTGCAGGTTGAGATATCCCATTTGGTATGTATGTCATTTTCTCCCTGAACAAAATTCAATGTGAATGTGGTTTTGCCTTTTTAGCCTTCCTTATTCTTCCCCTCCTTTGCAACCACTTCCCCTACATGAGATAGTTTACCCTACCATGTCTCTCCCCATCTCCTCTTGCCACTCTCCTCTCTCACCTCATAATTTCATCCCTTGAGTATTCTCCCTTCCCAACAAATTCAACCCATGGCCTCTATCCATATATAACTGTAACCATATACACACACATTGACATATGTATTCATATGACCACACACCTTCTTCCATTATTTTCATAGTGAGAAAGATATCATCAGTCACAAATATTGCTTTTCCATATAGGAATGTAAATAGTTCAACTTTGATAAGTTCCTTTTGATTTCTTTTCCCTGATTACCTTCTCAGGCATCTCTTGCTTCTTGTGTCTGGATGTCAAATTTTCTATTCAATTCTGGTTTTTTCCTCAAGAATGCTTGAAAGTCCTCTATTCCACTGAATGACCATATTTTCCCCTGAAACAAAATACTCAGTTTTGCTGGGTAGGTGACCCTTGGGTTCATTCCCAGTTCTTTTGCCCTCTGGAATATCATATTCCATGCCCTTCGATCCCTCAGTGTAGAAGCTGCCAGGTCCTGGGCTATTCTGATTGTGTTTCCACAATATTGAAATTGTTTCTTCCTGGCCGCTTGGAGTATTTTCTCCTTGATCTGGGGATTCTGGAACCTGGCTATAATATTTCTGGGAGTTTTCTTTTTGGGATCTTTTTCAGGAGGTGATCGGTGGATTCTTTCAACCTCTATTTTTCCCTCTGGATCTAAAACATCAGGGCAGTTTTCCTTGAGAATTTCTTGAAGGGTGATTTCTAGGTTCTTTCCTTGATCATGGCTTTCAGGTAGTCCAATAATTTTTAAATTGTCTCTCCTGGATCTATTTTCCAGGTCAGTGGTTTTTCCCATGAGATATTTCACATTGCCTTCTAATCTTTCATTTGTTTGGATCTGCTTAACAGCATCTTGATTTCTCATAAAGTCATTAGCTTCCATTTGCTCCAGTCTAACTCTGAAGGAATGAATCTCCTCAGTGAACTTTTGAGATTCTTTTTCCATCTGGCAAATTCGGGTTTTTAAGGCATTCTTCTCCTCATTGCCCTTTTGGGCCTCCTTTGCCATTTGAGTTAGTCTATTTTTTAAGGTGTTGTTTTCCTCAGTCAGGCTGTTGACCCTCATTTCATACTTTTCCTGCATCCTTCTCATTTCTCTTTCCAATTTTTCCTCCACTTCTCTTATTTGATTTTTAAAGTCCTTCTTAAGGTCCTCTATGGCCTGCAACCTGCTCATGTTTTCCCCTGGGGCTTTTGGAGCAGGACTTCTGACCTCGCAGTCCTTTTCCCGCTCTATGCCCCCAAAATAGGAGTCTAGGGTTGCATTTTTCTGTTTCCTTTGCCTTGGCATGTTGCCACTTAATTGCTTGACTTTTGGGCTTGTTGCCACAATATGGCTTTAAGGCCAGCTAGAGGAATTTTCGTCCCGAACGTGTGGGGGGGGCAACTTCCGTTTCTGGCAAGCTGTAAACCCACCCACAACTTCCACCCTAGATCACAATCCAGATCCAGGGAGGTTAAAGCAAGAGCGATTACCCCCCAAGACTGATCGCTGGATCTCCCCACGATTTGTAGTCTGGGAGCCGGAAATGCCTATGAAAACTACAAAATGGCGTGTCTCCTCAGCGGCTCCTAGCCCCCAGGGGAGGGAGCTGACGCATTCCCCAAGTACAGGTCCCAAAGTCCATAGGACACTAACCTCTTACTTTGTCCTAGGCATGTCTATGTTGATAATTCTGCAGTCGCCACAGCTCTTGGTGTTCTGGGGTTCCTCCAGCTGGCTGCTGGCCCTGCCGCCCTGGGGCTAAAACCTCGGCTCACGTGGACCTGGGCTCGGCTCGGCTGGGCTCCTGCGCTCTGCGCGCTGCCGGCTCCCAGACCTCTGCGCTGGTCCTTCCTGCAGGGCTGCTGGGCTGTCCTCAGCGGGAGGTTAGCTTCTCTGTGTCATTCTGTGGGTGCTGGGGCTCCGGAAGTTGTTCAGAGTCCTTTTTTACATAGTTTGTGGGGAATCTGGGGGCAGAGAGGCTTGGACGAGCTGTTTCTACTCCGCCCTGCTCTTCCTATTTCTATATCCAAAATTTTTAGGGAATGAATAAAGTCCTGTCTCTTCCATGAAGTTGTTCATGATACAATGGAATGAGCACTGTCTCTGGAATCAGAGGATATGAGTTCAGATCCCACTTCTGATGCTTATTAGCTATGTAACCTTGGGCAAATCACTTAACCTCTTTTAGTTTCAGTATTCTCATCTGTAAAATGGAGGAAGAGGGTCTGGACTAGATGGCCTCTGAAGTCTCTTCCAGCTCTAAATGTATGGCTCCTACAGCTTTTCTTTGTGTGTGTGGTTTTTTTTTTTAGTTTATTATTTTTCCATTTTCCAATTAACAATTTATTTTAAATACAATATAATGCAGTGTAACATAACATAATAATGTATGTCCAGACATGTATGTCTTATTCTGTATTTGCAGTCTCTCACCTCCCTAATAGATGGGTAGTGTGTTCAACTTTGGTTCTTAAGGAATCATGGTTTGTCATTGCATTGATCAGAGATCTCAAGTCTTTCAAAGTCGTTTTTCTATAAAATTCTGTTGTCATTGTATTAATTGTTCTCCTAATTCTGCTCCCCTCATTCTGTATCAATTCAGAGTTCTCGTTAGTTTCCTTTGAAACTGTCCATTTCATCACTTATTATGGCACAATAACATTCCATTAATTTATATACCATAATTTGTTTATCCATTTCCAAGGCATCCCTTTACTTTCTAGTTTTTGATACTATGAAAAGAGCTGTTGCAAATGTCTTTCTACATAGTGCTCTTTTCCCTTCGTGCTTTGGTTTCTTTGGGTATGAGCCTAATAGTGGTATTGTTGAGTCAGAAGGTATAATGTAGTAGCTTCTGGGGTACAGTACCAAATTGCCTTCTGCAATGATTGGACTAATTCACAACTCCCCTAACAATGCATTAGTGTTTGTTTTTCTGAAGCCTCTTCAACATTTGTCATTTTCCTCTGTTGTCATATTTACCAATCTGATGGGTGTGAAATAGAATCTGAGAGTTACTTCAACTTATGTTTCTCTAATAATGACTTGGAACATTTAAAAAACATGGTTTTTGATAACTTGGATTTCTTCCTTTTAAAACTATTAAAGTTTTTCTGTCATTTATCTATGATTCTAGTCTTATCTTAGATAGGAGTCCTTTATCAGAGATACTTGCTGCAAAGATTTTTTTTTTCTTGATTATCTGTTTCCTTTCTAATTTTAACTGTATTTGGTTTGGTTTGTGCAAGAATTTTAAAATTTTACATAGTCAAAATTTTCCATTTTATTTTTGGTGATCCTCTTTATTACTTACTTGGTCATGAACTCTTTTCCTATCCCTAGATCTAAAAGGTAATTTCTTCCATGTTCCTTTAATATATTTACAATGTTACTTTTTAGGTCTAAATCATTTGGAATTTATCTTGGGTTATCAAACACTATGGTACTATTTGTTTCTGCATTTTGTATACCTTATCTGTTCCATGGATATACCTCTCAATTTTTTGACTATTACTGAATTGTTTTGATGATTGCTGCTCCATAGAAAAGTTTGGAATCTGGTACTGTTAGGTTACTTTTCCTCTCATTTTTTTCATTATACCCTTTAAAATTCTTGGTTTGTTCTTCCATATGAATTTTATTGCTATTTTTCTAACTTTATAAAATAATTCTTCAGTAATTTTATTGGGAGGTCACTAAATAAATGTTACTTTGTACTGCCCCATAGCAGCAACCACACAGGCATACCCAGGATGGCTGCTAGCACAGGTTCTTAGATTTGCTTTACTAGGAAGGATAGTTGTTTAAGGGGTCAACAATCTTTTTTAATTACATTCACTAGTTCAGGTGAAAAGTCAGCACCTTGAACTTCAGAAAAAATATAAGCAGAGCAATAAAGACCAACAGACAAGGCTCTGACTGCCTGAATCAACTGTACAGTTTATACACATCCCTGGATCAAGAGAGCATTTACATCTGAGCAGTTGAGGAGCTCTGAACTTGGGGCCACTCAGAGTCTGGACCAGGGAATCACAAGAACCTTCTCTTAAACGAGCCCCCAAAGCAAAATACCAACTCAGAGTACATATACACTTCTCAGAGCCAGAAGGCATCACAACCCTCCTGACTCAGTGCCTAATTAGAAATTAGCAAAAGGTGTGAAAGCCTTCCTACAAGCAAGACCCCGCCCCCCCCCTTCCCTTAATGGGCTCCACATGAGGACTGGGCAGGGATGATCTTATACCCCATTCATCTCCACATGGGCAGGGATGATCTTACACCCCATTAACATGACCCACTGCCCCCTCCCCCCAACACTGGCTAACATTTCAATATCAATTTGTCCAGCTGATTTCTCCCTACTATCAATGAACATAAATCATTCAATTAGCATTAACCTTTTAATAAAAGGTTACTGTAAAGGGATATTTATTGAAAAAGTGTAGCAAGGACAGAATTAGAAAAAAGCTTTTCCCCTCCTCCAATCAGGGCACACCATTCCCTGTATGAACCTATTTATTCTCTGGGAGAGTGAAATCAAATAATGTGGTGACTCCTAAATGTTCCCTCCACCAAGTTTGTTTTTGGGTGTGGCATGGCTGATGGACAAATTACTCTCTTGTTTGTAGTACAGCTGTGCCTTGGCTCCCTTGCCAATTCCCTGCTGGGTTGAGTCAAACAGGCTTCCTCTCAGAGCTTTTACCAGGCTTGACTATTGTGGCTACTGCCAGAATCTACTCTTAATGCCAGTTGATGGATCTCTGGTTTCTTTTCTGAACTTTTAAAGTTCCCAAGTTTGTAACCATGCCTGTTCTGTCTGATGCCAACTGACCTGAGAATGAGGAAACAATAGACACAAAGGGACATGTAGAAAGAATGGTGCAAGGTATTCCTGGTCACATGGTGGCCCAAGAGGGGCCATAAGGCAGTAGTATCTACTTCTATCTCTGCCCCAACCCATAGGCTCATATCATTTCTTCTTCCTCATTCAGAGGCTTCCAGATAAGCTTAATTTTATTCAAATCTTTTGTATACACACTCATTTTCAGCTCAGAAGCCAATTCAAAAGTTTTTTCCTCATCATGTAGTAAACCAAGAGGTAACAGGATACCAGCTAATGCTCTGAAGTAGGAAGAAAGGCCCCTTCATCACTCTTTCCAGAAGGAGGCTCAACAAACCTCTGTGTGGGTTAACACGAGGCAGACCATATGGTATATGGTCTAAGTACTGAACCTTCATTAGTCAGTCCCTTTGGATACTTTGGCATTTAATCATGGACCATTATAGTATCTTATATATATATATATATATATATATATATATATATATATATGTAGTAACCCCACATTTTGTGAACATCCCCCATCTCTCCTCATCATAGGAGAGCTGCCTAGGAAACCTGCCCAAACCCAACAGAGCCTGCCTAGGCAACAAACCTGCCAAATAAACCCGTCCAAACCTGCTACCTGAAGGCCATACCCCCCTGCCACTTCTATTCAATTCTCCAAATAGATTTAGGAACTTTCCAGTTGGGCAACAAACTGACCACTGGGCAACAATCATTAGGCAATGAATTGATTGCTACCTTTTGGCTTCTGCATTTTCCCTGCTTGTATAGCAACTGACTAAGTTGTAGTTTCCCCTTAGTAACAGCTATTTTGTGATTTCTTTCTATATAAACCCGGAGATGTATATGCTCAGGGCTGCATGATTTGTGTACAGGCCCCATGCAGTCCCCGGGTTAATAAACTCCATTTAAATTGATTAATAGTCTCAACTCACTGACATTTTGTGTTACAACACATATACATTGTAACTTTTACCAAACTATAACAAATAGGTCATTAATCAAGTATTTATTATCTATTATTATCTATTATGTGCCAGGCACTGTGCTGGGCAGTGGGGATAAAAAAATATAACTTAAACAGTCCTTGTCCTCAAGGAACTTATATTCTTCTGGGAAAAATTTACTCCACAACTCCTGAGAGGTATAATTCCTGTCTCTCTCAGATATATGCCATCTTTGTTTCTAGAGATGGGGAGAGGATTAGGCTTATCATTTCCTATCTTGGTTCTCATAGAGCACAGTTCCTGTTCCAAATCCAAACTACCTTTGGACTTGAGGCCCAGATATCTTGGCTTCTCAGGGCTTCCCTGCTGAACGGCTGGTTGCAACTTCCCACTTGGACTCCTGGCTCCAAAGTTGTTATAACTCCAACTCTGGGGTTTAGGGTGGGGTGGGAATCATTACCTGCACCTAGAAACAGATGACAAATGAAACAGAACAGAAACAAACAGCCTCAGGCCTTTTTCTTAGAGCCATGGGATAAAAAAAGAGAAGGATAATCTCTTTCTCCCCTCATAGGAGCAGTTCATGGTGACCCAGCCAAAGGAGGCTACTCCCACCCATGTGGTAGGGGCACATAGGATTATCTCCCAGAAGAAGTTCCCTGGCATATTCCATTTTAGGCGATCCCCATTATACAAAAAAGTCTGGGGCAGCTTGGTGGTACGCTGAATAGAACACTGAACCTGGAATCAGGCACACACAGGTTTAAATCTAGCCTCAGATCCTTACTAACTGTCTGATCCCAGGCAAGTCACTTAACCTCTGTTTGCCTCAGTTTTCTCAGCTGTAAAACATGGATAATAACAGCACCTACTTTGTAAAGCATTTAGAACAGTGCCTGAAATATAGTAGGTGCTACATAAATGCTTATCTTTCCCCACCTGAAATATTTTCTGTACATGGGTCATTACTTGCAGTTAAATGCCTCCTTACAACATAGGCCTAGTAGTAAGATTTTTGGTTGAAGGTGAATGAACAATTAATACATTTCTCAAATAATTCCAGATTTTTTCCAGGATAGTCAAATCAATTCACAGCTCTAACAGATCTTTATCAGTTCAATGTGATTATTTTGATCTCTAAGGATTAATGATTTGGAACATTTTTTTCACATTTTCTTGTCATATGGCTATTGATGCTTTGGATTTTTTCTTTTGAACAGTTCCATTGATCATTTGTCCACTGGGGAATGAATGACTTGCAGTGTTACAGAGTTATGTTCATTCTCTATAGATTTCATGTCAGGCTCATCAGAAATTAAATGCAAAGGCTTCTTTTTTTTTTTTTTTTTTTTGTAGAAGCCCTTTATTAGCAGAATTGCATCTTCAGAAAATTGTGAAGCCATTCACCCGGACCAGGTCTAGTTCCTAACAAAAGGTTGGGCTTTCCCGAACACACAAAAAACCAACAATTGAGAAGTTGCCAACACTTAAATTTACCACCTCCCAACAAGGAACAAAGACGGCTTATTGTATGAAATAAGCAGGGGGTCAACAGGTTACTCCTCTGACTGTGAGTTTGATAATTGGACACAGTCAGCTGCGCATAATCTGGCTGAGACAGCTCCGGATTAGCAGCACTGGTGGCTTACACTGAAGGCTTGCAAATCTTAAGATCCTCACAACAACCCTGTGAGGTAGGTGCTCTCTTATAACTCCTTAAAACACAAAACAAAACACAGAGAGGTTATTGTGACGGCTTGTTCAAGGCAGGGCTAGAGCTTGGTTCTTTTTGTCAGGAGTAACTTGTTTCATTATGATCTCTGCCTTTTAAGCATAACCTCAAACGTACAAATGCTACAGAGATGTAGTTAACAGTAATTTAAACTATATCACAACACACCCAAAAGCACGGATGAAATTCATGAAAACATTTAAGGGCAAGACAATTTCAACGGCTAGTTGGGGCCATTTTTTGGTCTGCATATTGGCAGACGGTTTCTCAAATGGAGGGCAATAGTGGCATTTTCTTCTTATTGGGGACAATGAGGTGACTGAGTGATTGATGGATGAAGGATTGATGAATGGAAGGATGCCATGGTAAGAGGGGGGAGGTGGTCTTGGTGCTGAATGTCTTTCATTGCGCTGGCCATTCTTTATAATCCGAGCTTGGTCCTTCTCCAGTGTCTTCTTTTTGAATTGTACCTGATCTTATTACCAGTTTTCATTCGAATCCATTGAGGGATAGGATGATTCTGCTTCTGTTTCTTGGCCAGGAACCTCTTGATTCTAAATGTTTTATGAGAGGACATGATGATGGGATGACAGCCGAGCTTCCACCACGATGGCTGGACGGGCGAAAAAAGCGAAAGGCTTCTTTTCAATCTATACCTGTTCTGATTCTAGCTACACTGATTTTGTTTCTGCAAAGGCTTTTTCATTTTATATGATCAAAATAGTCCTTTCTGTTGTTTTTAACTTTCTGTATTTCATTTCTAGTCAAGAATATCTTCTCCACAGTCATAAAAAATAAAACCTTCAATATTCTAATTTTTTTTTCACAGAAGAGGCAGCACCTCAATAATGTCTCTTTCCCCAGCTAGCCACACTAGTGACTGGGGAATTTTCCCTTGGATGGGATCTCAAATTCTCTCTCTCTTGAGCTGAGACATGTAGATCCCAGTGGCAGAACTTAATTACTTTGTGTTTTGTCTAAACTTTTTTGTGTTTAGGTCATTTATCCATTTGGAAATTACTCTTGTATATGCTGTAAAATGCTTATTTAAATCTTTTTTTGTTTTTGCCAGACTACTATTTAGTTTTTCCTAATAGTCTTTGTTGAATAGGGAGTCCCTTTCCCAGACATTTTTGTTCTTCAGCTTGTCAAATATTAGAATGCTACATATGCATACACACACACACACACACACACACACACACACACACACACATCTGTCTCTAGGTATTTTTTTTTTTTTAGCCTACACTATTCCACTGCTTAACTTATTATTTTTTTCAGCACAAGATAATTTTGAATGTAACCAGGTGATCAAAGCCTATTTATATAAAACTCTCCTCATTGATGAGGATTAATAACTCAGTCCTTTTTGTCTTGAAATAGTTTGGGAGAGGAAAGATACTGGAATTCTGGCTCCCAGCTTCAAGAGAGAATACACATGATTCCAGACTCTCTTCAGGGAGAGAGGTGAAGATGTAGAAGAGGCAGCACCTCAGTAATGTTCCTTTCCCCAGCTAGCCACACTAGTGACTGGGGAATTTTCCCTTGGGTGGGATCTCGAATTCTCTTTCCCTTGAGCAGAGACATGTAGATCCCAGTGGCAGAACTTACTTTGTGTTTTGTCTAGTATGTTTTCATTTGTGTACCTTCTCTGGTTTTTCCTTGCTTTAGGCTTGGATAAATGGGTTTCTTTCCTATTCATGATATATGGTCTTTCTGTAATTGGCTTTTTAGTGGGAATCAAGCCTTTGGCTATAGAGCTAGGGCCACTCATTTGCCATTAAGGGAAAATGATCAAGAACAAAGCCTGAATCTAAAAATTATTTCCCTAGGCTAGCAAAATTTTTTCAGGGGAAGAGGGAGATATAATTTTAGCCTAGTATCTCTTCTCTGAGGAGAACAGAGTGTCTAGCTTCATGCCTCCAATCTCCTGTTCCCCTCCTGCATAAGAATCAAAGTCTCCATTAGAGAAAAATAGATGGAGATTGTAGAGAAGCCTCCCTGTGAACCACATCTAGACAGATCCATGTCTGTCATTAACAGACATAAAAACATGATTTATGTTTATGTATGCCCTATAACATACAACACACCTTACACTGATAATTACTGCTTTAAAATACATTTTGAGATCTGTAGTGCTAAGCCCCTTCCCTTCCTACTTTTTTTCACTATACCCTTTGATATTGATGACCTTTTATTTCTTCCAGTAAATTTGTTTGTTTTATCTAATTCCATAAAAATATTCCATTGGTAACTTGATTGTTATGGCACAAAATCTGAGGAGTAATTTGGGTGGCATTATTATATTTGCTTCAATGGTGTGACCCAGGTGTGAACATTTGATATTTTTCTAGTTACTTAATTCTTCTTTTAAAAATTTCTATGAAAGTTATGTTATTGTATTGTATTTGTATAAGTCTTGTATTAACTTCTGGATATTAAATGTATTTTGTTGTTATTTTACATGGAATTTCTATTCCTATCTCTTTTTCTTAGATTTTTTTTTTTTGCTTTTTTGGAGAGCACTTGGGGTTAAGTAACTTGCCCAAGGTCACATGGCTAGGTTTTTTTTTTTTTTGGTTTGTGTGTGCATTAAGTGTCTGAGGCCGGATCCGAACTCAGGCCCTTCTGACTCCAGGGCTGGCACTCTACTCACTGCACCACCTAGCCGCCCCAAGATTTTGTTAATAATATATGTAAAAACAAAAGACTTAGAGACTATCCAGAAGCCTCTCTTATTATCATGCATACTTTCTTCAAGAAGAAATTAAGAAGGTGCTAGAAATGGTAAGCACCAAGTAGTGTCACAATAAAAACTGATTTTGTTCAAATGGTCAGAAAGCAATTGGTTATTTATGAGGCAGTCATTTTTGAACCATTTTTCTGTATAGTCAGACCATCGGCTTCAAAGATAGAAGTCAGTGCCAAATTAGAACAAAACTGAGAAGGTATGGCATGCAATTGAAATTAATCTGACCTGCTTAAAAAAGTTTATTAGTGCTAAAAAGTGGGAAATGGATAAAAGAACAGACTATGACACCAATTATTACCACGTCCTAAATTTAACTGATATGAACCAAAGACCCCAAAAGAGTGGAGAAACTATATTAGCCAGCACACTTGATCTTTAAATGGAGAGATATGAAAATTAAGGATGAGAGTAATTTAGAATATAAACTTAAAAAAATCTTATGAATACAGATGGTAGAAGTTTATGGGCTATAAGTGCTCATAAAAAAGAAATAGAAAAAAAAACCACATCTAGTTGCCTACATGCAGGCTCCTAGAACTTGTTCAGATTTACCACTTTTCCACTTCCCTGATTTGCCAGAAATAATCATATTTCCTCAAAGCAATGACACTAGTCATTTAAAAAAACTACAATCTCCCAAACTTTCCTGGAATGTAATTTTTGTGTCTTCTTGGCCCCAATTCCCAATTCTGGCTTATTCACTAGTCATCTTGAAGTTGTAGAACAGGAAAAACACTCTACACACTTTTATGTCAGCATGCTTTGGCAATCCTGAGCCCAAGAACCTCAGGGTCTGGAGGTGTTGCCTCTCAGCACTAAGTCTGTGAAGCTCCAAATGGATCTTTTGAAGTATTGCAACCCTTGGAGACTTCTCAGGGTAGGAACTTCAGCTGAGTCCACACCTGCAGTCATTGTTTCCTGGAATAGAAGAGGGATAGCTTCCTTTTACTCTGGCAGGGATAGATATAGCTGAAGGGCAGTTTTGGGACTGTAATTCCAGTTTCCTCTTCTTTCTTTTGGAGACCTACTTGAATATACTTATATTCTATCTCATAAGAATTTCTACTCAGTCTACCACTAGACATTCTTGTCCAACCAGAATACAGACTAGGGTAATGTTCTCACCCACTATGTTCCACACAGACTTGTGGAGGATATAGTTCTCAAGGAGAACATGTTACCCTAACATCTTAGTGAAACAAAAACAAAAATCAAATTGCTCTTCAGAAATAGCAATGACACAAAAACACATTTTATCGATGCCCTTTGTTTAAACAAATTAGATTCAGAATAGCACCTAATGCCTTATATCATAATAATTACCAAATGGGTAAGTGACCTAAACATAGAAAGTTTAATCACACAAAAATTAAAGAGAATATAAGACAGTTGTTGTTGCTGAGTTATTTTTAATTGTGTCTAACTCTTCATGACCCCATTTGGGGTTCTCTTGACAAAGATAGTTTGCCATTTCCTTTTCCAGCTTATTTTGCAGATGGGGAAACTGAGGCAAACAGGGTTGAGTGACTTGCCCAAGGTTATATAGCTAGTAAGTGTCGGAGGTCAGATTTGAACTTAGGTCTTCCTGACTTCAGACCCAGCTCTTTATCTGCTGTGCCACATAACTGCCCTAGCTAACATTTATAAAGCACTTACTGACTGACTAGTACTATGCTAAGCAGTTTATAATTATTATCTCATTTGATCCTCACAACAATCCTGGGAAGTAGGAGCTATTATTATCCCCATTTTGCAGTTGAGGAAACTAAGGCAAACAGGTTAAATGACTTACCCTGGTCATCTGAAATTAGATTTAATCTCTGGTCTTCCTAATCTGAGGCTTGGCATTCTATCCCCACACCACCTAGCTGCTTGTATGGCACATAAAAGTATAGTACCAGCAAAGTTGCACACTGTAAATCACATGCATGTATTTCATGTAAAACAATATGTAGCTAAACATTTGTGTTGTATACATAGATCATAAGAAGGATCAGAATACATGTATATCTAGAAATAGGATACAGAACAAAGATGAATAATAAAGAAGCATATTATGGCATAGTCAGTCAATAAGCATTTAATAGTATCCAAGAGTCTTTGGAATAGCAATGCTTCCAGCCCAGTGTCCACCGCCATTATCCTGGGAAACAATCCCTGTGGAGGAAAGGCATCGAAGCTACTCCTGTGGGTTCTAGAGTCACATCTTTTAAATGCCCCCAAAAGAAAGTTCTTGTCACCAAAGTCCTTGGCACTGGTCATATGGTCTAATGTAATCAATTTGATTATGGTAAATTTAAAACATTTTGCACGAACATCAGAAACAGATATGATTTTATCAGTGAAAATTACCTTTAAAAAAGGACATTACTTTTATTTTTTTTCATGCACCCCAAGGTTCAATGGACCAGGATTCCTCCTTCTTTCTTTCTTTTTTTAAAATTTTATTTCTTTTTAAAAAAATTTTTTTTAAATTTAATTTATTTGTTTATTTTTAGTTTACAAGATTCAATTCCATAGTTCCTTGAGTTTCAAATTTCCCTTCCCTCCCTCCCTCCCCCCACCCCCCACGACGGCATTTAGTCCAGTATAGGATCTGCAAATACTTTCACATTAGACATTAGTCAAGTTACAAAGGCGTATTGTACTAGATGGGATGAAAAATGGTAAAAAGAAATAAAACCAAACAATGAAAAGGAAAAGATCAATTAGTTTTCTTCCATCAGGATTCAAGTTCAGTTTTTTCTAGTTATTTCTCTGGATATAGGCATCTCTCTCCTTCATGAGTCTTTTGGGATTGACTTATATCACTGCATTGCTGAGAAGAGTCCAGTCTGTCATAGTTGGTCATCACTCCTCCTTCTTTCTGACACATAGGTTATGCTTATTTTTCCCTGAAAAGTGACAAAGCTATCCCAAGGACTTGATTGGTCCAGGAGGCTAAATCTAAAGCTATTTTTTTTTTTTGCTTTTTGGAGGGCAATTGTGGTTAAGTGACTTGTCCAAGATCTCACGGCTAGTTTTTGTGTTAAGTGTCTGAGGCCGGATTTGAACTCAGGTCCTCCTGACTCCAGGGCCTGCACTCTATTCACTGTGCCACCTAGCCGCCCCAAGCTATTTCTTTTTTAACAGGATTTCTGGTAGCCTCTGGTTACCAATAAAGTATTAGCATACTTAACTGACTTCCTTGTCACCTAAAGGCATAAAAAAGCCCATCCATGTGGAGTCAGATCCCTCTAGACTTAGCTCAAGTTGTGGTATATGGTTGTGATGAAATAATACTTTGCTATAAGAAATGATGAGCTCAACAATCTTAGAAAAACATGGAAAGACTTGCATGAGAGAATGAAGAGTGAAATGAGCAGAACCAAGAGAACATTGTATACAGTAACAGCAGTATTGTTTTATGAATGACTTCACAAATACATAATTTTATCTATTATAAATACCCAAATTAACTATAAAAGACATATGAAGGAAAACACTCTCTGCATCCAGAGAAAGAACTGATAAATATAGATGTACAGAATAATTTTACACATACACACACACACACACACACACACACACATACATACAAACACCTATTTGTGCGTAATGCTAGCCAGCTCTAAGGTGAGGTGGGAAGGGAAGAAAAAAAGAAAAAGAAAGAATTTTACATGATAATTTTGTTGTATATTTGAAAGGAATAGTAAGTTGTGTGTAGTAGACTTACAGTTTCATGTACAATCCGTAAATTACAAAAAAGAATAACTTTGAACAACTAAGTCATTTTGACTATTACAAATGCCCAATTTAACTACAAAGAACCTGTGAAGGAAGACATCTGCATCCAGAGAAAGAACTAATAAACAGATGTACAGAATGATTTTCCATATACATATATATATACATATGTGTGTGTCTAATGGCAGCCTTTGTGACTCTAAGGCCAGCACTCTATCCACTAAACCATACTACATTTGATTAGAAATGTCAGAGCTAAGATTAGAACCCACATTCTCTGACTGAGATCAATATTCTTTATATTGCACCTTGTTCCATTTCAGATAATAAATTGTACATAATGTTGACTGAATGCAAATACAATATGTGACATTATGTGTATGCATACTTATGTATGACTTATCTATGTGATCCATTGTGTGAAATTCTATGATGGAAGATTACCAGATAATCAGTATTTTACATGTAATGATACTATTTATAATTTGACATAGCCCTAACAAACTATATCTACATACCAGCATAATCTGCAAATTCTTTAGCAAGTATATGCAAAAGTAAGCAGCAGGCAGTCACACCATTTCTCTTTTTCACTTCTTTTCTCTCCCATTTGAAGGACAGAGGAAGGCATCAAGACAGTTCATATGCTGCTAGGAAAGGGACTTGCTTTATCATAATGTCATAGACAGAGGTACATATGTGAAGAAGAGGAGCAAGGGGTTTGGGGAAGTAGGGATTCCTGGGAAGAAGAACCAGGAAGAAAAAAAGGTTTCCCAAAGATGGTTTTTACTAAAGCTATTGGACCTGGTAAACTAGATGTGAATGGGGTCTAAGGGTGATCTGATAGAGCTGTAGGACTGCAAGGAGATGGAGACTGTGGCAAACCACAGGAACAATACCTTACTCGGGGGAGAAGGAGCTGCACAGCAATCAGGAATGCAGGACTTGTATTTGCCATAGGACTCATCCATCCAGTGCACTAAGACTCCTGGGACTTTATTGGTTTTATGAGTTTTCTTTGATTTAAATTTTTTCTTGCTTTGACACAAGACACTTTCCAGCGGCCATACCCACACTGTTACAAAGTACAGTCCCTGAAAAGAGTTGATTGAACTGCCTAAAAGCATGATTGCAATGGAAATATACAGGTTTTTATTATCACTATTAAAGCTTACCAATTGCTAATAGGATTATTTTAATTTTTATGTTATGATAATCAACTATTTATTAAACAGGGTAATAAATTGCATTTACTTGGAGTTGGGATACTAACTACCCTTTTGTTAAAAGGACTGGCATACTAATTACTTCTCAATCAATTATTTTCCTGAATATTCTATACTTAAATGTGTATTGTTAGCTTGCTGCTGACAAGAATGTACCTGAACACCTTTAAGGAAGAATTAAGATGAGATGGAAACTAATGTATACAGAGAAGAGACTCTGAAGTAGGGGTCATAAGCCAAAAAGAGCATTAAATTATTGAAAATCCCTCCAGATTCATTTTGGGTCCATTTAAACTTCAGTTCTGGGCAATGGTTACAATTTCATTCATTAACTTCTCAATTTTTTTGTTGTTCAGTCATATCCACCTTTTTGTGACCCCATTGAGTTTTCTTGGCAAAGATACTGAAGTAGTTTGCCATTTCCTTCTCCAGCTCATTTGACAAATGGGGAAACTGAGGCAAACAGGGTGAAGTAAGGCTTGCTGAGGGTCATGTAGCTAATAAGTATCTGAGGCTAGATTTGAACTCAGGAAGAGGAGTCTTTCCGACTCTAGGGCTGGCACTCTATCCACTAGGGTGTCACCTAGCTGTCCTTCAAGAGTGTTGTCCTTGTAGTCAAAAAGCCCTGGGGTTTCCAGCTCTGTAACCCTGAGCTAGCTGCTTAACTTTTATGTGCTCCAAGCAACTCCAAAGGACTTATCTACTATACTACATAGATGGGTTGTCCATCTATGTTGGGGGAGGAGTTCTCATACCTGGAGTCACCTGGAGTTATCCATACTTATGAAGCCACAGCTCCTTCATGTGTAGAATCCATTAGGATTAAAAAAAAAAAAGCTAATGCAATAAATAACGTAAAAACGATAGCCTTTTGCTTCCCTCCTATTACTCCCCCTAGATACGTTTCAACATATGCCTCCCACTGGGTCTAAGTGACAATGGCTGCCAGGCATTTTACACTCTATGTCCAAGGTTCAGCTGACAACTGACAGGATGGAAATCAGCAGTTTGGGTGATCTTCCCACCATTTCAGAGTTTGACCTCTGAGTAAAAATATTACTATTTGAATGTAATATTATTTAATATGTCTGTCCTTGGAAAATAGTTAACTTTCTGGTTAGTAAGAGGACTCACCTAAAATTGTAATAACTCTTCCTGCCTTATTTCATATACAGAACTATGTTACAGAAGAGTTATTTCTTTTGGTACAAGCTTTGAGACTAGATTCTCTACCCTTTGTGGAAGAGAATTAGTCAATAGGTTTAATGCAACCTCTGCCCCATGAATGGGCTATGAAATTATATCTGATTAAATCTGGACCTGCTGCCAATTGTTAGCAGAATAAGCTTTCCTGAGTCTAGAATGAGACAGCTTTCAGAATGAGACAAACATTGAGCAGTTTAAAATATTCTAATTACTGAAATATGACGGAAAGATCCCTAAAACTAGGGTCAAAGAATCTAAGCATCTCTGCCATTTACCAGCTTTGTGACCTAGGGAAAATGAACATGCCATTTTGGGCCTCAATTTTCTATTCTGGGAGACAATTCAGTTCATAATCTATGATACCAGGATAACAACAACAACAAACAACTCCCATTTATAGAGCTTTGCACTTTCACCAAAACCAAAACCACAAAATAACAAGGCCAAACTCTGGCAGTAGAGTAAATGGCTATTGTCCTCAGTTTACAGAAAAAAAGCTGAGGTTCAAAGAGGTTACATGGCATGTCCATGGTCTCTGCTAGAAAGCATCACAGGCAGTGTTCATACTCAGGACCTCCCGAATTCAAGTCACTTTCCACTATGTGACAATGCCTCTCCTGAAGTTTTATTATTAATAATGTTTTGCATTTATGTATTAAAAAGGTTTTACTTTCCTTTTCATGGAGGGTAAGGAAAGTAGAAAGAAACAGATTTTTTGCTTAAACAAAAATAAGTTAAAAAATAATTAGTTGTATGTATAAGCTGCTTTAAATTTTATTTCTTTTTCATGAACAAAAATCTATTTCCCCTCACTTCCAACTCACTCCCACAATGAAAAAATGAGAAGAAAGCCCTTATGGCAAATATGAATAGGCAAGCAAAGCAAATGCCTACATTGGTTGTGTTTAAAAAAAAATGTATGTCTTATTTTTTACCTTGAGTACACTATTTCTCTGTTGAGAGATCTTAGCATGCTTCATTATCAGTCCTCTGGAATCCTAGTTGGTCACTTCATTGATCAGAGTTCTCAAGTCTTTCAAAGACATTTTTCTCTTTAAAAAAAATAAGTTTTGGGCTTCTGGGGGGTGGAGCTAAAATGTGGAGTAGAGGAAGCTCTCATCTTAGCTTTCCCAACATTACCCTCAAAACACTTTAAAGTAACACCTCAAATCAAATTCTGGAGTGGCAGGGCCAAAAAATCAGGGTAAGACATTCTTATGTCCCAAGACAACTTAGGCAGTTGGAAAGAGAGATCTGTGACATGGAGGTGAAGGCTGGCCTGGAACCCACATGGATGAAACACTAGTGGTGGGACTAGGTGGTGGCAACATAAGCAGTAGCAGCTTTGGGAGCTCTCAAGCAAGAAACAATAAAGGCAACTGGCAACTGGCCAGAATGAGATTACAGGAAACCCTTGTGCTATCATGGGATGGAGGAACAGATGTTGTTTGGCAGCTCCATTACCTATACCCAATTCTAGGTCATAGTTCAAGGGCGGATGGAGAGGAACACTTTTGTTCAAGGAGGATTGGTGTCCTAAGGAACAGAATCGATTTTGGTCACAAGGGATCAGAGACCCTGAGGAACAGTAGCATTTCTGGTCACAAGAGAGCAGAGGTACTTAGGAGCAGTTCCAAGAAAGGAGGGACTCTGAGGAGTAGTGCTGTTTGCAATCCAAAGAGATCAGGGATCCTTCTTGAGTACCAGAGTACACACTAGGAGGTCATTTCTCCACAGATCACACCACCTTGGAAGAACTGAAAATTTCCAAATTCCCAGAACAAGCTCTGAAAGCAGTAGTGTGAAAAACACTGAAGCTTGAGACAGTGCTCCTTTCCTCCACACTGGGAACAGAGATCAACATTAAGATAAAGTTCCAAATCAAGAAATAGGGTGGAAAAATGAGCAAACAACAAAAAAAGAACCTGACCATAAAAATCTACTATGATGACAGGAAAGATCAAAACACACATTCAGAAGAAATGAAGTCAAAACAGCTACAAACAGAGTCTCAAAGAAAAATGTGAATTGGACATAAGTCCATCAAGAATTCCTAGAAGAGTTGAATATTTATAAAATCAAATAAGAATAGTAGAGAATAAATTAGGTAAAGAAATGAGAACAAAAGAAGAACATTATGGAAACAAAAAATACTAAAGAAAATAACACTTTAAAAAGCAGAATTAGCTAAGTGGGAAAAGAGGTACAAAAGTTCATTAAAGAAAATAATGTCTTAAAAAGTAGAATTGGGTGGGACAGCTAGGTGGTATAGTGAATAGAGCACCAGCCCTGGAGTCAGGAGGACCTGAGTTCAAATCTGGCCTCAAACACTCAGACACAAGGTCAAAAACTAGTCGTGTGACCTTGGGCAAGTCACTTAACCCCAATTGTCCTCCAAAAAGCAAAAAAAAAAAAAATTAGAATTGGACAAGTGGAATTTAATGACTTCATGAGGCATTAAGGAACAATAAATAAAGTCAAAGAATAAAAAACAGAAGAAAATGTGAAATATCTGATTGGAAAAACAATTGACTTAGAAAATAGATTGCAGAAAGGTAATTTAAGAATTATTGGACTACCTGAAAGCCATGATCAAAGAAAGAGTGTAGACATTATAGTTCAAGAAATTATCAAGGAAAAGTATCGATATCCTAGAACCAGACAGTAAAATAGAAATTGAAAGAATCTACTGATACTTCCTGAAAGATACTCCAAAAGGAAAATTCCCAGAAATATTATAGTCAAATTCCAGAGCTCCCAGGTCAAAGAGAAAATACTTCAAATAGCCAGAAAGAAACCATTAAATACTGTGGAACCATAGTTAGGATCACACAGGATTTAGCAGCTACTATTTTATAGGAGCAAAGGGCTTGGAATATGATATTCAGGAAGGCAAAAGAGCTAAGATTATAAGCAAGAATAATCTACCCAATAAAACTGAGTATAGTCCTTCAAGGAAAAAAAAAACGAATGTTTAATGAAATAGATGACTTTCAAGAATTTGCTGATGAAAAGACAAGTCTGACTTTCAAATACAAGACTCAAGAGAAGCATAAGAAGGTAAACATGAAAGAGAAATCATAAGGTACTTAATGAGTTTAAACTCTTTACATTTCTATATGGGAGGATGATCTGGTAAATTCTATGAACTTTATCATTATTAGGGAAATTATAGGAATCTTACATGAAAAGGGGTGTGAGAGTGAGTTGATTATTTTGGGATGACATAAACAATAGAAAAGGAAGAGGGATATTCTGGGAAAGGGAGAAGGAGAGGAAGAATGGAGAAAATTATCTCATAAAAAATAAATTTTTATTGATATTTTCTTTCTCTTATGTCATCATAGTATTCCATGTATTTTTTTCCCTCACCCTCTCAGAGAGCAATCCCATATGACAAATAGTAATTTTTGGAGAGGAAAAAGAGAAAAAAATCAGCACAACTGATCAAAATAGTAAAAAAAAAAATCCAAAAAGGCATGTAATTTATAACACTTGTGGATTTTCTACTTTGATGAAGAGGGTAGGTTGGGGGTGTCTTTTCATATATCTTTATCTGAATCTCATATGATCTTAGTAATTTTCTTACATTTACTGTTGATATTTTGGTGTGCCATTTCCTCCCAATTTACATTATGGTTAATGTCTACATTGTTTTCTTGGCTCTGCTTACCTCATTTGCATAAGTTCATGGAGATCTTCCTATTCATCATACACATCATTTCTTTAGTACAGTAATCTTACATTACATTTATGTACTGTAATTTGTATAGCCATTTCCCAACTGATAAGCAACTACTTTCTTTCCAAATTTCTAACTATCACAAAAAAGTGCTGCTATAAATGGTTTCGCATATATGGGGACTTTTTTTCCCCTAATCAATAGCTTCCTTGAGGCATAACCTCAGTAATGGACTCTCTGGTTCAATGTAAGGACATTTTAATGACTTTATTAGCATAATTCCAAGTTAACTTTCCAAAATGGTTGTCCTTTTCATAGCTCCACCAACAATGTATTAGTGTACCTAGACTTCTACAACCTCTCCAACAAAGATGTTACCATCTTTTGTCATCTTTTCCAATTTGCAAGATGTGAGGTAAAGCCTCCAGGTTATTTTGATTTGCATTTCTCTTATTATTATGGATTTGAAGTATTTTTCATGTGATTATAACAAAAATATAATATACAATAATACTTTGAGAACTGTTTATTCATATCCTTTGACCATTTATATATTGGGGAATGGCTGTTAGTTCTATGTATACATATATATCTATAAACTATATATATATATATACACACATATATAAAAAGTGATATATAACATATAACATGTATAAATAAAAATACATAAATTGTTTATATGTCTTAGATACCAAGACTTCATCAGAGAAATTTAACACAAAGATTTTTTCCTATTTGACAACTTACCTTCTTATACTTGGTGTACTAATGTTGTTTGGACAGAAGTTTCTCAGTTTCAAGTTCCCTCTCTTCTGTAGACATAGTATTACAATCCTTCAGTTATTTTTTTTTTTAAGTTGCCCTGTTCTCACTGGCTCTCTTGCCCTCATCCCTAATTCCCTCTTCTTCCTTGATATTCTCCTTTCCTTTCCTCTCCTTCAGTTGGTCCAGTTCCTTGATTTTTTTTTTTTTTTTTTTGCTTTTTGGAGGGCAATTGGGGGTTAAGTGACTTGCCCAAGGTCACGTGGCTAGTTTTGTGTGTGTGTGTGTGTGTGTGTGTGTGTGTGTGTGTGTGTGTAAGTGTCTGAGACTGGATTTGAACCCAGGTCCTCCTGACTCCAGGGCTAGTGCTCTATTCACTGTGCCACCTAGTCGCCCAGAGTTCCTTGATTTTTAAATCATTTTTTTTATTTTTAAATTTCATTTTTCTGCTGAGACCCCACTTCAGGAAGGGCAGGCAGCTTCTGAGGAAGGGTGTGAATTAGTAATGTGATAACTCCAAATTGCCCCAAGGCAATTTCTCTTTAACCAGCTTGGGTTGGGTTCCTCACAAGTGAGACACCCCCTCCCTTTTGTTTATTCCATAAGCAGAAAGAACAAGCCCAACTAGGCCTCCTGAAGGGATAAATCCCTAGTCCTTGCTTTTCCTTTATCAAAATTAGGAGTGGATCAAACCTTGGGGAAACCGGATTGAGATGGTTTTTATTTTTCCAGCCAAGATTGCTAGAGGCACCTGGGTCTCATAAAGCAACTAGCATTCTTTAAGTGCCAGAGAAGGCGTAATCAGTTCAATCTCAAGGCCAGCCCACTTTCCCCAGCTGCATACTAATCCTTGAATTTGAGGATTAATCTGTTGGGGTTGGGGCACCATGATGTCATTGCTTCTCCTTTGTTTTTGAAGAGGACCAAAATCTATCATGGGGTGAACCAGATTTAAGTGGGGCAGAATTGCACAGTCATCAGTCTCACTCTTTCTTTCAGAGTTGTGTGGGGTATGGGGACCCCAAAAATCCCCTACCCAGAAACATTAAAAGTCAGAGGTATCTTGAGGAAGGAACAGGAAGTTTTTATTCTCTTCCCCATGGGAAGAGGGCAGTCCTCTCCAAGGCAGATCAAGGAGAGGAGGCATGTTACAGAAGACAGAACAAGAACTGATACCCTAATGCAGTCAAGCCCCCTCCCCCTGCTGTCCCTTCTCCCATTAGCTGGGAGGTGGGTTTACAATCTGAGCATGAAAATCTCCCCCGAAGATAAGGAACAAAGAAGCCCACCACTATCCCCTGCTGGCTGGGAGGCAGGCAGGGAACCTGGGTACAATTCATGCCCTTATTTGAGGAACATTAAAGCAAGGGAGGGGGAGGGGAAAAGGTTGCCAGCTAGATTGGAGGTCAAAAACTCCTAAAGGGCCTAATGATGATAAGGGTATGGCCAACAAAGGTGGAGGTTGAAAGACTCCAGAAGAGGCCTAATGCTGATGTGGCAGCAGTAAAGAGTTGGTGGGGGGTGGGAAGGAGACGGGGGAAACTAAACTTTGGCTTGCTCCCACAAAACTTATGGGCTGAGAAGCTTCACTTTTCCCATTCAGAGTCACTTAAGGCCAGTGGCAAGACAAAAGTCAATATGACTGGCAATGGCCTGGCATGCAGAGGATGACCTCGGCATTTTCTATGTTTAACAAGTTCTGCCAAAACGAACTATCAGGGAGCTGAGAACTCAACCTACCATCTCATTAAATTGACTACCAATTGGGTTTGCCTTGTCTTTGCCAGAGAAGGTTCAAATGATACACTGTCAAGCCAGTCAGAAGGAAGACACACCTAGGTTTTAAATGGCCCTGTTGACCCTCATTCTGGGTCTTTGGTTATTGAGAGAGGTCAATCATCCAATGTATTGGTTACTGCTAACCTAATAGATCAACCATGCTCAGTTCTTTGTTTGGGGTATTTGAGACGCAAATAATCTTTTCCATCCTGGTTTTCTTTCTTAAAATGTTTCCAACTCTTAAAAAAAATGTTGAACATTAATCTTTTGTACTGTATGGTTAAGCCACCCTGGGCTATATCTTTTTTTTATTTTTTTTTTATTTTTTGCTTTTTGGAGGGCAATTGGGGCTAAGTAACTTGCCCAAGGTCACATGACAAGGTTTTTTATTAAGTGTCTGAGGCTAGAACCGAACTCAGGTCCTTCTGACTCCAGGGCTGACGCTCTACTCACTGCGCCACCTAGCCACCCCTAATTGGTTTTTTTCTTTGTTTGTTTTTGGAGGGCAATTGGGGTTAAGTAACTTGCCCAAGGTCACACGGCTAGGTTTTTGTTTGTGTGTGTTAAGTGTCTGAGGTCGGATCTGAACTCAGGTCCTTCTCACTCCAAGGCCGACGCTCTACTCACTGCGCCACCTAGCCGCCCCACCCTGGGCTATATCTTGAGCTCCATTGCTCTTCAGAATACCTTACTTCATTACCACCTCTTTTTTTTGTGTTGTACAGAACAGTTTTGCATTATTTGCATATCTTTTCCTTTGTATTTAAAGGTCTTTCTCCTGAAGCTTTGCAGAACTTGCTTCTGAATTGAATTATTAAATTTAACCACTAAGTGTCTTGGAGTTTGCAGTCTTGGTTTTGTTTTTGTTTTTTCTGGAAGTGATTTCCAAATTTCCTCCTCTTTATAATATTGTTTTTACTGTATAAATCATTCTTCTAGTTCTTCTCACTTCACTCCACATCAGTCTTCTCAGGTTGCTCTGAAACTGTATATTTTATCATTTCTTATAGTGAAATAATATTCTATTATATACCATAATTGACTGACATATTTTGACAAGAAACTAGATACTTACTACCGTAGATAGGTAGGACCACTGCCAGCTTCAGAGTTGAGCATGCATTACCCTCCAAGGGAAGGTTAACATTGAGGAAGATGCTGTCGACCTGAAAGTTTGGTTAAAAGAGGCAAACAGGCTAGGTGATTATCAATTCATATTATTTATTCCCTTAAAACTAGCAGATTGCTGCACAGAGCCAAAACATAAGTTCTGACTGCCTGATACAAGAATGAACAGCTTTTCAGATGTTTCAGGACAATCATAAGTTAGGATGTTTGTGCCCCTTAGATTTATAGTTTCCTCTCTAAATGTATTTAATTATACCATAAGAAAGGAAGTTTCTTAGTTGAATAAGTTGTAAATACAAATTGAGAAGATAATTGACAAAGTAGTGTCAGTTGAAAATTACAATCCCAAGATATCTGAGTTTCCCCCATATACCATATGTCCCTAGGAAAGATAAGAGAAGTCCCCCTGTTCAGCCTTATCTGATCTTTGAAGTTGATGACACAGGAAAGGGCATTTTTAGAGCAAAGCAAAGCAGTCTGATTGATTAGTTCAGGCTTTGGCTCTTACTGGGGGTTAAAATCATTTGAAGTGATTGTTAATGCCCTATCCCAAATTCATTATATCTAAACTCCAAATAAGCCTTTATCCAAATAAGCTGTGATAGGAATCCAGGCTACTCACACAGAAAAGAATAGCTGTGAGCCTCTGACAGCATCTAGAATCCACAGAATGTGAGATCAATGAATGTTAACTTTCTTGCATTGACCAGATGGATCATCACTGTCCCTGGCCTTGAAGGAATGACATGAGGGCAACAGAGGCATGGTGAAGGTATGTGAAAAGGAACAGGGCTTGGACTTGTGATTTCACTGGTAAGAGAACTCCTAGGTGGGGAAATTCCTTTGTCCAATGCAGGCTAACACAATCTCTGGCATTTTAGGTTTCAGAACACTAAGATGTTATGTGATTTGCTCAGTTATACCACCAGTATGTGTAAACTGTTGGACTTGAACCCAGGTATATTTGTCTTTTTTTTTTTTTTTTGGAGAGGGGAAGATAGGGCAATTGGGGTTAAATGACTTGTCCAAGGTCACACAGCTAGAAAATGTCAAGTGTCTGAGACCAGATCTGAACTCAGGTCCTCCTGACTCCAGGGCCAGTGCTCTATTCACTATACCACCTAGTCACCCTGGTATTTTTGTCTTTGAGGTTAGTTTTCTATCCACTATACCACAATGATACTCATGAGATGGGATACAAGTGAGACAGGCTGAGAAACAGAGACTCAAGCTGTGTTCCCTAAAGGTCACCTACTCTTGAGAAAGAAGAAATTGGAGCGATATAATGGAGCACCATGCCAGGCCAAATATGATCCAAGGTAAAGTATGAGAAGACAGCCAGTACTACCCGAAACAAACTGATCCACAGCTGTGAATGCTTTACATGATGGTTTTGGACAATGGGGCAAAGTGCTCTGGAGCTCTTCAGAACAGATTCAACTGGCCTGAGATGGTAGCCAACATCCATAGAGTCCAGTGATAGACATAGCCTAGGGCAGGTCATTCCCAGAATCAGGATTAGGGCTTCAGACCCGTGGATTTCTTGATACCAAGAGTGAAAAACTGGCAGCCTGTCATAGAAGAAGTACCAGGACTATTCAGCAATTGATTCATTCGATTTAAAATTTCTCATGAGTAATGTAATGTAATGGGAGATTACACATGTAGCTAAAACAATGCCTAATGATAGAGAGCATGTAATGTGTAGTTTGTATGCAACTGATTTTTTTTCACTTTTACTAGAATTTAAATGGTACAGGGAATTCCCAGAACTCCCTCCATCAAAGCACATTAACCCCTCTACAATTCCTAGTTGTAGTAAGTCGCTCAAAGACACTGAGAGGGGTCACATAGCCAGTATGCATCAAAGACTACATCTGAAACCAGCCCTTCCTGATGTGAAGATTGACTCAATCTACTACACCAGAGAGCTCACATTCAGACTGCAAAGTCCCTGCTGGAACCAGATTAGCTTCTGTAAT
Source organism: Gymnobelideus leadbeateri (assembly GCA_011680675.1). Taxonomy (NCBI): domain Eukaryota; kingdom Metazoa; phylum Chordata; class Mammalia; order Diprotodontia; family Petauridae; genus Gymnobelideus; species Gymnobelideus leadbeateri. The sequence continues at coordinate 9,430 of WOXC01009449.1, read as the reverse complement.
TAGGACATTTTTAACCAAATAAAAATAGACAACAACATAGAAAATGTTAATTCATGGTTTTCTAAGTCAATACGTGGCTGGGATCCATTTCTATTTGAACTTGACACCACACTTCCTCACACCTTGTTACGTGGATAGGACCTCTGCCTTTTTTTCCTGTCCCTGTCTTTCCAGTCATCTTCTATGTGAATCTCCTCCACACTGTACAATCCAACTATGCTCCTCTTCTTGCTTTTCCTTGAACATGACACTCTTACGTCCTGACAACTGTGCTTGGCGCTATGTCCCATGCCTGGTCCTTCCTCAGTTCTGACTCCTAGCTTTCCTGGTTTCCTTCAAGACTCAGTTCAAATTCCACCTGCTGCAGGAGGCCTTTCTTGTCATCCTCCTTTCCATTCCCAAAGCTTTCCCTTTTGAGATTCTCTTATTTAAGCTGGGCTTTTAAAAAATCTTGTATGTACAATTGTTTTCATATCATCTCTCCCATTAGAATAAACTTCTTACAGTGGGTATGTGATTCCATGAATGAATGAAGTATTTTTAAAGCATTAATTTTGTGCAAAGCACTGTGCTAAGCCCTGGGGATACAAATAGAAAAGATAACTACTTCTTGCAAGGAGCTCCCATTCTAATGAATGAGAAACGCATGGAAGATTTCAGCTGCAAATCAGATGGGAAGACCCCATGGTCTTCTAAGGGGTACAGAAGCAAAGCAGAAGATAATGTCTACATCTATTTATCCATTCATTTATTAATTGAGGCAATTGGGGTTAAGTGACTTGCCCAGAGTCACACAGCTAATAAGTGGCTGAGGCTAGATTTGAACTCAGGTTCTCCTGACTTCAGGGCTGTGCTGCCTAGCTGTCCCAATGCCTTTTATTTTAATGTTATTTCCACTGATAATATATCAGTTTTTTGATGTTGAACCACTGACCCTAACAAGAACTTTCTTTTTGGGGTCTAGTACCTGCAGATAGCTCAACAACTGACAGAGAAAGAAATGATTTACGGAGGTGGGGCTGAAATAGATCAAGACAAAAAAGTATGGAGGGATGTAGCAGTGGAGGGGCTTTTGTTGTGGCAAATAGTTCTAACTCTGAACAAAATGGAAAGGGATGGAAGGTTGGTTGGATTATTTATATTTTTAATCCATAGTTGGACTCCTCAACTTCTATAGCCTATGATAATGAGGGATGGGGTTGGCAATGGAATTCTCCCTAAATGTCAGATGGAACCAATGGACTGTTCAGGGCAGGTGTTTGGGTAAGTAAAAACTTGGAAAATAGGTTCCCAGGAGTTGGAGTGAAGTCACACACAACACCAGTGGAGGTTCAGCTAAAGATATGATGGGGAAAGATGCACTCCTAGAAGATAGCCCACACTTGAGAAGCACTGTGCTCTTAGATGAGCCTGGGGTCTGAGGCCCTGCTCCAGGTGGTGGTCTGCTTTCCTCTGACAGCCTGGTCCTTTGGGTCACAGGTCTGAGCCATGACATTCCCCTCCTCAACAACCTTTAGCGACTCATTATATAACAGAGTTCTCAACCCTTTTTGTATTGTGGATCACTTTGGCAGCCTGGTAAAGCCTACGGACCCTGCCTCAGAGTAATGTTTTCAAATGCACAAAATAAAATAAACAGGTTTACAAAGGAAACCAAAGGTTAGTAAAAATAAAGATAAGAACGGTTTTTCCTATCCAAGTTCAATTACTTGCAATCTATCCACAGTCATAGCTCCTCTGTGGGGAAGGGGTAACTATGGACCCTAAATTAAGGATTTCTGTTCCCAAATAAAAATGAAAACTCCTTAGCCTGTAACTTAAGGAACTCCACAATCTGATTCCAACCTGTTTCCACTTTTAACTCGCATTACTCCATCTACTACATTCCAGCCAACTGGACTGCTAGGTGTGGTCCTGAATTTGACATGTTGCCTTGCATTCCAATACATTAGTATTGGCCTGTGTCATTGACTGGACTGCTTGCACATCTTCTTCATCTGTCTCAGACTCCTCCTTACCCTCCTTCAAGGCTCTATTCAGAGAGAGCTACCTCCCACATTTCCCCAAGCTGAACATTTTTTCTTTCTCTTCAAATTTTCTTATTTTGTCTAGCTCTCTCCTTTACTTCCTACCTTGTAAATGATCTGTGTAAATTTGCTCCAGCACTACCTCAAACCTAATCTTGCCCCCCCACCCCCATGAGTTGAGAATAGGAACTGTGTCATTTTGTAGGTTTGTCTATATCACCTATCACAGTGCCTTGCAGACAGGTGATCCATGTGTGATGAAGAAGAAAACATGCATTTATTACATACTTATTTTATGTCAGGCACTTCCTAAGTGCTTGGGGATACAAATACAAGTAAACATATATTGTCTTTAAAGAGCTTACATGCTAAAGGGGGAAGACCGTGCACCAAAAGTAGCTAAAAAGGAGTGGGAGGGAGAGAAGGGAGGAAATGAAGGTAAAAGTTAAAAAGTCAGAACAGGGAAAGATGGGAATGAAGCCTGTCTGGCTTGTGTCTCTCCACAAAATGGAGGCTCTAGTAGTAAACTGACCAATGGGAGAATGGGGCCAGTCTAAAGGAGGAATACTTCAGGGTTAGGAGGCCCCAAGTGCCAAGTTCTAGCAGCTGAGCCATGGTTTTGAAGTCCAGAAATGATGAATGAATTTAACAGATGGTTTTCAAGATTTGTTGTAGCAGAAAAATTCATCACCTTGTGGCTAAACTGGTGATAAGCCTGTCAAATTCAGTGCCTAAAATGCAGCTTTGCCTGTCATCACCTCACTCACAAACATTTGATGATTCCCCTTTTCCTACAAAATAAAATCCAGACCCCCTATAAAGTCCTCCACCATGTGAACCTATTCTTACTTCAACTAAACATAATCTTGACATATGTGCCACATGTTTCTCCAAATCTTTGCTCAGACTATTCTTTCCTGACTCTAGTACCACTTGTGTTTTATTAATCTAAATCCTACTTTCCCCTCAAGATCTAGCTCAAGTCTTAACTCTGCCCCCAAATCCCCCCTTTTCTAATCACTCCAGTTTGAGTAATCTCTCTTATTCTGAATTTCTCTTAACACTCGTCCAAGCTTCTTTTAATTTGTACCATTACTGTTCTTTTTAATCTAAGTGCCAGAGAGGCAGAGGCTGCATTGAACTTTTTTGTACCACCAGAATGTATTTCTGTACTTTGAATGTAGTAAAAACAGTTCTCAAATAAAAATGAAAACTCCTTAGCCTGTAACTTAAGATACTCCACAATCTGGTTCCAACCTATGTTTCCACTTTTAACTCACATTACTCCATCTACTACATTCCAGCCAACTGGACTGCTAGGTGTGGTCCTGAATTTGTACCATTATTGTTCTTTTTAATCTAAGGGACAGAGGGGCAGAGGCTGCGTTGTACTTTCCTGTACCACCAGAATGTATTTCTGTACTTTGCATGTAGTAAAAACAGTTCATATGGATAGAACACTTTAATGATTTACAAATCTTCTGGCAAAGTAAATAATGTATTATGGGCATTTTATAGATAAGGCAGAAAAGGCAGATTGGTAACAGATTAAAAAAAGGTCCTGAATGTTGGGCTAGGGAGTTTGTGCCTTATTTGGCAGGCAGCAGGGAGCCACTGAAGATTTCTGAGCATAGGAGTGACAGATCTTCAGGTAAGAAAAATTATTCTGGAAGCAGTAGGAAGAATATACTGGAGGGGGAGAAAGTGAATAAGCATTTATATGGCACTATGTGCCAGTCACTGAGCTAAGAGTTTGTACAAATATGACCTCACTTGATCCACACTAGAACCTTTGTGAGGCAGGTTCTCTTATTATCCCCATTTACAGCTGAGGAGACTGAAGCAAACAGGGGTTAAGTGACTTGCCCAGAGTCACATAGCTAGTTAACTGTCTGAAGCTGCATTTGAATTTGGGTTTTCCTGAGATGAGGCCTGACACTTTACACCACTTGCTTTTAGGCAGAAACATATTAGCATCTATTACAATCGTTCAAGTTGGGTAATACTAGTGCCTATACAGTGGCATTGGGAAAAGAAAAGGGATGAGTGGGAGGTAGCAACTGGGTAACTGCCTGGAGATGAGAGATAAGGGAGATTATCAGTGATAACCCAAGGGTCTGAACAGGAGATGAGCACTAAAAAAGAGGAACACTTGACTGTTCTCAGACAAGTAGGTTGGGTTGTCTGCAGAAACTCTGGGGACAGTGTCAGGAAAGGAGAGGTTTAGAATAGTTTGAGGAAATGAGAGGGGGAGCTGACTGGGACAGAATAAGATTGTTCAACCTGTAGTGGGCAAAGACAATTCTATTTTATGATTCCCTCTTTAGGTATTGGCTGGTTCCTGGGCAAAAGAAATCAGATGCTGGGGGTTATTCTGAGAAAAGACCTAAACTTTGTTTTGAAAAAGGCGTTTCTTTCTACGACCTATGGCCCATCAAAGTACTGAGACTTTGTTCTCTGCTTTTTAGACTGTTCAATTCAACAACAGGCACCGCATGAATGGATGAATTCATTGAAGCACCTACTGTGTGAATTATGCTAGTCTGCATTACATGCAAAGTTTAGATGAATGGATGAAAGTAAAACATTAATAAGTTCTGTCAAGTACTGTGTGCTATGTGATGGGAATACAAAAGTGAAGACAATCGCTGCTCTTAGGGATGGCTAAGAATCTCTCAGAGGTGGAAAGGGCCTCAGCCTAATCAAACTTATTCCCCAACAATAAACCCGTTACATATCTGACGAGCAATCAATTCAGTCTTTGCCTCTGCCAAGGGGTACTAACAGTGTAAGTTTTTCACTACTTTGATCCTAAATTTGGCTCAGAGCCTTCCTCCTGCTGCTTCCACTTCTGCTCTCATAAGCAGAATAGGTTCAGTCTCCCTTCAAACACCTGAAGAGAGCTAACAAGCTCCTGCTAAATCCTTTCTTATCCAGGCTAACCACCCCTCATAACTTTGACCAACCTTGAGGCCTTTCACCCAGCTGTCTCCTCTGGATGACCAGCTTATTATTGTTCTTAAGACGTGGTACAAAACTAAATGAAACTCCCCACGATCTAATTGGGGGGACGGTACAGGCAGACTATTGTTTTCCTTACTCTCCCATCTTTCTTCTTATGCTAGCCTAAAATCACAGCTCTTTGGCTGTCAGAGCATGCTGGCTCATAATCTCCTACAGCCCTTTTTTGGAAGCTTGCTAGCTAATACCTCCTCCAACTTGCACTTGTGACATTGTTTATTTGAATCTGAATGGACAATTACTCTTCACAATTAAAAACTTCCTTTTGTAGAGTCTGTCCAATACTATAATCTACTGAGATCTTTTTAGATTAGCTGCCTTTTTTAGATGATTTTCAAAAATTAGCTGTCCTTCCTACCTTATCATCTACAAACACAAATCTGTCCCCTATGCCTTTATCCAAATCATTATAACCATGTTACATGGCACAGGGCCAAGGGTAAATCCCTGGGATACTCTAGGACACCTCCTTCCATTTTGACATCAAACTATTAATACTGTTGAATCTAGATATTCAACCAGTTCTGAATCTACCTGATTATCTTATAGTCCATAGTGCCCATAATGTTAGTATGGAGGTTGCAGTGGTAACAATGGATAATACTTTTGACTAAGAAAGACTTGGGTTTATATCCCAATTCTGACACATTCTTTGTATGACCATGGGTAAAATCACTTATCCCAGTCTTGGTTTTTCATCTGTATAATTATTATAATACAGTAGTTTCTACTGCAAATGATTTTTGTGGGGTTCAAGTAAGAAAAATTCTTTGTAAATGTTAAAGCACTCTTAAAGAGTGCCAAATACTATTTAATAGTGGCAAACCATACTTAAAAGCATCCCTCTGATCCCTGCAATAATCATATGGAAAAATAAACGACGGTGAACTTTCTCAGTTCTTTTTCCAGGGTTAAACTTTAACAAATGAAGTTGATCTGGCAAGACCTATTATTGATGAGCCCATGCTCAGTCTTTGTGATAGCTACTTCCTCTTCCAGATGTTCAGCAATTGTCCCCTCAGGACTACGACAGGCTTTGAAGGATCTCCCCAGGGATACTCCAAGAGCTTCTAGAAAATCCTTGGGAAACCACTTCAGTTTAAGCCATTATCCCATGTTCTTTAAAGTGCTAAAAGTGGCTTCTGGATGCCAGTCACCTACATGCATTGAATTAAAATGGTAATCCCCTTTAAAGAAATCAGTAGGTAGGGTATTATATGGTATAATTGGAAATATTTGAAGGTTTACCTGCCCCAAAATGTCTTCCTCACCACCTATCACTCCAATAGAATGTAGGAATTATCTTCAAAAGGTATTAATGTAAAATTGCAATGGTTAATATAAACAAATACTACAGAAGCATGGTCTTATGAGTGATAATAGATACTGTTGTCCTTTCACTGTGGTGGAAGTAATCCAATTATGTGTAACGGGGTACAACTGAAAGAAGGATGTTACTAAATTATGTTATTAGTTAAAGCACACAGTCATATTAATGTTTCACTAACATAACTAAACTTTATTTCCATGTTTATTACAGGTTTGTCTTTGATGCTGAGTACATATTAAGATTGCTTAAACATATGATTTAGGAGAAGTGTTACCGTTCTCCACTGAATGGGTTAAGAAGGAATGTAAAACTACAAAAAACTTTAGTTCTGAATTTTGGCAAACAGAACAATAAATACCTTTCTATTTTTTTCCCCTCCTGATCATCCATCATGGATTTCTTTACAAAAAAGTTTTGTATCAATTTCATAATAATTCATTTCAGGAAAAGAAATAAGGAATACTCATAAAAGTCATTTTACAAATAAATTAAGTCAACACAAAAAACTCCCGACTCCTATTTGAATATAAATATGTTAACGATATTATTAAATGTGGGGAATTAAAATATATCAATAACTACAAATCTAATGATTTTAAGCAAACCCCAACATGCTGTTTGCTTCTGTTAAGAATTAGGATATGTCAAGGTTCAAGCACAGCAGTGAGGGTTCTATATTTGACCTGGATATTAACCACTAGTGCCCAGGACAGGGATTGCCAAAAACTAAGCACTTAGTGACACTTAGTTCAGGGTTAAATCAGCTTTCAGTACTTAAGTACTAACTTAAGAATAATGATTTTCAGGAAAACTGACATGTACATTGATGAACAGCTTTGAGCATTCATAAAAAGTCTCAAAATCAAATTTAAATCTAGATATATGAAAACAAAACCGCTTGTAATTAATGGTACACAAGAGAAAATAGTGCATTTGTAGCATATCCCCAGTGTTTAATCAAATATAAAAATATCAATTATGGGTAGTCAAGTTATCAAAAGTTGTTATTGGTACAGAATTTAATGCAGCTTTTTTTTTTCTTTTTCTTTTTTTAAACTCAACAGGACAAAATTCTCTAGGACATTTTGTGGAGAACACAAGCTTTTTCTCTGTACTACTGAACTTGGATACATTTATTAGTTCAGTTTAAAACATTTTCTGGCCTAACGTTGCAGGAGTAAGGCTTTCCCTGGATGTGAGAAATGCTTACAATTCTCATTTAAAGTATTATCTAAAGCAGTCCAGAAGCTAGTGTTTAGATTATTTGAAAAAAGAAACTTTTTCTTTCCATCACCCTCAAAATTCAATTATTTTAGAATCCCCTACCTAATTAATAATCTGTCTTAATGATATAACATTTTTTACATGGCTCTTTGACAAGACAAGTAAGTTATGGCTTTTCGATATTAGAAATTTCATAATCATAGTATCTTGTTAAAGCTTTTCCAAACTAGTCTCCCAAATATCAACTTTCTAATGAGATAATAATTGAAATTAAGTAAAATCTAAGCTTGATAGTTCTTCCAAAATGAATTAAAATTCCAATACGAACATTAGCCTTTCCCTCTCCCCTAAAATTCAAGGCACATTCCTTTAAATAGGAGACTAGTCCAATATAGCAGAATATGAAAAGATTCTGTAACTTCTTAGATCCACTGGCCATCTCATTGTCTAGCAGCCATTCAGTCTAGTATATGCTGAGGGTGATCTTAATTTGAATCTAACTTTTGCTGTTAGTTAAGGTTCATTCTGTCAATACCTACTTTTATGTTTCCACAGGGCAATCTGCTTTCAGATAAGAGTATGCTTGTATATTTTATTGAAGTGTTTATTTTTTTAAAAGCTGATAAAATATATTTGTACAATTTGACATTCATTTCGACAAAAGGAAGAAAAATTCTAATGAGAAATATAAAAGTAAAAATGAAAACAAAATAGTGCACTAACCAGTCCAGTATTTCACTCTGAAATCATGTTATCTATAGAATATGAAAAATAAATCCAGAAGTGTAATTACTCTAAAATACACCACTTCCACATCTGTCAATATTTTACATATATGTATATATTCTACAGTGGAAGAGGAATTTTCTTAAAAACATTATCTCTTTAAAATCTTGAGGTGCATATTAGATCCATAGGCAATATCTGACATACAAATTGCAATACTGTCTCCTTTCAAATTTGGCATTTCATTTGTATACCTTACACCATCAGGAAGGTATGGACTCTGCGTATAGTGCCTAAACATTCCCAGTAACAATAATTTTCTTTAATGTAGAATGGTTCATAAATTCTACATGGGGCAGTGAGGTCAGTAATTCTAGAGGGTACAGTCCTGACTTAATTTTCAAATGGTACAATAACACAAACAACTTTGTTAAGGCCATGTTTTATTTGCTGATTAATGGACAAAAGGCAATGAAATTTATCTTCAAGTATTTTCTTGAAAGTCTGTGCTCATAAAAATCATGAAAAGTTGGAAAGACGGTTAAATCACTGAAACTTTAAATATATCTTACACAATATTGTTTGTACAAAAATACAAGTTAAATATAAACATAAAGCAATCATGATAATTTTATGTAAATCTGTTTTATGTGATATTGTTATATATAAAAAAGTTTTTCAGTTCTCTGTTATTTGTGAAAAGATCAATACCAGATTGAATCACTATCTATTGGCAAAGGGCCCTAAAAAGCTTACTTCAGCATTAAATCTTTTACACAGTTAAGTGCCACTTCCTAATTTGAGATCTAAAGACTGGCAGAAAATAAAATTAAAGAAAAGAAAATAGGGCAGTATGTCCATAAACCAACAAATAATTTGGCTGTAATGTATCATAAAACACATAAACCCCACACACAGATCTGTACAATATTATCTATGCATCACACATTCACACACGCAGGCGCGCGCACACACAGTCAAAGAACAAAGCTTAATGAGGTGCCGTTTCCAGTTCACTACCCAACTGGGCATTTTTCCGTACTTCATCAAATGAATAACTTTTTGTCACCTTTCCATTCTTGAAGACAGTATGGAGAAGATC